>OY992540.1:228099131-228699131 GCA_963921195.1 Pegoplata infirma | reverse complement strand
ATACAGTTTTAATTGTACTTATTTAAAGGAAAACAGTAAACATCAAAATCATATCTTCTTTAGTTCGCGAGAAATCGCGAAATTAATTTTTTGCTGTTTTTGTTTTTGTTTTTTATCTTTAGATAGGTTTTTTTAAAATTTCGGAAAAACATGGTATGCAGTTTTAATTGTGCTTGATCAAAGGTCACACAGCTGTTGACATCGAAATTGTAGGTGCCCGACTAAAAAAAAATAATACGGTGCCACATAACATTTGATCCCAAAAATGGAGGATCCAAAAGTATACGATTATATCTTATTAGATCAAAATTTAGATAATACTTAAGATATAATTAGATCCCAAAAATGGAACGGTAAATATTGTCTTATTTGATATTATAAAAAATTAGATTTAAATAGATCTAATAATATAAAATTATATCTTATAAGATCTAATATGATCTTTAATATCAAATCAGATGAAATTTACCGTTCCATTTTTGGTATCCAATTATATCTAATTATATCAAATTTAATCTAATAAGATAAAATCATACATTTTTAGATCCTCCATTTTTGGGATCAAATGATGGATCTATTTATATACAATTATATAAAAAACTATATGATTATATCAAAACTTTTTTACTCGGGTGTTAAATTTCGCGAGATATCGCGTAATTATGTATTTTTTTATTATTATTTATTTATATTTTAAAACCGGTTCTTTAGAAATAATAAAAAAAAGTGGTATGCAGTTTGATTTGGGCATGTTGGAAGAAATAAAAACTGCCCATAAAAAAATTATAGCTGCTCACTTTCGCGAGAAATAGCGAAAAACAGCTTTTTGGGAGTATTTCTTGTTTTGATTAATAAAAGAAGTTTCTTTAACATTGTTGAAAAACACGAAATGCAGTTTGATTTGCTATTGATTAAAGGTGATAAGGCTGTTAACATTTAGCCGCTCAATTCTTCGAGATATCGTTAGAAAACTCGCTAAACTACTATTTATTCATTAATGTGTGTTATTTTTGGTCTGTAAAAACGTTTACTTCAATTAACGATAAAAATGTGGTATGCAGTTTGAATTTGAAGTTATTAAAGGTGACAAAACTGCAAGCCTAAAAATTATAGATGATCAATTTCCCGAGAAATTGCAAAATTACTGTTCAAGCTTTTATATAAATTAATTTATTTTTTCTTAAGTGTCTAAAATAAAGGAAAAAATCAATAAACGACAAATATATTGTATGTAGTTTAAATTTTACGTGGATAAATGTGGTAAAACTGCTCAAATCAATATCTTGACTGCTAATTTACGCGAAAAATACAATTTTTTACAATTTTTATATTTTTTTTAATTCTACGATTTTGCGAAATTGAGAAGATATGATTTCGATGTTAACTGTTTTGTGACGTGTAAATAAATACAATTAAAACTGCTTACTCAGTTTTTGAAGATATTTAAAAACTTCATTGTCAAATTTTAGGAAATATAAAAACACTCATTTCGCGATATCTCGCGAATGCGAGCAGCTACGATTTCGCTGTTAACAGTGTTGTGACATTTAAACAAGTAGAAATCGAACTGCGTTTACACTTTTCGTCGACACTAAAGTTCAACCTAAACATCGCTGGCGCTCACCGTGTTGGAGGGCATTACAGATTCGGCACAACCGAATTTAAAACTCTTACTAGTTTTTTCTAAAACTGTGCCAAACTTTTTATATTCTTCAACCTTTAACCAAATAAAAAACAAATATTGACAGGATACGTTTCCGTGGGTGGGGCGGGGGAAAGCCATGGTGCGGGGGTATGGCCTGGTACAACATTCCCTTGCGTTAAAAAAAAAATTGCGGCAGGGATAAAAAAAACTCGCCAAGGATGTTTCGGGGGGAGCTTTTTATGAGGGCGGTGTCGGAGGGACACATTCCCCTCGCAATAAATTCTTAGAAACCTATTTATCGTGATATTACGCTTTAATAATACAATTTTATTATTATTTTGTATAATTTTCTATGACATGGCCAGGGGTCATAAATCTAGTAAATTCACGAGATTTCCTTGTAAGCTATATTGCGCCTAAAAAATTGTAAATTTACAATTTTATTGGTAAAAATCTTGTAAAACTACGAAAAAGCTCGTAATTTTTACTAAGAATTCTCGTAAAATAGGAGGTAGCAGAAAATCTAGAAAAAACACGAAACCTTCTTGTAGGTTTTATCGCGTCAAAAATTTTTTGAATTTACAATTTTATTGGTAAAAAGCTTGTAAAGTTACAAAATTATTGGTATAAAGCTTGTATAATTACAAGGAATTGTTGTCAAATAGGAGGTAGCAAAAAAAAACTTTTCTTGTCGTTGTACAAGGTTTTTTTTTTTGAGTGTAGTTAAAATTTTCTGAAAATAACTCTTCTTAGAATTGAGGAATTTTTTTTGTAACTGTTTAGAATTTAGTTAAAAATTCAAAATGGCGATATCTCGAAAACTAAGCGAAATAGAGCGAAACGGATGAAATTTTCAAAAAAAAGTACTATAAAGGAAATAGCCTAGCTCTACATCCGTCGGGGTCAGAGCCCTTATTTCAGATCTCTTCTTCTTCTTTATTGGCTCGACAGTCCTAGTTGGACCTTGGCCTCTCTCAGTATCTGCTTCCAGTTGTCACGGTCTCTCGCTTTGATTGACCAATTAGTAATTTTAAGAAATTTTGCATCTTCGTTTACGGTATTTTTCCATGTTCTTTTGGGACGTCCTTGTATTTCAGATCTAAAATACGATATTCCCGAGATTTTATATATGCCCATATCTCGGTAAATACTGCGGACACTCGAAAAAGTTCACTACCGCAAAATACCAGCAAGCCCTCTTAGTAATTGTTTGTCTCAAAATCAAAAGCCATAGGCAATAAGACAATAGGGCCTTTTGTCTCAATTCAACGGGAAATAAGGTCATATGGCCTTATTACCAACACGATTAAGCAATAAAGTCATATTGATTTTGCAACCAAAGTGGAAATAAAGCCATATCAGCTGAAAATTTGGAAATATATTTCCACGTAAATCCTGCTACCCAAAAAAAAAGCCGGCTACGTAAAAAAAACTTTTTTTGTTTGACTTTCTTTAAATTAAAAAACTACATATGAGGCATTCCACACCAAATGCCCAGCGAAAAAACATGTGTACCGTTAACTTCTGAATAGGTTGTATGGATAGCCCTATATGGAACTTAGAAAATTGCGTTTTTGGTTTTTCAATTTTTCAAAAACTGAGCTTAGGAAACGTGGTCAAATATTGGAAAAATGGTCAAATTTGTGGCGAGTTGCCTTGATTAAATATTTATTACATTACAACGGAATGCACCACAATCTCAAAAATTTACATTCTTATATAGTTTTGTATGGGCTATCGATTAAAAAATTTTTTTTTTTTTGGAAAATTTTCAGAACCCGTTCTGAAATTTTCCATTTTTTAAAAAAAGTCAATTTATTAAAAATCCGGCCACATTTTTTTTAATTTTTTAAGTTTAGATGTTTGTCCATCCACAAAAAAAAACAGAAACGCGTTTTTTCGAGAAAATCGCATTTGAATTTTAAATTTCATAAGAATTTAGTAATTTGCTTGTATTTTCTTGTTTCAACTGAGCGTATGAGTAATATTTATTTATGCAATTAATAATACTCATTCGCAACGTTAAAACAAGAAAATACAAGCAAATTACAAAATTGTTATAAAAATTAAAATTCAAATACGATTTTCTCGAAAAAAACGAAAAACGCGTTTCTGATTTTTTTTTTGTGTGGATGGACAAACATCTAAACTTGTATAAAAAAACTTGACTTTTTTAAAAAATGAAAAATTTCAGAGGGGACTAGACGCACCATTTTTTTTTAGCAGGGTTTATAATTAAAAGATTGTTTAACAAAAAAAGTTTTTCTGTGTAGCCGTAATTAATTTTGCGGCTTCGCTAAATATTTTTTTTTTGGGTAGCATGATATACGTGGAAATATATTTCCCCACATATAACATATGTAAAAATTTTCAAATGAGTAACAAAGTCATATATGGCTTTATTTCCAACAGTGGTTGGTAATAAGGCCTTATTGCCCATGGCTTTATTGAACTCACCCCAAAATAATTGAGGTTTAAAAAAAAATAAAAAAATGTGAATATGGAATCCGTCGCGGGACGCGGGAATCTGTTATGCAAAGCGGAACTTCTGGGAACACTATTGCCTAGTGACCTCTCTTGTCTGTAAAGAAGTGTAGTTGGTAAAAATTCACCCAAATAATATAAATCCTTGATTTGTTGTATTTGCAAGTACAGTTAGTGACAAAGTTACCCTTTTGTTAAAAACAAAAAAAATAAAAAAAAAATTAAAAATGTTCTAGTTATTTTAAAATTTTGGAATATTTGTCTTGTCGAAAGTAGATCTTTCATCTTTCTGTTAAATAACAAACCATATTTTGTTAACGAAAAAATGAAAAACAACAAAAAAAAAACATAATAAGTATGAACATAACAAAGCCAGTGAAATAAAAAAAGCAAACCGTCTTTGTGGCGCCAGTGAAATATCAAAGATTTTTGATTGTCCAGTTCTTCGAGACAACAACCAACTACATACCATCCATACTCGTACACCAGCATCACAAAAAAAAAAAAAAAACAAACGATTTGGCAATAAAGTGAACTTTGTTGTAGTCAGTCAACTTTGCTTTACTGTACGTGTGCTGGTGTTTTAATAACTACTCATCATCACGAGAAGAAAAAGAGAAAAAAAGGTACATATCATCAAAAAACTACCCATCCCGTTTAAAGTGTCGCCCATACAAAACTGTTTGCCTTCTGATGCGCGTTTATGATGCATTTATGAGATAACAACATGTAAGAACACTTTTTTGATATTTCAGCGCATTCGACAAGAGTTGTCATAAAGTTAACGAGTATACGAAATAAAAAAAAAACCAAAAAAATATTAAAAAAAGCAAAATAAATAAAATAACACAAAATGAAACGAAACGAAGTCAATTCAAACATGCAAAGAATTGTAAGCAAAAAAGGGACCAAATGGAGAAGTAAGAAAGCAAAAGATGTCAAAACTAATGAAAGTGGTTCAATGAATTTGATAAACATTTCCTAGATGCTCGTTGACACATCAAAGTTTGCGACTGCCTCTGCGCCAGACTTTATGTGTGTGTGTGTGCGTGTATGTGTTCTATAGATAGCATGCCATCGTACCGATTCTAACAGCAAATGCTGATATTTGGGTGCTGTGATGATAATGGTGCCGGCACCAAACCAATACAATTTTATGCTCATAGTTTTTTTTTTTGTATAACGTGATCAAGCGCTAGACTTTTTTAAATCCTTCTTTTTGCAAAAACTTGATATGTTTTTACGCTTTGCTCGATTGATTATCACTGTGATTTTGTCTCGTGGCAAATTCACGCGCAGCTGAAAGAAATGTGTTTTTATACAAATTATGTTTTTATTTAAAACGAAACCGTATGTGCGCTATATGTCTACAAACATACATGCATACATACATACATATTTATTATTTCTAAGAACCCGCATTTTCGGTCGCAATACAATGACCGCATACACATCTAACAACGTGGTAAGCTGATTACGGCCTAATTAAAACCGACAATTTTTGTTACAAACACTCATGGAATAATTATTAAGACGCAGTGTGACACAAAGTGTTTGTAAAAGCAATGTTTTACACTGCTTTCCCACTCAATTTCCTCTTGGTTACCAACAATTACCACATTTGGATGCAATTAGAGGTGTTTAAGTTCAACTTCCGCTAATGCTACGCATTTAGTGTCATTGGACTGTCAATGTAGTGACCCTCTATGTCGGCGAAATAAGTTCGAATTTGCGACAAAATAAAAGAGTATTGGATTTGTTTGTTGTAGATTAGAGTGGACCGAAACAATGTTATTGGGTGATATGAATTAAAACAACTGAGAGTGTTCAATTCGGCTGTGCCGAATCTTTTATACCCTCCAAAATGTAAAAAAAAAATTGTCAGGGGCGTTTTTTTGGGGGGGGGGGGGGTAATGGGTGTCAGTAGGGGACTTTGAGAGCACCTTCCCATCGCGATAAATATACCAAATGTTTCATTTATTTAGCAAAAATACAAAAAAAAACATATAAAAGTAGTGTATTTTTTCAGAGGTTGGTTTAGTTCTTCGATGGAGAAATTTTTTCCCCCTGGCCCGATTTTTCCCATTCACGAACTTAACCTGCCAATAAACATGAGACATATTTGTGCCAAACTTCAGGAGTCTAGCTGTTTTATTTTGGACTGCATTGTGTTATATACAGACAGACGGACGGACGGACGGACGGACGGACAGACAGACGGACACACAAATGTCACAGAATGTCTTAGAATCGATCATGGATCAGAAATATATATATACTTTATGGGGTCCCGACCGATATTTCGATGCGTTACAAACGGAATGACAAAGTGAGTATACCCCCATACTGTGGTTGGAGGATATAGAAATAGGAGAGTACTTTTTTGTATACCTCTGCAAGCGGTTTTGAAAAAAAAAAAAAAATTTAACATCCCGGTGAAAAATGAGCATATATGGATACATAACATTTTTTTTTTTTTAAACGAACATTTTTTTTTTTCCAAAAACCGCTAATAGAGATCTAAAAGTACCCTCTTAAAATTTTTTTATGCTTTATCCCCTTATCAGCTCGAAAATGCACACCGACTTTTTGCTCCTAGTTAACGAGATTCACAAATATGGAAATCATCGACCCACCCTATTGATCAGTGATCTTTGAAGACATTCTGGCGATGTCCGTCTGTTTAAATAGCGATCAAGGCAATAATTTTATAAAGATACGACTGAAAATTAACCCATTTATTTGTTCTTATACCGAGAAATTTTGTATTGCATTTGAGCGATATCGGTTCAAACGTTATGAACGAAATTATAAGGACACAAGAGAATTTCATAAACATAATTCTGAAAAATATTTCGAAATCTATTTACAATGTACCCCGATATCACACACAAAAAATTATTGGCTAAAAATTTTCAATTAAATCTATTGATCAACAAAATTAAAATGAGTCAACAATCAATGTTTTAATTAAAATTTTTGTTATTTTCTTTAACTGTCGAATTACAAATTTTCAACATACCAGATTTCTTTTTGCTTTAATTTATTTGAATAAATAAATTCAAAAATATACACAATAATCGGGTTTTATTTATTTTTTTTTTTGGAAACAAAAAGATGAATTTTTTCATAATTTTGTCATAAGCTTACAATTTATTTGTTAAATCAATCATTATTTGGATTGACTATAAATATTTTTTTTTATCGAAAAAATGTTTGATTGAAAAAAAAATTCAATTAATCACCTACAATTTGATGATTGATACAACCAATTTCTTTATTGGAGGAATTTCAATAAAAATATTTATTGAATCCATGTTTTTGTTGATTGAAATTCATTTCAAATTCCTTCTGGGCACATCTCTGTGCAAAAGCATTAATCAATTTAAATACACAATGTACTATAGATTATCAATAAGATAGGGTGGAGTCTATGCTAACCCTGCTGAGGTGTTATTGCGAAAGGTGAAAAATTGTGAGACTTTGTGGCGCGCATTTTTGCATACCAACTAGTTGGGTGCGCTGGCGGGTGTTTGCTTTGATATTTGCGACTGGTTAGCTATTTTGCAGAAAGTAGCCATTTTTATGGCATACATATTGATGGCCAACAATTACATGATAATGATTTTACTACTATTAGTCAGCAAACATATTTACTCAAAAGTCTATAAGTTTGTATGTAAACTGTGTACGCAGTATTTTTAACGCCACAGCTATAACCGTTGTGAACGTGCTCAAGACTTTAATTCGATTCTTGTTGCGCGTTTAGTTTTTACTCACTCTGACGTAAGGTTATCAGCTCGATTGTAAGTAGACGCTGATGACACTGGTGTCGTTTGTGTCACCAGCACTAAATATGACTGCGGATCAGTGGTTTATTGTACCATTTCGTCTTATGATCACTACACTACATGAATTATTAAATGCTCAAGAAGAGATTGAAACAACGAAAAATTATGAAAAAATATATAAAATAATCCCCAAACGTGGAATTTATAATACCGAAAAAAACAAAAAAAAAAATACTTGAACAAAGAATATGATTTAATAAAATTAAATCAATTTATTGCTATCAATGGAAAGCACCATTAAATATTTTTTTTTGATAAACAAACATGTTTGTATGGCGATGGCAGTGTTCGTGCTTTGTTTTCTTGATGGCATACATGCCAGTGAATAGGTGAGTGAGTACCAAAGTAAGTGAGTGAGTGCGCAAGCGAGCGAGTTCATACTGATACCTAGCTACAAATAGTTTGTACACAAACCACTTTAATAACGCACTGTTTTACCTGTGCATAATTCGAATGTGTCTGTCTGTCTGTATGTATGGCCTGGCCGTTAGTGGTGTTATATATTTATGTTTACCAATTATGTATTCAGTATTCGATATCAAAATTTCTTGGAACTGTATGCATTGTTTTTAGCTGGAAATTAATCTAAATATTAATAAAAAAATAAATGATCTGATGAATATTGAATGACAAAAAACACTTAACACTTTCCTTATCGTCCGTCAATGATAATAATAACAAAAAAAAAAACAATGTGTTTTCAGTTTTCTTTTCATGGCGTTGAAAATTAACTTTAATTCGACAAATATGTTTTCATGCATTTAGTGCATTCATTAAGCAGTTTGTATGTGGGAACGTGCGTGTTGAAAATTGCATCGCACTTGGCACTTTGGCGAGTGTTAAGTGTAAACTGCATTATGACGTACACATTCAGCCTTACTACAGAAAAATAAAATACATTTAAAACCTGCTTTTAATTTTATTTCCATACAAATTGTTTTTGTTTTTAAAATCGACTTTCAAAAAATGTATTGAAAATTTGAAATTTAAAATAAAACTTTTGTTAAAATAGACTTTTTGTTTTCTTGTGGTAAGGGCCATTATATATACAATTAAATTGTATTCGTATTAATTTTATTTTTTTTATTCATTTGCCATTTCCAAAGGGAAAAGCATAAAAGTTTATAAAGAAAACAAAAAAGAAAAAAAATGTTATCCTTTGTGTCCCAATTCCATCCAGGGTACTATAATTATTACTCAAGTAGTTGACTGTGATTCTTTCTGACAACATATGACTGTATTTCATCACGTTTATGCATTTTGCTTGACTTGTAAAGTGGCATACTTCTATTATCAATGTTCTGGTGCTAATCGTCACTCATTCATTTACACCTTCACTGCTCTTATTCTTGTCTGGCACCACAACATATTCTTATACACGTAATATTAATGTTAAGCAGGCTAGAACCGTCATTCCGTCAATGAGTTGGCGCTCTTCGCCACCTCGTTTACAGCACAGATAATGCACAACATATGAACTACCCACTTACACACCGTGCAACACTCCAACTGCAGCAGGAAACATACATAGATGTCTGTATGTAAGTGTGAATATTATACAACAGAACATACATATTTAGCTGCAGCAAAACAATGGCAAATTCTGAAAATGGTGTGAATGTGTGATAATTTCACTCAAGTTCTATGACATGCATGCCTGCATTCATTCATTCTTTTATTCTCGTATACAACTTTTGGGATTTCGTTTATTTTTTGAGATATACACATTTTTATTTTATATTTTTATTTTTGATTTGTTTTGTTTTTTGTGTAAAACAACCAGTTACGTCGTTACGAGCAGCTAAATTACATATGCATGTATGAATACAACCACTTTAAATTTGCGAGTTTCAACGAGTCTTGGCTTTTGTTTTGCGTTTTCTCGTACAATTAACTTGAAAGAAAAACTTTTAACAAAGTGCGAATTATTATTATTGTTGCTGTTGTTGTTGTTGTTGGTTAAATTGCTCACTCTACGTAACACTTGCCTCCGCTTCAGCCGATTCAATTGTACATCACACCATAAAACTCTAGCTACGAATAAAACAAGACTTACACAGCAATGTTAAATTTAAATTCATCCATCCATCCATCCACCGAAGCTTCTATGTATGCAGTGCAGTTCAGTTCAGTTTGTTGCAAAAACTTTATTTAGTTCTCATTGCGAATAAGTGTGTAAAGCAGAAATGGAAAACTGAGAAGGACGACGTGTTGTGGCATGATGTATTTACTACATGATGTATGAGGGCTATCCCAACCTAATTCAAGCGAGTACTACTAAATATTTTTCAACTAGTACAAACAACACATTCATATACATATGAGGCATTCCACACCAACAGAAAACCCATATTGATTTCAATGGGATTATCAATGTCAATGTATTCGCCCTTTCCCCTGGTTTCGACCTGATTTTTTTTTTCTTTGGTGGCAATAAGCAATAACGTCGGTAGAACGAATTCCAAACAAAGAAGGTGTACGATTTTGACGTTTAATTTCCAGCAATAGTTGTTCAGAAAATTTGCCAAGCAATTATTGCTATATAAATTTTGACATTATATAAACTTTGACGTTATTGTTTTAGTATTTATATCAATTGTGGACCCTATGTTAGGGCTCTACACACAGAAACCGAAGTCGTATGTTTCCAACTAAAAGTCAGTTGATACAAAAACAATTCGGTTGAAACACTTACGTATAGGTTGTCACAAATGAATATAGGTATATAACTGGGTTTTTAATTGATGCAATTAAATAATTCAATTGGAAATTTATTTTTCTGTGTTTAGTAAATAACAAAAAAAAATAGTTTTTGTCAAAAAATGGGCCTTGTAGGTCCGTTTTTTTAGTTCAGTGCTAGATATTTTACATGCATTTAAAGTTGTCGAAATTTTATTATACCTAATTATTACAATTACTTGAAAACTGTATAATAGGAGTAAAGGTACCTAATTTTGTAATTTCCTTTAAATAACAATAATACGCAACGGTGCACAGAGGTTAATTTTTAATAATTTGTCTACTCAGTAAGAAGGTATAGGACCGATTGCAGCGAAATTCATATCGGTTATAGCTAACGTAGTTTCGAGCCTTAGTTTGGGCACTGTTCCACACATGTCCAATAAGAGCATCACCAGGGGCCAATCACCAACTTCAAATGCGTTTAAAAAAATCTAGCACGAACTAAAAACAAGTAGAAAAGTTAAATTCGACTTGGCCGAATCTATAAATACCCTCCACAATGCCCTTTTTAAGTGATAGTAAATCTTCTTACGTGAAAAAAATAACATTTTTGATTGGAAATATTTTATTTTGTGTAAAAAAAACTTTTTTTACTACATACTTTAAAAAAAAAAAAAATAATTTACCAAATTTTTTTGAGTGTAAAATTTTTTTTGAGGGTATTTTTTTTTAGTGTAAAAATATGTTGTAAAATATTTTTGTGACTTATACCATATTCGCATACAATGTTTAAAATATCGTTTAACTTTTGTGTTTAAAATTAAACGAACGTGTTCGCATTGCCAGTAGTTTAAAAAAGCATCCGCTTCTCTTTTGGTTCGTTTAGCAGCGGCTGTTTTTTTCATGACAACTTAACACAGGGTTGTTATTTCGTGTTTCCGAGATGTTTTGGAAATGTTTTGGAGATGTTTTCGAGATGTTTAAAATTAAACGATGTTTTGTTTTGAATGTATGGGGAAACACATGTTTAAATTTAAACATGCCAATGTGAATATGGTATTACCAATGTTTTTAAAACAAGTTAAACGGCTTTTCAACACGTGAATTTAAGGTGAAACTAATCTGAAATTCACGGTTTTGCTAATAATTTTTTAACCAATGTACCGATATGGCTGAAATGCAATACGAACCAGGCCAGGGGAACGGCAAATATATATGCCATCCCTCAGCATCCTCAGATTTGCCTTTCGAAAGTAAGCGTGTTTTTTATATCGTAAATTCACGAAAAACCCTTGCCGAAATTCAGTCTTTTGCTGGACCGATTTAGCTGGATTGCAACACTAATCTGACCAAGTAAATGCCTAACATGTATGCCAAACTTCTGTAGACTCCGTAAAGTCTTTCAAAAGTTAGCGTGTTTTCAACAGACAGACGGACGGACGGACATCGCTTCACCCTAAATAAATGAGTCCAGTTTCCTACTATTGGGTAAATTTAAACAAATTCAAAAAATATACTACTAAAAGTCTAATATTTTTAAGTAGAATTACGCAATTTGTACAAATTTACCCAACTTATAGTAGGAAACTGATATCATTTTAATTAGAGTATAGATCGTCTTAGAATCGATTAAGGATATATGAATATATATTTTTTATGGAGTACTAGACCAATATTTCGAGGTGTTACAAACGGAATGACCAACTTATATATACCCTCTATCACTAGGAGGGTATACAACATTTTATGGTTTTGTTGTTTAAAATGTCAACTTTTATTTGCATTTGGTTTCACCCCATACCGATTAGCAAAACTCGATTTTGTAGCAATGTGTTACTACCCAGCAAAAACTTGCATTACCAAGTAATGAAATGTGTAATGGGAAATTCAAAAGTTATAACTACTTCTGATTCGAATTACCTTTCCCATTACATTTACAAGCAAATGTGCCAAATGTAATGATTATCAAACTAGTATTAATAACTAATTACATATATACTTATAGGTAATGAAAAAATTATTTAAAAAAAATTAAAAAAATAAAAAAATATTTAATTTAATTTTATTTTTATTCAAAATAATGTACAGTGAGTCAAAAAGTGAAAATCTAGTTCTGATTTTTTTTATTTTATTATAATGACTTATGTAAGTCATTATTAATAAGTCATTATTTTACATTTCAAAATAATGCTAAAGGTAATTTTCTGTCATTACTTAGTAATTCGAATGGTAATGATGTGTCATTACCAAGTTTTTGCTGGGTAGAGCCCTTAGAGCAAGAACTCTGCAATTGGTTTCATATTGGCACAACATAACATCTTTTTCGATGAATATTTAAAGTGGAATTTCTCATATATATATGAGGCATTTCACACCAAATGTCCCGCTTTAAAAACGTGTACGTACATAAGTGGCATTATCGAAACATTTTTCTTAAATTTTTGATTTTTCCAAGTGTACTGGAACGAATATAAAAAAAAAACTAAAATCTCTCGAACGGTTTTCGAGATATCTACTTTCAAGAAAGAAAAATCTCATAATTCTTATTCGTTAACACTTTCATACAGCTCGAGACAAACTTTCATTTAAAATTATTTTGAGCCAAACCCATCATTTGAACCCGATTAAAGTTTTGATTTTTTAAAAAAAATTCACCAAAAATTCTTAAATTTGATCGAAGTATGCCACGGGTTAAAATGGTCTGATTTGACCCAAATAAAGTTTTAAAGAAAGTTTGTCTCAAGCTCTATGAAATAGTTAGTGAAAAAAAGTATTGCGATTAGGAAAAACTGTAGAAATTTTTTGACAAATTTCAAATGGCGATATCTCGAAAACCACTCTACCGATTTCAAACATTTTTTGATATTAATATTTAACATGCAAGTTTTAATGAAAATAATGCATCACAAGATAATTTTTTCATATTTTTTAATTTTTCAAAAATCCAACAAAAAAATTTATTTTTTGTCCCCTTATTTTTACCGCAGCCTCAAGAACGCTCTGCTGTGCTGCCAAAATCTAGATTAATTTTTGCTGGGATCTATCTTTTATACAGATATTTAAAGGTTTTAAAAGATTCGGCATAATCGAACATATGACACTCAATTCCTTTTTAAATTATGCCATTTGTGTGTGTTTTTTTGTATATTTTGCTGTCACCTTTATTAACAACTCGATTGCATTACGCAATATAACGCTGCAAGATATTTATACTTTGAATTATTAATGAGTTGATCGTTTTGATGAATTGATTCATCTTTAAGAAATAAAAAGTCTCGTCGTTCAACTTAAACTACCACTTATCTGGTGAACCATAACTATGTAGAGTATTTTACTAATTACGTACGTATTGATTTAAGAAGAGATCACAAAACTCTTCCCAGACCCCTTCTACATTTGTTTTACGTGCCAACTACGCCCACTTCTGTCTTCTCACAAGAACCCATGGCATATGTTACGTTACTGAATTGAAGACAGTTTGTGGTGAGGATAAAAATTGCCAAAGGCTCATAATTTTGTGTTTGTTTTGTATTGCGTGTATTATGTTTATTTATTTGTCTTCAAAACAAGTAAAACTGTTAAATGCGGCGTTGTCGAATAATTTAATACCCTTCTCAATATGCCAACAAACCGGAGTACAAAAAAAAAATCATGTGACACATAACGTCATCGAGTTTTATTTAATGAATTCATTTAATTTTGGATTAATTATTGTAAATAATTCTTAAACTTTTTATATAATTTAACTATATTTAAACTGCCGGAGAAACATTTAATTTCCCAAGAACTTAAGAGGAATCACGTTAAACATGCTTTTTGCGTATATTATGCAAAAACTAATAACATTTAAACCAAGCGCTTTCATTATTTTACTTAACTTTACAAAAATTTCCCCAAACGTGCGTAAATTTACCAACTTTCAATTAAAACAAGCCGTGTAGAGTTTCAAATATGTGATTCTATTATTCATATTTTGAGCTGTTACATACGGAAAGCCAAACTTATTCAATGAGCACTCCTTATCCCAAAGTGTAGGGTATACAAAAAGAACAAGCTCACATTCGTGTACACATACACATGGTTATTTTGTGTATCTGAAAACTGGTTTTGAGTTAAACCTTTGCAGCGTATTGAATATTCCTAAATACGTGTATCAGATATGGAACAATGAAATTAGCTAATCAAGTTAGGTTTGCATACACAATGAAAAGCTTCATCAGAATTTATACTTCAAACACTTTTCTCTTTTGAAATCGTCATTGTTTTCAAATTGTTAATTAAAAAGGGTTTAGATTTGGGATTTTTTGTTTTCAAAAATAATAGCGGCGAAATCTTATACCATCTTAAACGAAATCATTTGTTTAAGTATTATTAGCTTCCCATTTATTAAGCTTTTGAAAACTGCAAATTAAAGACATCTTATAGGGTGACCAGATAAGAGTGATAAGAAAATAAATTTAAATAAAACTAGAACAATGTTACATATCAAATAAATATGTTAAGATCGCTCTTTTGACGGTTACGGTATCTCATTCGTTATTTCGAAAGAAATAAACTTCGATGATGCCGCTATGCGTTTTAGGTACCAAACTGTAAATCTTTGTTGATACAGTGATGCTTGGTCGAATACTTGTGAATTGTGTTTGCTTCAATAAATGGAACTCATACAAGAAGATGGGTTTTTGGACAAAATCAATCAAAATTGGACCGACGGGTTGAAGCCCTACCTGAGAATTTAAGGTGGTCATGCTTTTCATACCAAATCAATTTAAAATTTCACTTGGTTGTTGTTTTATTTATATTTATTTTTCTTTCGTTCGTATCTGGTCACCCATATATATATATTGAAGTTGATTTTATAGTGACTATATTTGTGCAAAGAAAACATCATAGGTTACGGACGATATACATACATACAAAATAGTATTCCCAACAGATGGTACATTTAATGGACCAGATATTCAAAACCACAATTCTTATAATGCTGTATGCTATTTATGTACTTAACTAAAAATGTTCTATGACACCGGAGTTAATACTACCTTGAGTGCAACTGACGTTCTCACACGCAAACATGTACTTTTCTAGATATATGAATATTATAAAAAAAGGAGTCTTATATTAAAACAAAGACGTAAGGGTATTCATTTCATTAAAAATATCAAAGTAAAAAGTTGAATTTTTCCAATTAATTTAAGCGTTGCCACACTTTACTAGTAAATAGGTAATTGAAGTCAATTACCAAGAACCTGGGAAATTTGTAAAATTACAAGAAAAACTGTAAAATTACAAAAAAAAAAATGTAAATTTCGATCGAAAATTTTTTGTTGAAAAACAAGGAAAATTGTCAAACATTGGTAAAATTGGAATTCGAGACTTTTCTTGTAATTTGATAAGCGTTTTGTTTGTACAAAGAGCTTCTGCAACATACCGTTTTTACGAAGACTAAACTATGAAAATAAACAAGTATACTTTGAAAATATTTCAAATGCAAACAATATAAGCTGGATATTTAAAGCTGGCTGTGATCTCATTGAACTTAACGCCAGCATCAAAGATCCCAAATTTGTTCGTTATGCAATCTTCAAGTTCCAGAAGACCTACTTCACTTTAAAGCCATCTGCCGTATTCTTAGTCACATACGTTTTAAATGTTTCGGAAAAGCAACATTAAGAGATGAAGAAGTCATAAGTACTTGAAACAATGTAAATTTCGAGTGGAAAATTTTAATTCGCTACATTACACCGTCCGACAAATACGTTTGAAACTACACAGAAAAAAATATTCGATGGAAAAAAACCAATGTTGGCAATCGATACCTTTTCAATACTGTTATCCGTTTCAAAACCCTTTAAATTGAATACCGGTACCAATACCAATACCGAAACTCAGTTTTGGTATCGGATACCGGTATCCAAAAACCTTTTCCTACGGTACCGGTACGTACCGGTAATGAAACGGTATTGAAACGGTTTTTCCTAAAAACATGTTTTTTTACAAAAAAAAAATATTTAATTTGGTTTTTGTAAATCAAAAATCGTACTCCAAATGCCTCCCCGAAGTCTCAAAAAAAAATCAAAAAAATTTTTGAGCACCCACATCGTGGATTAAGTAAAAATTTCCAAAAAAATCATACTTCAACCGCTATGCGGGGAGCAGAAGAAAATTATTGATTTTCACAAAAATTTTTTGAAATCATTTAGACTCTCAATAGAAACTTTCCACACCCCTTAGTATAGTTAAGTTTTTTGAAGATTTTTATTTAATCCGCGATGTGTGCCCAAGGATTTTTTTTTTGATATTTATAGGACTTCGTGGTTCAAAAATTATTAGCAAAACCGTGAATTTCAAATTGGTTTCACGTGTTGAAAAACTCGTTAAACCAGCTTTAAAAACATGGAAGAGTCAAAAAATATTTTACAAAGTATTTTTGTCACTCACAAATATTTTTACAATTAAGGAAAAAAACTTACACTCGAAAAAAATTTTACACTAAAAAAAAAAAAAAATGTGTTTTTTTTCAAAAATGACTAAAAAAATGTTTTTAACTCAAAATAAAATATTTCTAATCAAAATTGTTAATTTTTTTTAAGTTAGAAAACTAACTATCACTTTAAAAGGGCCCTGTGGATATTCATGGATTCGGCTAATAAGGAGAGTCTCCCTGGTGTCACCCTACGATCTTCATGACATTTGGATATGTTGTTCAAAACGAAAATTAATTCGACACGTTTTTTTTTTTTTTTTAGCGAAACAAACTCATTTTTAGGGGGGTCGATTTGTATGGAGGGAAATTGAACTTTTTCAGCTTATTACGATTTACGTCTATTTGCTGAAAACTAACATAGGCATATTTGGTATTAGATTAAAGGTAATTAAAATACATATCTTGTGATGCTAACAACGTATAAAAAAGTGAATACTTTTCGACTTATTAACAAAAATGTCCAATTGACATTTTAATCAATATGACGAAAAGTTGTGCATGTTTGGACACGTTCTTTGCACATGAAGATAGGTTTTCTAAAGACCTTTCATTTGGTATGTAACATGACTAGGTTTATTTGTATAATATATGTATGAGATAAACGCAAAAAACTGAAAAATGACCGTTTCTTCCTTCCTCATTTTCACCCCCTAAATATGAATGTGGACCACTAAAAAAATACGTGTCCCTTTATTTTTTCTACTCTACAAAATAAAACCAATTCCATAAAGATCGGCAGGTGACACCAGGGAGACCTTCCTTGTATGTCGAATTTAACACTTCTACTTTTTTTACATACTTTTTTTTATTTTTCTTTAACAAATGAAACATTTTTATGTCAGAATAACTTCAAAGTCATGCAACGTCCCCGCCGACCCCCTAAGAAAACGCAATTTTATTTTTTTCACATTTTAAAGGGCATTTTAGCAAAAATGCTAAAAATAAATACATACGTAAATACGTGTTTTAGTATTAAAATTAAAAAAAAAAATTAAGTTTTTATGCGTTTTTTATATTTTTAGCATTTTTTTTGATATACCGGTATGTACCGGTATCGACGTTTCGGTATCGGTAATACCGTAACCGATTCAACTCAAATACCGTAACCGATACCGATACCGAAATAAATAAAAAAACGATACCAATACCGATATCGATACCGTTATTCGTTTCGATTGCCAACCTTGAAAAAAACAATTAAATATCTGCTCAGCTTAAAATTTGACATTCAATTAAATTTTACTTGAATCAATTAACCATTTGCTCAAATCTGAAAAATTTACAGTATGACATTTAAAAACAAAAAAACTTTTTAAAGTAGGCTTTGTCTAACAATGCGATGAACGATGTTGAGTTTTTTGTTTTACTTTTCGTTAGTCGCCAAACAGAAAAGTATGTGCAAACACACAAGACGAAGAAAAGAAAAATAATATAAAACACAAAAAAAAAACAATTTAAAAAAAGATTGACAAAAAAACACTAAAATTGTATAATATTGATTAACCATTCACTCACATCAAGCATTGGTTTAATCAATAATAACCAAAAAATATTGATTAACCACTCACAGCAATAGTTTAATCAAAAATAACAGAAATATACCGATTAATCATTTGCTCAAATCAAGCATTGGTTTAATCAAGGATCAGTCAATGACTTACCTTCAATTTTAGTGCTTGATCCAACAATTTTCGTCATTAGCTGACTTTTAATTAAAATAATGCTCAACCTGGTGTATTTCGTGCTTGATCTAACAACTCATTTTTATCTCTATAGAGACGAAATATATTGAAACTCCATTTACAGTTTTTAATTTTACGATCCGTTTTCTTTTAAAAGGACTTACAAATTTTAGAGGATTAAATTTTTGTAAAATATTTTGTAAATACTTGTAATTGTCCTAGGGTGCCACTAGTGATGGCAAATGAAAGAGGACTAGTAACCATGGTAAAATATTGAAAATTTCAGCATTTTTTTTTGACAAAGTATAGTTATTTAATTACACCGCTCAACAGTCATTTTCCGGTTTGAATTCTGGTGATGAACTTTGATCTCCTGATTCCAAATCTGTACTCCAAATTTTTCCATCACGTCCAGATTTTTAGTTATTCACGGTTAAAAATGCGAAAAATTACGATTTTTGCATTATTTGAAAGCCTGCACAGCAGCCATTGAGTGGAATACAAATCTGGTATAAAGCGCAAAAGTATAATTTGTCTTTGGTCTCCAACATAGAAAACAATTTTTTTCTAATTATTGCGTTTGGTTGGGTTACAATTGCATTTTAAAATGACTCTGTTAAAATTATAATTTTTGTAAAAAAGATAAGGTAGATACCTCAGTTTTTTTTTTTTGATATTTTTCAAAGAAAAACTAAAAAAATAAATATTTTACAAATTTAAGTTTTCTGTGTTATTTTTCGTACAAACCGGAAGAAATCTTAATGGGTTTAAAAGTCTATAAGAAAGTTATTCCACCCAGTGGCTGCTGTGTGCAGGCTTTCAAAAAATGCAAAAATCGCGTTTTTCGCATTTTCAACCGCGAATAATTAAAATTCTAGACCTGATGAAAAAATTTGGAGCACGGATTTGGAATCAACGAGTCAAAATCTTTAAAAATTTTGTATCAAACTTCAAACCGGAGCCAAAAACCTTCGATTTGTTGATTGGTGTTATTTATTCCAGTTTAATGATGTCTTTAAATTTTTAAATAAAAGTTTTTTAAATAGATTTTTGTATGGGCTATCGATTAAAAAAATAAAAACTGAAAAATTTTCATAAGTAGTTCTGAATTTTTCAAATTTAAACTTAAACTTTATTTATCAAAAAACATGCCACATTTATTTTATTTTTTTTAATTTTATTTAATTTTTGCATGTTTAAAAAATAGTAAAAATGCATATCTATCTGTTCTGAAATTTTCAGAGATATAATTTGCATTGTTTTCGAGAAAAAAAATGTTGAACATAGCACTATGCTAATATTTTACAATAATAGGGTATATTACATCTGCGTATGAGCAATAATAACTCTTAACCCTCCGATGGTTGATAAGGTCCCTAGGAACCTTTTTGCTTTTCAGGGATGCAGCATTTTAAGACGGCTTGATCGAATAGGACAAAACTTAGTGACATTTATGTGTGTGATGTTATAAAGCAGCTTAGTAAATTTCAATATGATTCCTGCCCTTGTTTTATCATAATCTCCGGTTAAACAAATTGCCTACTGGGATGACGTATAAGGTCCCCAGAGACCTTTTATATCTTTTTATGCATTTTGTTGACTTGCGCATATAATGTTTTACAATTTGTTAGTCTATTTTTTGTTGGCAAGTTTCTTTAACCGTATTAGATATATTTGAACGCTTGGTTGAAAAAAATTCTCAATACAAGCTTTATTGGATTATCGAACGTTGGAAAAATTATCAGTCATCGGAGGGTTAAGAAACATTTAAAATAGAGCTGTGATCTTGGGTGTTTTTTTTGACGATCACGCACGCTCACGAATGAACCTGCCAGTGACTAAATTATTTTCTACTCACGTGAGCGTGCATGAGCGTAAGAGCTAAAACACCTCAATTCAACCGAGGAGTTGACCGCACCCCCTCCAAATTTTAATGAAATTAAGTACTGGGGTTTACTTTAATAAAAAAGAGATTTTGCCAATTTTTCAGGCTTCTGGTCATTCCAGTATTCGAGATATTCGGTCTTGATAGTTAACAAAATTGTATATTTTTGACAAAAGTGTTTTGAGATAAATAAAGATATCTCGGAGAGTAATAACAATACAGGTCTCAGTCAGGTTGCAAATAATAGGTAATGAGACAGCCTTTACAATGACATTTCCCAAGATTTTTTTTGAAAAAGGTCAAAGTTCATTGGTTTTAACCTTAATTTTTGGAGAGCTATATCTCAAAAAACGATATTTTTAAAATTTTGGAAAAAATACATATTGTTAAGAATCACCTATACTACTTAAGTTTAAATTTTCAGGATGGAGTCTTCATTGGAACTTTTTATATTAATATAAAAATTGTGACAGGAAGGAAATAGCGGTGTAATTTCCCTTAGAAAAAAAAAAATATTTTTTTTCTCTTTGAAATTCTGGTACCAAAATTCATTTTTCTGAATGTTTTTGACGTGCTGAGTCCAAATATGACCTTTGAACTGGCATATCGCTATTACTTTTCAAGATATATGCACCTAAATGTTCAAAAAAACACAGCAATAGCGTTTTAGCAATTTTCACACATTTACGTGCAGATATCTCGAAAACTAATAGCGATAGGCCAGTGCAAAGGTCATATTTGGACTCAGCGCGTCAAAAGCATTCAGAAAAACGAATTTTGGTACCAGAATTTCGAAGAGAAAAAAAATATGTTTTTTTCTAAGGGAAATTACACCGGTATTTCTTTCCTGTCACAATGTTTCTATTAATATAAAAAGTTCCAATGAAGACTCCATCCTGAAAATTTAAAATTAAGTAGTATAGGTAATTCTTAACAACATATATTTTTTCCAAAATTTTAAAAATATCGTTTTTTGAGATATAGCTATCCAAAAATTAAGGTTAAAACCAATGACCTTTGACCTTTTTCAAAAAAAATCTTGGGGAACGCCATTTTAAACACTGTCTCATTACCTATTATTTGCAACCTGACTGAGACCTGTATTGTTATTACTTTTCGAGTTATTTTTATTTATCTCAAAATACTTTTGTCAAATATATACGATTTTGCCAATTTTCAAGGTCCCATATCTCGGGAAGGAAAACTACCAGAAGTCCAAAATTTTGGCACTATGATTTTTTTGTAAGGGCCCAACTATATTCCAAGTTTCATCAAATTTGAAAGGGGTGAGGTCAAATATGCTACTTTTTTCGGTTGAATTGAGGTGTTTTAACTCGTAAAGAAAATGAAAAATCGTGCGTGATTAAAATTGTTCCGTCGTGAGCGTGCGTGATCGTCAAAAAAAAACTCACTCGGGATCCCGTCTTTATTTTTAATTTTTTTAAGAATCATTATTACTCATACGCACACGTAATATACCCCATTATTGTAAAATATAAGCATAGTGCAATGTTTAAAATTTTTTCTCTCGAAAACAAGGCAAAAAACATCTCTAAAATTTCCGAACAGAAAGATAATACCTTAACTATTTTTTTAAACATGCAAAAAAAAATAAAATTGTGGCATGTTTTTTAATAAATAAAGTTTAAGTTTAAATTTGAACTTCTTCTGAATATGTTTCAGTTTTTATTTCTTTAATGAAGAGCCCATAAAAAATCTATAAAAAAACTTTTATTTTAAATACTTTACTGTGTTTCATTAAATTTGCATAAATATTGAAATAAAGGTACTAATGCAAAAAATGGCGATATTTTCAATATTTGACCATGCCTACAAAGCAATTAATAGTGCCCTAAGGGCACTTGATTTCATATTGACACGATATCACTTTTTTTGCTGAGCATTTGGTGTGAAATGCTTCATATATGGTATCATATAAAAATGTTTACTCGGCCAGTGACACAATAGACTTCAGATAAATACACCAAATTTACACAAAAAAGTTAGTTATTTAAGTTGTTTTTTGGTATTCCAAAACAGCTGATATGCAAAGTGTAACCTAACATATATTGTCAAATTAATTGAAAAAAAAAAACACATTACGAAAAATGTTTGCCTTTATTTTTTGCATCAAATAAAGTACTGCATATAATTTACTGCGTAAATCTAGGATCATATGTTCAATGATTAATGTGCACAAACATTTATCAAGTGATTTTCCATACATGTGTAGTAGGCTGGAGAATATTTAGCTTTTTTCGTATTTCAAAATCGTCGGAGTCTGAAAAGTTTCCTTTTAGGGTCAATATTAAGCCAAACAAATATTGTACCTGTAGGCAATGTCTTTTATGACTTGAAAATCGAAAAGATCCCCAAAAAGTGAAAACAAATTTTGGATTTTTTTTTTCTTAAAATAATAGTTAATATTTGGACATTACTGAAAAAGTGTTTATATGTTTTGTCCAATTTTTCTTCAAAAATAACTTTTTTTTTTTTAATTAGTTTCAAATAACATCAAAAAACTAATAAAATATATTTTTTTTTGCAAAAATTTTTTTTTTTGCAGACCAAACTAATATTTTACCATAAACACACTTTTTCAGAAATACCCTTAACTAATATTTTAAGCTAAAAAAAAATCAAATCATTTGTTTTCACTTTGATCGGAACTTTCCGATTTTCAATCCAAAAAAAGTTACCCACAGACATTGCCCTACAAGTAAAATAGTTTTTTTTTTGTTATAATACTGACCCTAAAAGGCAACTTTTTCGACCCCGACAATTGGGAAATTCGAAAAAAACTAAATTTGCTCCACCCTAATGGTTATGTTCATAGTTTTAACTCTGTCTTACTGAAGTTAAGCTGAGTGTACAATAGGGTGGCTCGTTTTTGGACTTTTCTCTCTGATCAAATTCTAATACCCGCCAAAAGTGTCGGTCCCCTAAGGGTAACTCACGTGCAAAATATCACTCCGATCGGAGTTTATCTTCTGTCTCCACTTTGAGCCTCAAAATTGGGGTTTTTGGAAAAAAGGACTTTTAAAAAAAAAAAAAAAAAAAAATTTAAGTTTTTTTATTAAAATAATGAAAAAAATTTTTTTGTATAATATTTGATCATAAATACTCAAATATGAAATATAAAGATTTTACGGTATCATTAACCCGTTCAAACTTGATACCAAAAAAAAGGCATGATTTTGGGGGCGTTCTCAAAACACCTTTTTTCAAAATTTGAAAATTTTATTAAAAAAAAATTTTAAATATACCATTTTTTCTTTCTGAATTCATTAAGAACACCTTGGAGAAGAAAAATGTGAAATATGGTGGATATCCGTCGAGCCACTTTTTGGGAATCGCGGGGGGAAGTTAGCGGATTTCAAGGAAATGTTGGTTTTATCAATAATTTGGATTAATAAAATCTTATAAATTTCATTTTTGGGCAAATTAACTGTTTTTTGGTGTCGTAGCATTCTATTAGATAACTTTAACTCTGTCATGAAATCTTACCGATCTAGGACGTCTTTAACCCACATTGGCTGGGGGTCAAAAATGACCCCCAAAAGAAATTTGAAGTTTATAGCTTAAATTTTGTGCTATAAACAAGTATAAAACGGCTTTTGTATGTTTTACCTCAACTATTATATCATATTAATATATTATCTTTAAAAAAATCGTTAACCCTTCTTTGTAGGGGGTCAAAAATGACCCATTCAATAAAAAATATAAATTTTGTTGATATCAAAAAATTCAAGCACTATGCCGAAAAGTTTTTGCCGGCGTCATTTTTGACCCCTGGCCA
Organism: Pegoplata infirma; assembly: GCA_963921195.1. Classification (NCBI taxonomy): domain Eukaryota; kingdom Metazoa; phylum Arthropoda; class Insecta; order Diptera; family Anthomyiidae; genus Pegoplata; species Pegoplata infirma. Next base: position 228,674,616 of record OY992540.1, on the reverse strand, counting down.
ATGTGGGTTAAAGATATCTTAAACAGGTGAAATTTCAGGGCTGATTTAAAGTTATCTAATAGACTGCCTTAAATTAATTTTCTGTAAAAAATATATACTTTTTATTGAATGGGCCATTTTTGACCCCCTACCAAGAAGGGTTAACGATTTTTTTAAAGATAATATATTAATACGAAATAATAGTTAGGGTAGAAAACACAAAAGCCGTTTTATACTTGTTAATAGCACAAAATTTAAGCTCTAAACTTCAAATTTCCTGCGGGGGTCATTTTTGACCCCCGTCAATGTGGGTTAAAGACGTCCTAGATCGGTAAGATTTTATGACAGACTTAAAGTTATCTAATTGAATGCCACGACACCAAAAAACAGTTAATTTGCCCAAAAATGAAATTTATAAAATTTTATTAATCCAAATTATTGATAAAACCAACATTTCCTTGAAATCCGCTAACTTCCCCCCGCGATTCCCAAAAAGTGGCTCGACGGATAACCGCCATATTTCACATTTTTCTTCTCCAAAGTGTTCTTAATGAATTCAGAAATAAAAAATGGTATATTTAAAATTTTTTTTAATAAAATTTTCAAATTTTGAAAAAAGGTGTTTTGAGAACGCCCCCAAAATCATGCCATTTTTTTGGTAGCAAGTTTGAACGGGTTAATGATACCGTAAAATCTTTAAATTTCATATTTAAGTATTTATGATCAAATATTATAAAAAAATTTTTTTTCATTATTTTAATAAAAAAACTTAAATTTTTTTTTTTTTTTTTTAAAAAAGTCCTTTTTTCCAAAAACCCCAATTTTGAGGCTCAAAGTGGAGACAGAAGATAAACTCCGATCGGAGTGATATTTTGCATGTGAGTTACCCTTAGGGGACCGACACTTTTGGCGGGTATTAGAATTTGATCAGAGAGAAAAGCCCAAAAACGAGCCACCCTAGTGTACAATAGCACTCATATTTCCAAAGTTATACTCTTCATCTTTGTTTTTCTGTTATTGTCGATCTTTAAGAATTATTGCCAGCATGGGGCAGATTTAGCGACAACTAAACAACGAGATTAAGTCGAGACTTGGTGAGAGAACACACCGTTAAAGGCGTACGCATAAAATGTGTGTGGGCTATTTAGCAGCACATTTAGTTATTATGTCCATTATGAAATACCATTCTGCGTACTCCAAAGATCCACAAATTCAAAACACACGACACTTGAGTTTGCAAACGAGATTTGTCGAGGATACAATCATGTGGTTTATTTAAAGGATTTATGATACAACATATTAAGATGGTAGATATTGGAGTTACTTTGGTGTATCAAAAAAAAAAAAAAAGCAAACATACAAACCAAAAAATGTCACACTTTTATGGAAGTCAGTTGGGAGTGTAAATACATAGTTCACATCTTATGTAATATCAAAAAACAAACATTTCACATTGGAACGAAGATAGTCGTCCTCAGTTTGTACTACAACAAATATTGTAAAAGTTCAAGAGTTTCGGGGAACTTGTATTCACTCACTCATGCATACTTATGTACAGGCATTACTAAACAAATATTATAAAGATGAGATAAAGTTCTACATAAGTGCATAAAAGTGCTACATACATCCCCAAGTTATGTAAGTGGTCACAGCAATTGTTCGTACAAATGCGCATGACTTCAATATATACTCGCAGAATCCCAATGGCATTTTTTTTTGTATTGTCACAAATTTTATTTAGTAACAAACACACAACTATAAAACTAACATCTGGGTACACGTTTAGAATACCAAGAGACTATATATGTACACTTGATTCCTATAAAGGTTATTACTTCTAAAATATTGCAAATCGGACACTTTAATTTTTTTTTTTTTCAGATTTTCCCAATTTTTAAAGAGTTTTTATCATTACCATTTGATAACTCCATCCTTTTAAATTTTCAGATATTTTGATGACCCGCGTTCAAAAGATATACAATTTTAAAAAATTCACAGCTTGTTCCTTTACACAAACTTCTTTTTCTAATAACTTCTTCAAAAATGGTTCAAATTCAATTTATTTGTTTGTTTTTGCTTACCTAAAAAAAAGAGAAAAAAAAAGAAAAAAATCGTAGAAGTGTTCTAATATGGGATTTTTAAGTTTTAAATTTAAATATAATTTTTGAAAATGATTGTACTCTTTAATTTTTTTGAAAATTTTTTTATGGGAAACTTCTATTGATTCTATAAATTTTAAAATGATAATGTTTTTAGGCTGGGGTCTAATTGTAAAAAAAGGTGCAGGACGCCACCTCAGTTTGACTATATAAGCTAACGATTAAACAAAAAAGAAAATAAGAATTATAGTTTTCATTTTATTACAACCTTAAACTTCGACAATAATTTAAAATTAAAAAATAAAATAAAAAAATACATAGCTCTGGTAGTGACACCTAGCGGCGCTAGGTGTCACTCGATTAACGCAGTATTGCCATACCAAGTATCGCATTTCCAATTAGATTTGTTACCATTATCGCAAATTTTTTCCAATAAAATATTACCACATGGCAATACCAACCAGTATATTTGAAAACGGAATATGTATCTGCAAGCAAGAGAAACATAACAAAATTTAAATCAATATTTGAGTAAGCTACGGTGGCCTAGCTGAGGTGAGCCAGACTGGAAAACGAAAGGTCCGGTGATCGAATCCCGTGATTTGTCAATTTTTTTTTTTTTTTTTTTTTAATTTTAATTATTTTTAGCTTGTACATTTCTTTTTGTTGGGGAAAAATTTGTTTGCATTAATTCTTTATACTTTTTTTATTTAATTATAAATAAACAATGTTTTTATTTATTCAGATTTTTCTAAATTTTTTAGTTGTTTTTCTTTCTGAATTTTGTGATTTTTTCTGAATATATCTGCATTTTTCTGACTTATTTTTTGTATTTTCTGATTTGTTCTTTCACTCAAAATAATAACTCTGTAAAATAGATTGTAAAATGACTGTAATCTCAATTCAACAGATGTTTGACAGAGTTTTCTGTCAAAATACAGATTTAAAGAAAATACTTTGAATTTTTTGTGACAAAAAACAAAAGCGGTTCTCACCCTTGATAGAAAACATTTGAGAAAATTTCCTACAAGAAAATTTTCTACCGATTTTTTCCACTAAAGAGTGAACAACTATTTAAACAAGTTTTCTCACACTAACATTTTCTATAACCTCAAATTATTTTACACAATTAAAACCACGAAATAAAAATAAACAACGCGATTTTTAGTAAAAATATAATTAATCATTTAAGTTTAATTTTAAATTTCGTTTAAAAAGTCTGAAAATATCACAAAATAATTAAATGCTTCTCTAATCAGCTGTTTTGTTGGTCTAGAAACTTTTATTTTTTTCTATACTTCAACTTACTCAAGCATCAAGTCGAAGAAATTTTCTATGTAGAAAAGAAGAAACCAAGAAAATAAGAAAAACGAGCCAAGGGTGAGAACCGCTAAAGTTTTATCTGTTATATTACTTTTAACCTTGTAATCTGTATTTTACAGATAATTAACAGATATTCCTGCAAAAATACAGATTTTAGCAAAATACTTTGTATGTTTTGTAACCAAAAACTAAGTTTTGTCTGTATTTTAAACATTAATTTTACAGAAAACTTAAAAAAGAAATTTCCAAAATAAACTGCATTTAACTATAGAGTTTTTTCTATAAAATTTTGGTTGCATCAAATACATTTTACAAATACATATATGTAAATTAACATCGTTTTTCTTTGTTAAATGGTGCTTTATTTAACCAATATTTTACTAGAGACTCTGTAAACTAACAGTTTTTTTGTCCAAAACATTTTACAGAGTTTTATAGTAAAAAAACTGAGTTTTTTTCTGTCAAAAGACGCTAATATTTAACCAATATTTTACTATAAAGTCTGTAAATTAACAGTTTTTTTTTTTTGTAAAAATTATTTTACAGAGTTTTTTAGTAAAATTAGTTTTCCAAATTTTTTATAAATATTGATTAATTTGATAAATTTCTTGGAGTTCTTTTTTCTGAATATTTTTTTAGCCCTTACATTTTTTTTTGCAAATTCGTAAAAAGTTTTTATTAAATAAAACATTATCATGATTTAATTTTTGGGCAAGAGTACAAAACTCTGCGGCATTTTTTGTCTTCAGGTCGGGGGGGAGGTCGGCATTGGTCATTGGGGGGACAAATTTCCCCTCGAAATAAATGTTTAAAAATTTATTCTTATGCTTTTCGCACTAAAGAAATACAAGTTAATCATTATTTAAAATTTTTTTTTTAATCCACGCCCACAAAAGAAGGGCGGGCCGAAAAAACGATATTTTCTAATCCACCGGGTCCAAATGCAGAACTTTGAGCTTCTTGAAGCATAAAAATGTTGCATTTGTTAAACAAAAACACAAAAAATCACACAGAGAAAAATAAATTTCCAACTGAATTTTTCAGTTGTAGTAACATAAAATTTGGTTGCTGCTACTATATTTTGATGTGGCTAACGAATTTTATGGTTGTTTCAATTAAAAGACAGTTGTCATAACAACATTTTGTTGTAACTACCGATATTTAGTTGTTTTAACCTTAATTCAAATGCATCCACCGATTTTTTTGTTGCAACAACTGAATTTCAGTTGGAAATTAGCAAATTTGTTTTCTGTGTGCATGTAAAAATATGGCGTTTTTCAGAGGTTGGTTAAGTTCCTCAAGGGGGAACTTTTTTCCCCCCTGGTCCGATTTTGACCATCTACGAACCATAAGACATATTTGTGCCAAACTTCAGGAGACAAGCTCTTTTATTTTGGGCTGTATCGTGTCTTCCACAGACATACGGACGGACAGACGGACGGACATCGCTAGAATGTCTTAGAATCGATCACTGATCAATAATATATATATTTTATGGGGTCCTAGACTGATATTTTGATGCGTTACACACGGCATGACAAAGTGAGTATACCCCCATACTGTGGTTGGAGGTATAAAAATATTTTCTATTTTCATGAATTTTGCGAGATTTATGTGAATATTTGTTAGGTGTTTTGTATGTAGGCTACAAGAAACTGGTCCGATTCCTGTGAAATTCGGAATGGTCATTACTGAATACAAAACACGTTTAACTGCAATTCCCCCATCATCAGAATTTTCTAAAAAACTAGGTAATACTGTTAGCGTGCAAACATCAAATATTCATATTCTGAATTATCTTAACTTACAAGGAAGGTCTTTCTAAGGGCACCCACCTATTGTCCTGAAACTTGCATATAGTAAAGAGGAGAACAAAATAAGAGTAACCTGTTTTTTTTGGCTGCCCAATCTCAAATTTAAAAATGGGTTGCCACCTTATGAAAAAATATTTTAAGCGTCTTTTTAAATTTTCTGTCTAAATCGGAATTGAACCACGAACCCCAAGTTCAAAAACTATCATGCAACAGGGGCCCCATCATGTCGAATATGGGCAATTCCATCATGTCGAACGTGACCGTTGAACACATTTAAGTTTAAGTAAAAGTCAAAACAAAAAGAATTTTTTTTCTTGGCAATAGGGTAAACTTATAGCTCTTAACTAGCTCTATATTTACTGCTCAGGTTATTTTGGAAATTGTTTAGAGCTTCGAGATAATCGCAAAAAAAAACAAGTAAGAAAGCTATATTCGGCTGGTGCCGAATCTTTAAATACCCTCCACAATGTTAACCAATGCACAATGGTTTCGCAGAACGACCTTTTTCTTGGCCAAAATTCAATTTCCTCAAAATTGATTTTATAGAAAATCGTTAACACTTACAAACAACAGAAAACATATTTTTGTTTTTGTATACTCATTTACCGTTCAAAAACAAATTAGATAAAAACAAGTAAGAAGCTATATTCGGCTGTGCCGAATCTTTAAATACCCTCCACAATGTTAACCAATGCACTATGGTTTCGCGGACGCCATTTGTTGCCCAAAAAATCAATTTTCTCAAAATTGATTTTATAGAAAGTCGTAAACACTTACAAACAACAGAAAACTATTTTATTTTTGTACAAACTCATTTACCGTTCAAAAACAAATATAGCTAAAAATAAAAAAAAGTATTTTTTTAATTTTTTCAATTAATTTTTTGAGTTTAAATACAAAAAATTTTTTATAATATCATACATGAAAACAAAAAAATTATAACAATTTTTACCACAAAACCTATTTAAAACCAAAAATTTTTCAATTTTTTGTAATTTTAGCCAAGAAAAGTGATAATCGGAACTATAGTGCAATGCAAATATTTAAAAACAAAAAAAATATTTTATTAAATATGTATGTATGAAAATTATATAAAAATTATGTAAAAATTATATAAAAGCAACCACGTGGCACGTGTATGACACATACTACGTATTTTTAACTTCTTTTGATACAAATAACAACAAGCCAAACAACCATCAACAACTACAAAAACGCGCTGCCACGCCATATCATAGTGGTTTATATTGAAAATCATCTCAATTGCTCATAGTTTCTTAACCCCTAGACTGATTTTGCCATAATTGGTACCCAAAATAACCAGAAAAACGTTGAGAACAATAAAATATGAACCTATTTAAAATTTTATTGAATATGTCAACCATGAGCCAAGATAAATCATTTTAAAATTTTGGGTTAAATGCTGGTGCCTCGTCCCATTGTGCGATTCGGCCCAAATTTTTGTGAGTGTTAGGAATGATAAAATTACATTAAATTCAAAGTTTCGTTTACATTCATTCAACAGGTGTCAAGTTATAGCATTTATTTTGTGTAAAATTCACATTTTCACTCCCCGGCTAAAAATGTTGTATATCATCATATATGATATCATATATGAGACCATATACAGTATCATATATAGTATCAAATATGGTCTCATATATGAACATATTCCAAAATTGGCGCTTATATAAGACACGATCATATATGATGCAATATATGTGATCATATATTAGATCATATATTGAATCATATATTGGATCATATATTGAATCATATATTGAATAATATATGATGTTTTTAATTTGTTTTAAATTATTTTTTATATTTTTTATTTATTTTTTCATCTTAAACTATATGTAATAGGTTATTATGTATATATTCACCAGAATTGCAAACGATGTACGCAAGTATAATTAAAAATAAAAAATATTGTTTTATTCATTACTGTGTTTTGATATATTTGAATGAACACCTTTAGTTTGATGATTTTGATTTTTTAGTTACTATCGTTTGCATTTTTGGTGACCATATAAAAATATATTATAGATACGAGAATACATTTTGATATTCAAAAAAATAAATTGAACATAAAAGATCTAATATATCAAGTTTTTCAATTGATATCAATTACGAAAGATGCGAACAAAGGGCTTGTTACAGGAACGATGATTTCCTTTGTGTTTTCTTGTTTTAGTGTTAATTTCGATTATCTTCGGACTTAGCGTTTTTGTTAAAAAAGTCAAAATCTAAAAAATTGATAGAAAATAATATTAGTATGCATACAAGATATTTCTAGAATTTTTATTGTATTGAATTATTACCACCAACAGCATTTGGTGCTAATGGGCTAATGATAACACGAATATCCTTTAAAGATTGGCTTGATACTGCTAGACCCATACATACATGTTAATGGAGTGTATTTTGTAAGGACCATGGGTTGCTTAAGACAATGAATGCTTTTTACGGAAAGGTATATTGTCTTTCAGAACTCCATCTGATAAAATATTAAATTACTCCATATTCCTTTTTTTATTCCAGAAAAAAAGAACTTGCTACTACTAAATGCATGTTTTTTACTCAAAATTTTTTGTAGTTACATAATTACTTAAGACTTCGATTAAAAGCAATATATTAGTAGTACGTATTTTATCTTTTGGGTTATGTGTGTAACGATGTTTGAAGGATAGGGATAAGAAACTATTTTTACTTACATCATGGCGACAATGTGCCAGGTTGTCACTTTCGCTAATTGACAGCTTTCGTGTGATTGTAAGTAAAAACGTTGTCTTTTCGAAATCGTTACTCAACCTTAAAACTGATGATACGTCCCTGCAAAAAAAGTCATTACCACTTCTCAGTGGAGTGCTTTAAAACTAAAACAAATGTAATGAAATACAACAAAAATAACAAAAAACACAAGACAAAAACACACAAACAGTTTTTTTTAGTCCAGAATACATAGATATTCAGCACTTAACTCATTACCTATCGCGACACCTCCATACAAATGTAAGTAGAAATTCAGTAGATAAGAACTACTCCGTGGAAGTAGTTGGAAGTTGTTTGAAAGCTCGGAGTACTTCTTATCTACTGAATATCTACTTACTTTTGTATGGGAGTGTCGCGGAAGGTAATGAGTTAAGTGCTGAATAACAACTTTTTATGGAGTAGAAAAAACTGTTTGTGTGTTTTTTCTTGTGTTTTTTGTTATTTTTGTTGTATTTCATTACATTTGCTGTAGTTTTAAAGCACTCCAAATAGAAGTACTACGCACTTTTTTTGCTGGGGTTTTTTTCATTTCAATTTTCTATGGCGACAGTAAGCGATTTTAAAATATTTTGTAGTGTTGGAACCGTAGTGATAACGTTATGGTGGTGCATATGCCCTCTCCTCCATCTTGAGCGAGCTTAACGTAGCTCCTCATGGTTGAATTTTATTTAAATAGTAACTCGGCCTCCAAACTTATACGTTCTTTCCATTTCCAATTTGCTATTGCGACAGTATGGATTTCAAAATAATTTATAGTGTTGGAATCGTATTGATAACATTTCTGGTGGTGCATATGTCCTCTTCTCCAAGTTGAGTGAGCTTAACTAACTCGGCCTCAAAACTGCTTATACGATCTTTCCATTTCCATTTGCTATGGCGACATTAATGGTTTTTAAAATAGTTTGCAGTATTGCAATCGTAGTGACAACATTATGGTGGTGCATATGACCTCTCTACCAAGTTGCACGAGATTAACGAAACTGCGTAGTTTAATTTTCTTCAACATCAAATTACTAAATAATATTGTATTTGCGACGTATTTACATTTACTCATTTTGAATATGATCTTGTTTTGGAATAAAATGTCCACGATGACGATAAACTGGAAAAAATTAAAACATGATTTTAAAATTCAAATACAATATGCATATTAATGAAAGCTTACCTTTTCCAACATTTTTTTCATGTAAATTTACATCATGGCGACAGTGTGCCAGGTTGTCGATTTCGCTTATTGACAGATATCTTGTAATTGCAAGTAAAAACGTTTTCCTTCCCAAATCGTTACTCAACATTAAAACTGATCAAACCTTCTTTTCATTTCGATTTGCTATGGCGAAAGTAAGCGTTTTCAAAATAGTTTGTAGTGTTGGAACCGTAGTGATAGCGTTAGGGTGGTGTATATGCGCTCTCCTCCAAGTTGAGCGAGCTTAACGTAGCTCCGCATGGTTAAATTTTCTTCAACTAGTAACTCGGCCTCCAAACTTCTTATACCTTCTTTCCATTTCCAATTTTCTATTGCGACAGTAAGGGACTTCAAAATAATTTATAGTGTAGTAATAACAGTTCTGGTGGTGCAAATGTCCTCTTCTCCAAGTTGAGCAAGCTTAACGTAACTCGGCCTCAAAACTGCCTATACGGTCTTTTCATTTCCAATTTGCTATGGCAACATTAAGGGATTTCAAAATAGTTTGCAGTATTGCAATCGTAGTGAAAACATATTGGTGGTGCATATGCCCTCTCCACATAGTTGTACGAGATTAACGAAGCTGCGTAGTTTAATTTTATTAAATATCAAAGTACTCAATAATATTGTGTTTGCGACACACATTTACTTAATTTAAATAGGATCTTGTTTTGGATAAAAAAAGTCCACGCTTTTACTTGGTATGACGATGAACTGGAAAAAATTAATACATATGATTTTAAAATTCTAAATACATATTAATGAAAACTTACCTTTTCTAAAATTTTTTTATGCAGAATATTTTGCAATATTTGTTAAATTATTGATAGATATTAAGGTATGTCAATCGTTGGTAAAGTAATAATATAATTTTAACCTAAAAAACTTTTATTTTGTAATTCTGGTTCAAATTTAACATTTTATGATAGCATATATGGTTCCATATATGATATCATATATGGCACATATTTTAAATACGACCACATATATGGGATCGTTTCTTGCATATATGATCACATATATGTTTCCATATAAGTCATATATGATCATATAAAGATCTTTATATAAGCATATATGAACATACACATTTATTTTTAGCCGGGTCATCAAAATTTACATTTTCACTCATAACTTTTAAAATACTTAACCGATTTAAAAAAAAAACCCATCAGATTCTGCCTAGGAGAATTACGCAACTTTTGGTACCCCAGGCGTTTAAATCGGTTCTGGATTATAGCCAAGAACGTGATTTCAACAGACAGACAGACAGACGGACGGACAGACAGACAGACAGACAGACGGACATCGCTAGATCGACTTAGAATCGATCAAGGATCATGAATATATATACTTTATGGGGTCCTAAACCAATATTTCAATGTGTTACATACGGAATGACAAACTTATATATACCCTCTATCACTAGAGTGGAGGGTATAACAACTATTCACACGGGACAAAATACAGAATTGGTTTTAGCGACTATCAAGTAAAACTCTGTTTTCAGCGAAACCTGAGGCAATATCACAATGCGACTACTTTTAGAATGTTGTCTAATGAAAACATTGGCTTGTTCGACTTTATATTCGAATATCTCGAAGTGGGTTATGAATAAATGTAAAATTTGTTCACATTAGTTAAATTTGATTGTTTTCCTATGAAAATATGTTAAAACAAATTGGTTTCAAGAACTTTTGGTTTTTTGGTCTTGGTAGACCTTTCGGTGGAAGTGTCCATATATATTATTGTTCTGTGAACGATTCTAAGATATTCTGTTAATGCCCGTGTGTCTCTCCGTCTGTCTGTCAGTAGAGGATCCGATTTAATTGGAAATATTACATTGTGCATTAGTAATATTAATTATATTACACTAAAGCAATCCCATCAAATAGTTATAGTAAAATATGTAAAAGATCTAAAAAGTCAATGAACACACATAAATAAAAACTCAAGCAACTTGACAACAATTTTCGTCTCTTATCTGCCCAAAATTTCCTAGTGACACCAACAAGTGACATGTGTTAGGCTGATTTATGACAATGTGTAAGCGCACATTGAAAAACATTTAAACAATTTTTACAATATGTGAGAATTGTCCAAAAACTCAGTCAGTCCGCCAGCCAGCCAGCATCAATTCCTACTTGAACTACCAAACAAACATGATTCATTTGACAACAATATTGTGTAAGTTGCTTGTTTTCTTCTGTGCTCTTTATTAATTGTTATGTTTGATTGCGTATCTACTGTTTAATGTGTGTTTTCTTGGTTTTTAATTGTTTGCTGATAACGTAGTTGAAAAAAAAATTAAGAAGAAGACGACTCGAATGACAGCACAACTGATGCAAGATAACCGCCTAGTTAGAGATAAGTCCCTTATGCACAAAACTCTCGCACACACAAATGTACTCATTCATTCGATATCAAACAATTCGATGAGTAATATCATCTTAGTATTTACTTATGTATGTAGTTAACTAGCATACATCATAAAATAATCTAAACTATCAAGTTCCCAAGTGATTCCGTGTGTTTGTGGGCGTTTCCAGCTGTCAGTCAGACGATGTGGCATCTTTAATAACAAATAAACATTGTTGTTGTCTTCTCTTCTTCTGAACAGCCTTCAACAGGGTTCAAAAGATGTTATTAATATGTATGGATCCTTTCTGGCGCTTGGTCATTTATTTCAACAATCACTTCCATCATTTCCAACAAAAAAAAATATATATAATTTCATTATTTATTGTTTGTTTAGTTTTATTATTCTTTTTTTCGATCTTCTTTTGCCCACCTGAATTTGCTTTGCTTCTCTAGTTCGTTTATTTGTTTTCTCATTTTATTTTCCTTGAGTTATTTATAGCAGTTTTTATCGCTCTTCACCAACCCCTAAATTACCTTGTTTATTTTGGTAATTAGCGTGGCTATTCACGAAATAAACAGACGCACATATGCGCACGTAGAGACTTTATGAAGCAGCTGCTGTATGCTCCACAATTATCTTGGTACCTGTTCGTTTCTTAATGTTTATGCGATACGTTTGTTTGCATTATCGTCTGTCTCCATCATGCTTCAAGACCAATTTCTGTTTTACAAAATACTATTTGTCAAATAAATTCATTCAATTTGCATAATATTGCAAATTCATTCGATTTTTATTGAAATGTGTGTAAAATTGTGATGAATGAATGTCAATTGCATTTGTTTATTGTTGTGCCATTATTTCACAATATTCAAATTGCACTGGCCCTTGTGACCTTATTGACCGGTTTATCTGATCTTAATATTCCGGAGAGTACTGCGGGATATGTTTCCGTCGTATGGGATTCCCCTCATAAAAATTGCACATGAATGCGTTTTTATCTTCGAAGATCGTGTTGACAAACTCTTTAAAAGATTAATGCAAAAACTGCAATAGGATTGTCAACTTTGTCAACAACTTTATCATCGGCAGGTGTCCATTTTAGGGAAAAATAAATAAATTTACTAACTTATTGACATCTCTGGAGGAAAATGATCGATTGGTGTCGTCTATGTAGATGATAATGCACATACACTCATGCACACAGATATTTAATGCAACGACAGAGGTGAGCACGAACAGGTGAAAAATAGCGAAAATTTTTTCCACAACAACATACAGTACAGTGCTATAAATATGATTGCTGGTTGTATGGTTTCCATGTTGGTGGTCCTTTCAATATCTTAACTAAGTAAAATATTAAAACTCGCTCCAAGGAATTGTTAATCATTCGTTTAAGTTTGTGCAAAAAGAACATGTTCAGAATTTCTATAAAATAAGAATCTGTGCGACAGGACGCTGGAAAACGTGACTCTAATTTAAAAAAAAAAAAAGCATATGAAATTTGCTAAAATATCGAAAATTATGACTGCTTTTGAATGCCAAGAAAATACTCAAGAATAGCATTGAGTAGCACTGACAAAGAAAGGAAAGGGATGGAATGCAACATGACAACTTTTTTCTTTTTTTTTTTTGTTAACAGAAAAACTAATTCCTCATTTCAACGAGTTATTGACTAATCAAAGACGACTGACGTTGAAATTTTGTTGTTGACAATCGTTCGTCTGCAGCAGCAGAGAGATTGAGGGGTTTAAACAAAAAAAACGGTAACAATTTTGAAACGCTTGTCTAAAGAATACCAACAATTGACCCATGATGTCATATTTGGCCTTATAATTCCCAAAATGTGTGCTTTTACACCAAAAAAAAAAAAAAACAAGAGAAAAAAAATCGACAGCATTTTGGCCATCCTTTGCAAAAACAAACAAAACTGAACGCAAAGAAAACAACGAAGAATAAAAAGTGTGCAAAATATCCAAACAAGCTTATCAACACGACGGTAACAAGCCATCATCATTCCTAAATATCTTGAGTAACACATGTGCTTAACATCTTCAATTTGAACAAGCAACTAAGTATGCATGTACGAATGTATGGATGTATGTATGTGGGTTTGTGTATGCGATGTTTCGATCGTGTTTTTATACCCTCCACTTAGTGCCAGAGCGTATATATAAGTTTGTCATTCCGTTTGTAACTCATCAAAATATCTTGTTGTTGGTTCGAAAAGTTTTGTATTGTATTCGAGCGATATCGGTGAACGAAAATGCAAGGCCACCTCAAACATTTTAATACATTCTACATATCCTTAAAATAAGAAATGCTTGTAATTCTGCTGCTAGTTGACATGTGTAAACAGAAAAAGTATTTTAAAAAACGCAAACATATTTTTCCCCCAAAATTTTTTCACAAAATTTTTTTTATCAAATTCATTTTATATTCCGCAAAAATTTTCTTCCAAAATTTATTTCTTTTACCAATTTTTTTAACAAAATTTTTTTGTCAATAATCTTTTTTCATTGTGGAGGGTCACCCCACAGTCGGCAAGGCCGAATTTAATTTTGTTTGCTTGTTGTGCTGTTGTTTTTGCTCAAACTTGTGTTTGGGTGCACTACGAACAACAAGTAATCGAAGGGAATCGACTTAAGGGAATTTCATAAACAAACGAAAATATAATAATAATCTGTTGGTATATTTTGTTTTTTTTATTTTTCATACATTTCGTTGAATGTTTTTGGTACCAACGTTGGTAAGAACAGCAGCGGCAGCAGACGTTGCCGCAAAACTTTCCTGTGCAACACAAACGAGCAAAAATTAGTATAAAGCAATGTTATCAATTGCTGCCTGCATCAACGGCATAAAGGCACAGATCTTAGATTGATGCATGTGCGCGGAACATGCCGTATTGTGTATTGCAGAATAGTTTGTACATAGTATTGAACGAATTCGGCTTTAAAACAAAAAGAGGGCAAACCATTTTGGTGTTGCTGCAGAAACAAATAAAAAAATTGCAAAAAAACGCGTGTGGTGGGTCGATTTGTTTGTGTGTTCCCCAGACCAAATTTGCAGGAAGAGGTTAGTGTGAGTTCTGCCAACTGGCGCCAAGTTTTCAATAATGGTTAACGAGTTATTGAAAATAAGCCAAAGGCAAACAGACAAAAACCAAATAAAATGAAATAAGTTAACAGGCCAGCTAAGAAACAACCAAACGTAGAGATGTACGGACGGACGGACAAACGAAAGGACGGACGGATGGACGGACAGACGAACCTAAGCAATGCGTTGAACGCAACAGCTTTTCAGTCACTCGTTAATTGCCGAGAATAGTACGTTAAAGAATCGAAAACTGGAAGGAGAATATTTACTGCGGCGCTGACATCTATCCTTAGGCTGCTTGAGCAACAACAACAAATTTTGTGATAGAATCATAAGGCAAAATAAAAATAAAAAAAAAATTATAAACCAACAAAACACACACAGAAGAACTGGACAGTTTAGTGGGCATGTTTGTTGGTTTTTCGTTGACGTCTGTCGCGTCGATCGTCTGGACGTATTTAGTTTAACAATACTGTGCCTGTTAATAATATGGTGATGACGATGATCTGTGCGCATGAACGAGACATTCGTTAAATTTGATTCATGAGTCTAAAAAGGCATAGCAGGGCTTTTAGCAAAGCTCGTCCAGCTTGGTATTGAGCTGTGCTGTGGTAACGAAGTCACCTCAACTAAAAAGATTGAGTGATTGCTGCTCAAAGTTATAATTTTCATATTTGTAAGGTAGTTTGCGAAACTATAAAAACCTAAATAAATGAGAACGATGGTGTTCGTTCTGTTGTTGCTGTTGTTGTTGCTCTGGTTGCTGATGATGAAGCAAATCCGTGAGTTTGCCATTTATTAGGCACTTACGTGTATGTGGATGTGCCTTGTTTGGCTGTTGTCTTATGCCGTTGGCATTCTGCTGTAGCCTTTCAACACGTTCTGTGAGCAAATAAAAATGTTTGTTTTAACTTAACTAACTGTGGTTGCTGCCACAACAATTTCACACAAATTGGACAAATGAAGCCACAGCATTAGTTGGTAATAATGGGTGGCTTCAACTATAGTAGTTAACAACGACGATGGTGGTAGTTGTAATGGTGTTGACGCAGTAATTCTTCGTCGACGATGTTTGGCGAAACAAATATCAATTTACTACTACTACTACCACTACCTCTACTGGCTACTATGCACATGTATATGAGCAAGTCTTTAAAAATTTAAATTTTCGTGCACTCTGGTTGGCGCCACATTACGGAGATCCAAACAAACTGACCGCACGAACCTGCTTATGATAAAGTTAATAATGATAATGTAGGTGCCCACGCCACTATCTCTATTTTAGCAATGTTCATTAAATGTAATTTTATAATTATTTCTTTCTCTTGGCCATGTCAAAAAAAAAACATTTACAAATGATGTTTCCTTTCTTTGCAGACAAATGTTTCCTCAAATGAAATTTCGAGTTTCGGGACTCGATGCGAAGGCGAAATATATTCTTCTTTTGGATATTGTGGCTGCTGATGACTACCGATACAAATTTCACAACAGGTAAGATTAGTTATCCAGCTGTCCAACCCCCACAGCTATCGTGGGTGGTGATGATGATGAAGCCTCATCCATTGCTTCTGTTTCATTTTAGTCGTTGGATGATCGCTGGAAAAGCAGATCCCGAAATGCCGAAAAGAATGTATATACATCCCGATTCTCCGACGACTGGAGAACAATGGATGCAAAAAGTTGTCTCATTCCATAAACTTAAGCTGACCAATAACATTAGTGATAAACATGGATTTGTAAGTACTGTACGTTTTCTTTGTTTACCAAAATTATCGGGTAAAAATCTCGAAACTATCATAAGTTAATTAATACCGTAACATTGCATAAAAATGGGCCAAAATCTGAAAATTTCTCAATTTTATTAAGTGTCGTTGTAATAGTTAAAATTGGGAGAATTTCATATTTGTTGGCTCTGCCTGCACTCATACATTACAGTACATAATACATAGGAAAATGATTTGGTTAATAGTTCTTGTGGAATTTTATTCAACCAGAAAAATCTCCATTTTGTTGGACACCCTTTTATTGCAATCACTACATACATACTTATGTATAAACTAGATATAGTATGTACATAATATGTACATTCGCTGTTGTAGTAGAATGAACGTCTTAAAAACGCAATGCCAATAGCAAACGAGTTCGCTGGCAACCAAAGTGATGTATGTTTTACTTATACAAATCGGTGATAAAATGGGAGAATTAATATCTCGCTAGCTGCTTAGATGGCGGCAGCATCAATTCATGTTTTATTCAATCAGTCGTTGGATAAAAATTCTTCTTTGAGGTTGCCGCAGACGCCGGTGGATTTGCATGAGTCCGGGCAAATGTACGATATGCTAACTATCTGCGGTGTCAGTTGATGGTCTTCATTGAATTTATTTATTTATGAACAGAAGAACTTTTAGCTTAGTCTACAATTTGCTTGTATGACTACTGGAGTCAGTAATTTTTGCGCAACTTGACCGCCCGTTGCGTGTGCACGTAATGGGCGAGTGCTACAATAAACTGAAGACCAATATGCGACAATACAAACGAGCTGCGAAGCAGATCTTAAGAAAAGCCGATAAAATACCGACAAAAGATCAATAAAATTCAAAGTCGATTAATACTACGGCTTTGTGTGTGTTCCAACTACGCAGAGTTGTGATCAATAGTTAAGTTTTAAAAAAAAATATATGTTACACGTATTACTAGTGTGTCAAATATGCTCTGGCACTATAAATATGATTCAAGTTTTTTTTTTTTTTGTTTTTTTTTTCGTTTAATATGTTTTATTCTATTTTTTTTTTTTTTTTAATAAATATCATGATAGTAATCCAGCTAAACCGCAACATGAACAAAATATCGTAGCATTTGCATATGTTTTCCATTCAAATTAGATGGTAGACAAACGAACAGAAAAAAAAATCAAATTATTTGTTTTCTTCGGTCCCTATCTGAGAAATACGTATGTACATTCAAACACCTGTCACCTTCACAAACACCACAAATAGTGTCATAAGGATTGTTATTAGTGCGGTTCAATTATGTGCATTACAAAACATGAAAAAAAAATAAATACGTTTGAATGAAATGGAAATGAAGGAGGTCTTCTGTATTTTCTACTGCTCAATGAACTGGTGAACTGTTAAACTCCAGAAGTGAGTGCGTGTCAAAACATAACCGCCGAGCTGTTCACCACCATGCAATTCCCACATGTGTAATAATTTTATAATTATACTTTAAACTTTTAACAGAAGAGTTTTGAAATGAAAACATTGAATCGCACTTATTATTAGAAATACTTATATACAATATGTATTAAACAGTCGCTGGCCTCACACACGAATAGTCGGACTAGAGTTAATTTTTTTTTTTTTTTTTTGTAATTTAGTAGCGTGTACCTTTAAAGGTCTCAAGAAAAAACCTTCACTTTCGTAAAAAAACCGACTAAAAAGGCTCCGAAAGGACAATAAATTCGCTTACACTAAAAAGGGAGTTTGATTTAAAAAAATAAATTTAATTTGTTTGTCTGAAAAATTTCAAAATTCGAGCCTTTTTTTATTTAAAAAGAAATTCGAATAAAAAAATCCAGACTCTGAAATATTTTTCGTATACAAAAAGTATAAAATTCCAAAACATTTTTGTATTTTTTAGATTCGTATAGATTTGGAGTCATTTTTCGTATAGGAAACGCCTTATGTTGTGATACTTTTTTCCAAATGAAAAAGTCTCAGATTCTAAAAATGTTTCATATAAAAATATTTCAGAATCTGAAACATTTAAACTTTTGAAAAAATATCGGACTCTGAAAATCTTATAGTTTCTGACTCTGCGACATTTTTCCTATTAAAAAAGTCTCATTTTCGCAACAAACTCTCTTAAAATTATCCAGGATAATTTGCATGGTTTTTTTAATATGCTATTTTGACAGGGGGGGGATACTAAAAATTTAACTAAAGAACTAACATTTTAGTCGAAAAGGACCTAGTGCTGGAATTTTTAAGCAATACTAAAATTTTTTACTTATATTATGCAAAGCCAGTAAAAATTGCTAGTTTTAGTACTTTGAAGATATTAAAAAACTACTGCACTAATGGTAATTAGTAGGGATAAGATTTTCATGCACTAAAAAATCGAAATTATGCGCTTAAAATATGCGGTAAAAATTCAAAATATGCACTAAAAAACCATAAAATATGCACTAAAAAATAAAATGTGTTCAATAAAAATCTTGTTTTCATAGGAAAAACTTCTTAAAAAGCAAAAAATTACGTCAGGTTATAAAAGTAACATTTAAAACTTTATACAAGCAAGATTTTTTTTAGAAATTAAGAAAATCTATAAAAAAATTAAGAAGAAAAAAAAAATAAATTTTGATATTTTCAAAATAAATTGTTAAGATTTAAAATAGTTTTTGAAAAAAAAAATTAATTTTAATTTGTATTTTTGCTAATTTATGCCAAAATATGTAAAAATATGCACTTAAAGGTTGGAAATATGCACAATATATGCATTTAAAATCAAAATATGCAAAAATATGAATTTTCACCAAAATATGCAAAAACAAATCGATGCCATTTTAACGCAAATTTCTTGATTCGGAAAGATAATTGGTCGATATCGTTTTTAGACTTTCTACAAAAAACATGCATTTGCATGGAAATCTCATCCTAAGTAATTATTAACTTATTAGTAGATTTTGGTACTAAATCACTTACTAAAACTTTAACTGTAGAATTATTTTGAGTGTAGTCATGGTGCAATACGCAGTTGAAAATCATCCAAACGTTTTATGCAAAAGGTCGCTCTGCAGGAAGTGCATTTCAAATTTTTTTTCATAACTGATACATTAAAAAACAAAACCGCTCTATTTTGGTTACGGAAAATCCACAAATCGTTTAAGGAAAAACTAAAGTGGTTTTCGGCTGGCAGAGTCACCAAACTGTACTTCTTGGAAAATTACGTGGTTACGCTGTTACGGTAAATGTCAAACGTCAACTATATCAAAACAATGGCTTTATTGCGAACATAGTTCCCAATACACATTATCTCACGAAATAAAGAGGTCAAATGGCCCCCGAGATCTTGCTATTTGACACCATTGAACTTCATTCTCTGAAGCTACATGAAAAGTATGGTGTATGTCAGCAAGTCTTTGACGATTTCAAAGCTTAAGAACGAAATCATACGTGTTATAAATGATTAACCACCCAAACCATGCCAAAAATTCATGGAGTAATTTTGATACGTGCTGTCAGAGGAATTGTGGTGGGCATTTAATGACATTTCGAAAAGTTTTGGGGGCTTTTATTTATAAAAGAAAATCTTCGGTTTTATCGAATCACCCTACATTGAGTGAGCAACTCATAGAATACCTTCCTTGTAAGTGCAATACCTTTCCTCTGATATATCTCAGAACTAATCGGGATCAGTCCTTTTAGATCAGTTGACACTTTACAAGTGTGCGTATCAGTTCTGTGACCAATCGGTGTTTGACCAGGCATAGTCCATCAATTTTCAGCAGGGGCTATACTACATATAAAGCACATGGAAATGATTACTTATCACAATTCATTACAAAGGTTTTGCTGGGTTACTATGAATATGGTGTTGTATGACTACACCATAATTTAAACTCTGAAATAGGAAACCCAATGCTTTTCAAACTACAACGCAGTAGTTAATACTCATGTACACATACCAACGCATTTGTTTTGTGTTAATGCTTAAATGATAATGTCGGCCATATTGATTTAAAGGAAGAACATTCGCACCCTTTGTTTAATAATAAAATCCCCTTTTTATTTAAAAATTTTCAAAGTCGGCCTGTTTGTAGTTCGATCGTTGAATAGGGGTTGAGTTTAATTCACAAACTCGAAACAAACGCATACACATCCACACTTTCATTACTGACTGTCGCTGTGAGCAGATGATCGCTAGGAACATGATGATGTTGTTAGCTTTTTTTTCCTTTTATTCTTATTCCCCTTCTTTTATATTTAATACAAAAATTAGAATAAATCAAGCATAAATTGTTCAGGCTCTCAAAAGAAAACTCGTTTTTTATGTGCCTTTAAGGATGTGTGTGCGTGTGTGTGTGTAAAGGTTATTTTCAAACAGTTTCGTAGTCTGCTAAGTAGCTGACAAAACAACATCTAAATTGGCCAAATTTCTTTGATTTTCTATTTCAATTGTTTCAAGAGTCCCACATGAGGACATCTACTACATGTGAACTATTTATGAATGTAAATTAGGCTGGAGCGAATTAAATTTAATTTTTTTGTTGATTTTGAAAAGCCGGTAGTGCGTCAAAGTTGTAAATAAGTATTTTGTGAAGCTCTATCACAAGCATACTTAATCTTAGCTTGCGATTTGAATATCGGGCTTTATAAAATTGTGCACACACGAATTACACAGAAAAAAATTTGAAACGAATTTCAATCAACAAAAACGCGGATTCAATCAATTTTTTGATTGAAATTTCTCCAATTAAAAAAATGTTTATACCAATCATCAAATTGTAGGTGATTGATTGAAAATTTTTTCAATCAAACATTTTTTCGATTTTGATCAAAAATGTTATCAATTTTTTATTTAAAGTCAATCAAAATAATGATTGATTTAACAAATGAATTGTAAGCTTATGACAAAATTATCAAAAAATTCATCTTTTTTGCTTTCCTATATGTTGCCAACAATAAAAAAAAGTAAAGCCCGATTATTTTGTATATTTTTGAATTAATCTATTCAAATAAATTAAAGCAAAAAAAAATCTGGTATGTTGAAAATTTGTAACAAAAATTACCAAAAATTTTAATAAAAACATTGATTGACTCATTTAAATTTTGTTAATCAATAGATTTAATTGAAAATTTTTAGCCAATAATTTTTTGTGTGTAACAATCGTTAAAGGTTTTCAAAAAGGGACACTAGGAAAGACTTAGAACTCTACACAATAAATGCACAATAAATAAATTATGTGTTATTATTTTTATAACATCGTTAGCCGGTTCTAAAATGGTTGACACAACCGGTTGACACATCAACCGAATTATAAGTTGATACAACTGAACAATTTTGAATATTTATTTTTCTGTGTGTACCAATCATTATCCAGTTTTGTTCACATATGTATGTCAACCAGCAGCTTAATTTAAGCATTTTGTATTTTCAAGTAATATTGGAGGTTTCAAAGTTTTAGAGGTCTCCTTACATTTTTATCCTAACTTTTAAACCGCTAAACCGATATCGCTCAAATGCAGTACCAAACTATTAGAAGTATCAACAAGTAAATATGTTAAGTTAAAGTGTATCTCTACACTAAGAAAAAAAATGTTAAAATCAAACAGAAACAACTTTAAATTAAATATAAAACAGTGACGAAATAGAACAAAGTTTGTTTTTATTTAATTTAAATATGTTTCTATTTGTTTTTAACATGCCCGATTTGTAGACAACATTTTAAAATTAAGATGTAACAATATTGTTTTAAAATTGGCCATGCTAAATTTAAATATGCAACAAATTTTAATTTAAAGTTGACCAATATTAATTTAAATATGGGAAATTGCTTTTCTTTGCAGCTTTTTACTTACCTATAAACCATGAAATTTAAAATAAAACAATACATATTTTTGTTAAAGGGTTTTTTTATACCCTCCACTCTGGTGATAGAGGGTATATATAAGTTTGTCATTCCGTATGTAACACATTGAAATATTGGTTTAGGACCCCATAAAGTATATATATTCATGATCCTTGATCGATTTTAAGTCGATCTAACGATGTCCGTCTGTCTGTCTGTCTGTCTGTCTGTCCGTCCGTCTGTCTGTCTGTCTGTTGAAATCACGTTTTTGGCAATAATCCGGAACCGATTTTAACACTTGGGGTACCAAAAGTTGCGGAATTTATCCAGGCAAAAACTAGTGTATTTTTTTTTTTAAATCGGTTAAGTACTTTAAAAGTTATGAGTGAATTACTGAAAAAACTCTTAGTGATTTTCATCATAACCCTAAATTAATTCATATTTTGTGTAGATACATACATAACAAAGAATACGGAAATGAAAAAAAAACGGAGAAAAAGAAAAAAATGTTTACAAAAAAACTTTAAAATATGTAAAACAAAATCTAAATTTAATTAAAAAAAAGTTCGTTAAGTAATAATAAAAAAATTAATTGTTATTTTTATGTACAAAGCATGTGTG
This sequence comes from Pegoplata infirma, assembly GCA_963921195.1. Taxonomy (NCBI): domain Eukaryota; kingdom Metazoa; phylum Arthropoda; class Insecta; order Diptera; family Anthomyiidae; genus Pegoplata; species Pegoplata infirma. The sequence goes on along the minus strand of OY992540.1, from coordinate 228,651,797 downwards.
TGTGTCCGTTTTTTTGCTTCGTCATAATAACGGGGTTGCCAGACTTTTTTTGGCTTTGTCGCAAACTCGGATGTAAAATATCGCCAAAATTCAATTTTGTTCAGATTTCTTAAAAAAAAAATATTTTTATTTAAAAAAAATAAATTTTGTTAAATAATAAAAGACAGAAATAAACTTTATGGCAAAAATCGCCCAAATCCGGAAAATCTATATATATAAAAGAGTAATGTGACTGACTGACATACTCATTCACCATCGCCCAGCCCATACCGCTAAAGTTAGAAACTTGAAATTTGGACTGTAGGTTGACGTCCCGGAAAAAAGATTCACTAAGGCTCGGGTTTTGTCAATGTTGATTCTACGGGGGTAAAATGGGTAAAATAGTACTTTTGGTACTTTTTTTTTATTTACTGAAATAATGGTTATTCAAACCTGAAATTTAGAATGTAGGATCCTTTAGTGAAATAAAACATTTTGGAACAAGTAATTTCTGAAAATTCAGTACCGTTTTCAAAAAGTACCTTTTATAAAAGGTTCCTTTATAAAAAGTACTTTTTATAAAAAGTACTTTTTATAAAAAGAACCTTTTATGAAAAATACCTTTTATAAAAAGTACCTTTTATAAAAAGTGCCTTTGATACAAAGTACCTTTTATAAAAAGTACCTTTTATAAAAAGTACCTTTAATAAAATGTATCTTTTATAGAAAGTACCTTTTATTAAAAGTACCTTTTATAAAAAGTACCTTTTATAAAAAGTACCTTTTAAAAAAAGTACCTTTTATAAAAAGTACCTTTTATAAAAAGTACCTTTTATAAAAAGTACCTTTTATAAAAAGTACCTTTTATAAAAAGTACCTTTTATAAAAAGTTCCTTTTATAAAAAGTACCTTTTATAAAAAGTACCTTTTATAAAAAGTAGCTTTTAAAAAAGTAGCTTTTAAAAAAAGTAGCTTTTAAAAAAAGTACCTTTTATAAAAAGTGCCTTTTATAAAAAGTACATTTTATTAAAAGTACCTTTTATAAAAAGTACCTTTTATAAAATTACTTTTTATAAAAAGTACCATTTATAAAAGTACCTTTTATAATAAGTACCTTTTATAAAAAGTACCTTTTTTTATAAAAAGTACCTTTTTTTATAAAAAGTACATTTTTTTATAAAAAGTACCTTTTTTTATAAAAAGTACCTTTTATAAAAAGTACCTTTTACAAAAAGTACCTTTCATTAAAAGTACCTTTTATTAAAAGTACCGAAAGTACACTTTTTGGTACTTTTTTATTTCTTGAGGTATAAATAAAACAAACTTTTTTGTTTTTAAATCATTACATTGGTGGAGGGTATTTAAAGATTCGGCACAGCCGAATATAGCTTTCTTACTTGTTTTATTTTCAAATTATTTTTACAATATTTTTTAATAACACACCAAAAAAAAAATTAACACTACTCTAATTGTACATCTAAGGGTAGAATTACATTCAAGGCTTTGGCTTTAAATATTGCTTGTTGGCTTTGGTTTTCGCTATACATAAAAAAATCAAAGCCAAAGCCTTGGATGTACTTCTTCCCTTATTATAGCACTACATCTAATTACAACAAATGTAATTAAATACCAAAAATAAAAAAATAAACACATTTAGATTAATATTTATATGCCAGAAATGAAAACCTAAAGTTAGAAGTCTTCCTTTCCTGCCAATTACATAGATACATCCCCTCCTCGTTCTCTAGCACTTCCTTTTTTATATTTTCCGTCTTTATATTTTTTCACTTTGTTTAGTTTTATTTTGTTTTTCTTGTTAATAATTTTCTTTATCACTTTAGTTTTTTATTTTTTCATTTAATTTTTAATTTTATATTAGTTATTTTAATTAATTTCACTTAAATTAATTTCACATCTAGAGAAGTGAAAAATGGGCGTCTTTTCTTAATGAAACAATATTTTAACATTGTTTCTACTTAAAATAAAATTGCCCAACTTTATTATATTTTGACATTTAAAAAAAAATTTAAATGTCAAAACACAAAATTGTTCAACTTTAAAATTACCATGAAAAATATTATTTTTAATACAAATATTTGAACAAGATATTTTTAAAATTTTTAACGACTTTTAATGACAGCATATTAAATTTAAAGGGATCAATTTTAAATCAAAATTGTATGCAATTTTAAAACAAACATGTTATGTTAAAATCAATCAAAAACAATATTAAAATTAAAATTTTTTCCAAAAATATGTAGCATACTTAAAATAAACATGAACATATTTGATTTAAATATGTTTTTTTCCCTCAGTGTAAAATATTTTGGCCGTGATCACCATTTAAACAGACAGAATGTCTTAGAACCGTTCTTTGATAAATAATATCGCTCGTTTAATTGCATAGTGTCATAACTTAAAAAACATGATTTTTGAGTTAATAATACAGACTTATTCATTGCCTTATATTGTGTCAAAAATTCATATTAATATCTTTTAAACTCGCAGTTTGAAAAAAGAACACACGATTATTAAATTTTCAATGTACCAAAATTTTCAATGGAAAACTAGTTTCAATTGTAAACTTTAAAAGTGTTCTCTGCATAATCAAATATTTTGAGTTATGACAATATGCAAGTAAATGAGCGCTAAGTGTTTAAACTTTTTGGGGGTAATAGATCGATGAGTTACACAGAAAATAAAATCGTCAAATTTAAATCAACAAACATCAATTGTAAATCCACCAAACATGATATCAACAAAACATTTAGTAAAAACAGCCGACTGTTAGACCATAATACAAAGTTTCGATTTTGTTTTCAACAAACTTAGTCAAGTAACTTTATTTCAAAATTATTTTATCATGTCAACAAAATAGTTTTTGTGTTTGTTGAATTTCTTTGTTGAAAAAAAACGATTTTTTACGTTTGTCAGATCAACAAATTGTGTTTGTGTTTGTTGAATTTCTTTGTTGAAAAAAAATTTAAGATTTTGTACGTTTGTCAATACAAATAATAATTTTAGAGAACTATTACAAACTCGTTTATCAATTTTTTTAAATTTTTTTTTCAACAATCAATATTTACAAACGTTAGTTGATATAACAAATTTCCGTATAGGAGCTCTTTCAGTGAAAAAGTTAATTGTATTCACAAATATGGGGGTCAATATAACAATTCGTTTTTTTCTGTGTACAATTTGAATGATAAACTTACATATGAGGCATTTCACACCAAATGTCCCGCTACAGAAAAACATATGTCCCGTTAATTTCTGAATAGGTTGTTTGGATAGCCCTATATGGAACTTAGAAAATTGCGTTTTCGGTTCAAATATTGGAAAAATGGTCAAATTTGTGGCGAGTTGCCTTGATTAAATATTTATCACATTAAAACGGAATGCACCACAATCTTAAAAATTTACATTCTTATATAGTTTCGTATGGGCTATCGAATAATTTTTTTTCCTTGAAAAATTTTCAGAACCCGTTCTGAAATTTTCCATTTGTTAAAAAAGTCAATTTATCAAAAATCCGGCCACTTTTTTTTTTCTTTTTTTTTTTTAAGTTTAGATGTTTGTCCATCCACACAAAAAAAATCAGAAATGTATTTTTCGTTTTTTTCGAGAAAATCGCATTTGAATTTTAAATTTCATAACAATTTTGTAATTTGCTTGTAATTTCTTGTTTTAACGTGTCGAATGAGTAATATTCATGCAATTAATATTACTCATTCGCAACGATAATACAAGAAAATACAAGCAAATTACAAAATTGTTATGAAATTTAAAATTCAAATGCGATTTTCTCGAAAAAACGAAAAATACATTTCTGATTTTTTTTTGTGTGGATGGACAAACATCTAAACTTTAAAAAAAAATTTAAAAAAAAGAAAAAAAAAGTGGCCGGATTTTTGATAAATTGACTTTTTTAACAAATGGAAAATTTCAGAACGGGTTCTGAAAATTTTTCAAGGAAAAAAAAATTATTCGATAGCCCATACGAAACTATATAAGAATGTAAATTTTTAAGATTGTGGTGCATTCCGTTTTAATGTGATAAATATTTAATCAAGGCAACTCGCCACAAATTTGACCATTTTTCCAAAATTTGACCACGCCTCCTAAGCCCAGTTTTTGAAAAATTGAAAAACCGAAAACGCAATTTTCTAAGTTCCATATAGGGCTATCCATACAAGCTATTCAGAAGTTTATGGTACACGTTTTTTTTCCGCTTGACATTTGGTGTGGAATGCCTCATATATAGGATTTTATTGATAACACTAATAGTAGACTTATTGTAGGTTTATTTGACAAACATTCCTGCAATAACTGTCAAATAAAGCTACTTTAAATATATTTCAGTTTTTATGAATAACCACCATAGTGTATAACTAACAAAATGTTAAGGATATAAAAATGTTTTTCGAAATCATTTACAACATTTTCGCACTGACCGTTTTTCAAAAATTAAAAAAAAAAAAACTAAAATCGTTTCAGCCTAATACAAATGTAAAAGTGTGTGCGGAGGATACTACATGGGTGGGTGGGTGTATGGATGGATGGATGGTCGTCTGTTGTACTATTGAATTAAATGTATCCATGTGATTACCAAGATGATACATGTGAACGACTGACTGGCTTACTGAGCATCAATTAAATAGATACGTACGATACATCCGTCCGTACAAACTTTAGGTTATTTATAACCTCTTTACGCACAAATTTCTTTTATGTGGTAATGACAAATTTTAGTTTCAAGTGATAAACTTCAAAGCACACTATCTTATCCAAAAAAAAACAAAATTCTTAAGTTTTCACTTGGATGCGAAAGGCTCTCAAATCATATTGTCCTACCATGGAAACTAATTTCCAAATACCTTTCAAATAAAACACTTCAATATTGGTCACCAGACTGTGTTTTTTAAGATAAAATAAAGTTAAAATCAAAACTACTCCATTCCATCTGTTTGCATTTAATATGCTACACAACTAACTGTGCGCAAATATTATCGGTTAATAGTGAAAATGAGACTTTACAACTGCTTTCCCATTACAAAAATAAAAAATAGTTTACCACCGTGACACTTTTGTCTGAGTTCATTAAAACATGTGGTTAAGCGGACCTTTTATCACTAATGCCCTTAAAACTACAAAACGATTAGACGAATGAACATTGAATAGGAGCTTATCTAAGTGTAGATCTCAGCTAAGGTATTAAGTCGATGATACCCTTTTTTTTTTTTACTTTTTTATATTAAATGTACACCAAATACAGCATGCGCGGTGGGGTCCCTGCTTATTAAAGGTATAAGAAGAGCAGCAGTTGGTTTATATATACGTACAAACATATATCAATAGATAAGAAATCGAATGTTGCACAGAGATACAGACACGAGATATACAAAAACATTCTTTGACATTATGTGGCCACTTTTAGTATTGCAGCAGCTACGCATTACACGTAGGGTGTGTTTTAGTTTTAACATTTGAATCTAACATTTCAAATTTAAACAAAGATTACACACGCATACATACACATGATGTGAATATTTGTCTGCTTTTAGAAATGTTTTATGTATGTATGCGTCAGTGTTGCCAGGAACATTTTATTCTTTCCCCAAAAAAAATAAATAAAAATCCCTTAAATAGGGCGATTTACCAAAAAGAAAAATATAAATATTTTGGGTAGCTTTATTCTGGCTCGAGGTCATTTTTCCTTACTAACTACACCAATGGTTCCCAACCTTTGATTCTCGCCCCACTAGGGGGCAATTTGATGGTTCCAGGGGGGCAACGAGCAAATATTCAATATTTTTTTTTAGTCAAATTAACTACCAAAACTATTTTTTTTTGCAAAATTAACTACAAAAATCTTGGTAATTTCTTAACATTTTTACTAAAAACATAATTTAAATGCTTATTTTACAAAAAATTTTGCTAAACAAGTAGTAATTTTTCATTAAAAACGAAAATTAGAAAAACTAACCAATTTTTTCTTAGTGTAGGGGGGACAAGACAATTTTTTTAACTTAAAAGTGGGGCGTGGCGTAAAAAAGGTTGGGAACCATTGAACTACACCATGATATTTTCATAGAATAATTTGCAAGAAAATTATTTTTCTCTTTAAAACTTATTTATGTTTCGATCTCGTCGAGATCTTGAGACTATTTAGCAAAATATAAAAAACCCTGTACTACAAGTATCATAGGGATTTTAAATGACAATTGCTATTGTATGAAATCAAAATAATAATACATATTTAACTCTACACTTATTGATCATTAGTTTGACAAAACTGTCCAACAACCAACAAAAAAATTATTGAAACAGATAAAAATAATTTTCCTGAAAATTATGTTATGAGAATATAATGGTGTAATAAGTAAAGAAAAATTACTTCGTACTCAAATAAACGAACTCAAAATATAATATTTTAAAGGTCGAATAAAGCAGATTTTATACCCTCCACTAAGTGATAGAGGGTATATTAGGGTGAGGCGATTTGAACATCTTAATGGGCGCTTCGCGTTTCTGATTCATGGGATTGTACTGAGCAAAAAAGTCAACTAGACCATACGTCTACGGTGAAAATCGAGCCTCCCGATTTTGACTTGAAGTTTTTTCTCAGACTTTAATTTTTTGGAAAATTTGCAAATAGTCTTGGTCTCATATTTCGTAAACTATTTGAAATTTTGACTTATTTTCAAAAGTAAAGTTGTAGCTATTGTCTCGGGCTACAATTTCTCTGATCATATTACTTAGAAAAAACTTCGTTTTCATGGTCAAAAAGTCGAAAATATAGAAAATTCACCACTTTTTGTGATATTTTTTTTGATATTTTGGCCTATAACAGCCAAACTATTAAGATTTTTGATCCAATACTAAGACAAAAATTGTAGCCAAGACAATAGTTAAGAACTCCCTAGTACATCGCAAAAGCATTAGAATGCTCCTTAAGGCAGTTTTGGCCTTGTGAAAGTGCAAATTTTTTGTGAAAATATTGATAAATTACCATTTTTAGTTGTTCATAGCGCAAAATCATAAAAATGTTCTATTTCTTATTTTTTTCCACTTTTTTTATCCAAAAATATAACGTTTTTTCTTTGTTTTGTTCAATATTTATTTTGAAAATTCATTTAAAGTACAAAGTAATTGTATTGGTAGAGACAAAGTATGAATCAAGAAGAATTCCAATTTAGTGTATTTTTCATTCAAAGATTGCCTTCCAAATCTTTTCGAGATTCCATACGAGGCGCTTTCTTTCGGCCTTCAGATACAGATGCCATTATACCTTCACGGTTTTTGTCGATTGAGCGCTTAGCGAAGCTCAGTTAAATCGCATACGTTGTCGCGAATATACAATATTTTTTTGAGTGCCAATGTACGAATTTCTTTACAATCATTGTATAACATGCTCAACAAAACATTTTCACTGTGTGCGAAATAGGAATTATTCTGTATTACGGGATTTATGATGTTACGTAAGTTGTCTGCTAAATATTGCGTCCACTGGATGAATTTTCCAAGCAGAGCACTACCGTATACAGCCGAATTGTAGTATTTGACATTGAAATACATGGGAACATACACTTTCATGATGTACCTTGCCAAAATTTGTAAATTTTGTGATGGATTTTCTGTCGCAATATACACACGGAGCAATCTACTAGCTTTTGTTATCCATCTCGAATGTCCTACTGTTCCAGGTTTGATGTTTGCAAGATTAATTGAGCAACTACCATTTGAAACGGCTTGGGCAATTTGGTATAGATATTTAACGTCCGTAGAAAGTTGATTTTCAGCATCTGTACTCATTGGAGGAATGTGTTCAAGTGGAATAAGTTGAAAATTTTCGATAACATGAAAAATGTTTAGATTATTTAAATAAAAAAATTACAAAACTATATCGTATGCGAAGGCATATGTTCTAGATTTGATGATGACGCTGATGATTCTGGCTGCATCTCCATCTCCACATTCTCTGTATTATCAGAATCCACTGGATTATCCATATTTTTTATATCTTAAATTTTTTAGTAGCACTGCAAAGTTTATACTCGAAACAATTATTTCTAAAACTTACATTCAAAAACTATAATAAGTAAAGACTAATTATGGGATCGTTCCTTTTGACGTTTATAGGTGGGGTTAGTTGTTTATATGGTATCTGGGAAAGCTGGATGTTTTGTATACCTTTTATTTTTCGCTATGAACAACTGAAAATGGTAATTTATCAATATTTTCACAAAAAATTTGCACTTTCACAAGGCAAAAACTGCCTGAAGGAGCCTTCCAATGCTTTTGCGATGTACTAGAGAGTTCTTAACTATTGTCTTGGCTACAATTTTTGTCTTCGTATTGGATCGAAAATCTCAATGGTTTGGCTGTTATAGGCCAAAATATCAAAAAAAAAATTACAAAAAGTGGTGAATTTTCTACATTTTCGACTTTTTGACCATGAAACCCGAGACAATATCTACAACTTTACTTTTGAAAATAATTCAAAATTTCAAATAGTTTACGAAATATGAGCCCAAGAAAATTTGCAAATTTTCCAAAAAAAAATAAAGTCTGAGAAAAAACTTCAAGTCAAAATCGGGAGGCTCGGTTTTCACCGTAGACGTATGGTCTAGTTGACTTTTTTGCTCAGTACAATCCCAAGAATCAGAAACGCGATGCGCCCATTAAGATTTTTTTCCTTCCTTACTAATCGCCCCACCCTAGGGTATATACATATAAGTTTGTCATTCCGTTTGTAACTCATCGGAATATCGGTCTGGGACCCCATAAAGTATATATATTCATGATGCCCGATCGATTTTAAGACATTCTAGCGATGTCCTTCTGTCTGTCTGTGCAAATGTGATCACGGCCAAAATATTACACGGAAATGACTTAACACATTTATTGGAAGTTCTCCCGAGAAGTTTGGTATTGCGTTTGAGCGCTATGGGTTCAGCGGTTCAAAAGTTATGAACGAAAATGTAAGGACACCTCAAAAATTTTAGTACATTCAACATAACCTAAAAATACAAAATTCTTTAATTCGGCTACTGGTTGACATATGTCAACATAATTGAACACTAAATGGTATTTAAACAAGTACGAACATATTTTTTTTAACAAAAAAAGAAAAAAAATCGAGGATTTTTTTTTTTACAAAATTTTTTTTTGCGGGTTTTTTTTTTTTAAAAAATTTTTTTTTTCAAAAATAATTTCCTTTTAAATAACGTTTTTTGCAATAATCTTTTAAAAATTGTGAAAGGTATCACTACATTCGGCAAGGCCGAATTTAACTTTTTTACTTGTTATTATTTAATAAAAAATAATTCGAAATCCTAAACATTTTTAAATTAAAAGATTTTTTTTGTTGAGTTAATAAGACTAAATTAAAATATATTTTTTGTTCAGCATTAACAAGTGTCGAAAAACCCCCGAAATTAAGCGATTTTGAAAATAAAGCGTCTAAAAATGTAAAACTTAAAAATTTACTTATTTATAAATAGAGCTACGATTTCAATGCAAATGAATATCTTTCCGAATCAATAAGTTTCTTAAAAAATTGCATCGATTTGAATTTGCATATTTTGATTTTTAAGTGCTTAAAAGTCGCACCATATATTAAATTCAGAAATTCAGAATTTTTTTAATTTTCAAAAGGATTATTAGTTTAATCTTATGAATAAATTCTAAGACTAAAAAGTTTAAGTGGCATTAGCTGCCAAGGCTATGATTTATTATTACACGTAAGATAAATTTCGTAAAGAAAATCAAAAATGTGCCATCTCTAGCTATTAAAAATACCATCTCTAAAAAAATGAATTTTGCTTTCATTATATATTTTTATTTCTTTTATAAATCCGTTTTCGTTAAAAGTCAAATTATTTAAACACCCGGTGAAAAATGTTAATATGTGAATCATATGTGGTCCAAATATGGACATGTATGTTTATACTTATATGTAAATATATGTTACACATGCGAAAATTGGCGGCATGTGTACATACGTTCACATATGTGCATATGTGTTCATATATGTTCGTCCATATGCCGCCAAATTTCGTATATGCTCATATATTAAATATATATGTTCATATGAGGCATTCCACACCAAATGTCCAGCGAAAAAAACACGTGTACCATAAACTTCTGAATAGCTTGTATGAATAGCCCTATATGGAACTTAGAAAATTGCGTTTTCGGTTTTTCAATTTTTCAAAAACTGTGCTTAGGAGGCGTGGTCAAATATTGGAAAAATGGTAAAATTTGTGGCGAGTTGCCTTGATTAAATATTTATCACATTAAAACGGAATGCACTACAATCTTAAAAATTTACATTCTTATATAGTTTCGTATGGGCTATCGAATAAATTTATTTTCCTTGAAAATTTTTCAGAACCCGTTCTGAAATTTTCCATTTTTTAAAAAAGTCTATTTATCTAAAATCCGGCCACTTTTTTTCTTTTTTTTTTTTAATTTTTTTTTTTTAAAGTTTAGATGTTTGTCCATCCACACAAAAAAAATCAGAAATGTACATATTTTTCGTTTTTTTCGAGAAAATCGCATTTGAATTTTAAATTTCATAACAATTTTGTAATTTGCTTGTATTTTCTTGTTTTAACGTGTCGAATGAGTAATATTCATGCAATTAATATTACTCATTCGCAACAATAAAACAAGAAAATACAAGCAAATTAGAAAATTGTTATGAAATTTAAAGAATCTTTTGAAAAATTTATTTTTGAAAAATAAATTCTTCAAAAGAAATATTTGTAAAATGTTGCAATTAAAAAAAAAATTAATATCCTTAAAAAATCCCAAAAAATATAAACCATATTTTAACCCCCCTAAACGAGAAAAACCCTAAATATCGGGGAAAACCCCCAAACTGGCAACACTAGTATACGTGTATGTATGGTTGAGAAAACAAACAATTTTTTAAAAATTCTAAAAAAACATTTGTAAAGAAACTGCGTCAGACTACTATTCTGTTTTGTTTTGAAGCATTCTTTGGCATTTAATAGAGTAAAATTGCTGCACATTTTAATGCTTCGTTAGATGTTTTATGTCAAAATTAAATTTTTTTCTAACCGTTACAGCTGAGGAATTTATTTCATTTTTATTTGTATTTTTTGCGTACTAACGCTATGTAATTTACGGAAAATATTCAGTAAGGTATTTTATTTTGGAGGTTTGTCACACCTTTGATACAGCCAAGTTTGAAATCTACAAAATAGTGGTAGAAGACTTTTACGAATTATTCTTAACAATCGCCTTATGCGACAACTAGTTAAAGACTTTGGCGTTCATTTTGCCACCCTTTCGCGTGTTTTTTTTTTTTTGGTTTTGAGGAAAACCACGACCACGTTAGACTAACATAATCAACGCCTTCGAAATTAATGAGGCATGTTTAGGTTTTTATTACATTTTAACTAGGACTATAAAATAAACAACCAAACAAATAAACTACAAACCGTCGGACAAACAGACGCTCACAGCACTCAAACACTATAATAAATTAAACAAAAGAAGCCCATTACCACAATTATCAAAAAAAATAAAAAATAACCAACTGAATAAGTATTATGAGTGGCGATAATGTCAAATGTTAGTGCTAAAAACATTATGTAAATCGTGTGACCGTTCTTATTGTGCGTTTTCATAAATTTTTCATATCGCATTAAAGAGTTGGCGGCAGGATAAGGTATTGATTTATTGTAAATTAATCACTATAAAAACTGACTTATTTTCTAAATTTAATGAATATTCAAGATTTCGATTTCCAAAGTAATGCCAATCTATTGCTGCCCAACCAGAAATTGCCAACAGTACAAAAAAAAAAAAACAAATGTACTAGCAAATCATTGGCTACCCAAAAAATATTACCATATAGAATTGTATTAAAAAATGTACTGGCAAAGTACTAGGTTACAAAAAACACTACTCATTACATACACAAAAACAATTTTTTTCGAAAAATTTTATAAAAGCCCTGTTTTCGCATAAACGATTACCCATACAAATTTTAAAATTATCCAGGCTTATTTTTAACTTACATATTTATCGGCATTACACTTATGATTTAATAAAAAGTGAAGCCAAGTTCACATTTTTTAATAAATACATTCTTTTGACCAACAACAAAAGTGATGGCAAGTAAATTTTGTAAAACGTGTATGCGTTTTCGATTAAATGGTTAATTTTAACATAAACTGGATTTTTTTGCTAACGTGTATAAATTATCCCACACAAATTTGACGTTTATAAATTACAAATCGGACCCGGTCCGCGTTGCTGGCCCTAAGAAAACATCTGTTTTATATTGCATCTCGATTTAAATATACATTGTCGGACAGAACTAACCCACGGGACCGGTCCAGCTAGTTGCCTTTAGTTCCACCCACCCTCGGTTAGCACTATCTATAGAGGAATCTCAACAAAATCGGTTCAACCGTTTTTGTGTGATTTCGAAACAGACAAACTTATCGTTAAGTATGCTGCCCTGCTAACAAGGGAAGTATCTCAACCCTTATGAACCGATTTGCCTGAAACTTAAAATATATGGGGCATTCCAAGCCAAATCACTTACTTTTAGACCCGACCCCTTTCGATTTATTTTATTTTTGGATATGTTTTAGTCCTTATTAAATGCAACTTGGACACCAATTTTCAGCCTTTTATTCCAAGATGGTGTTGAGTAATCAATTTTTCAAAATGGCGATTTTTTCACAAAAATGCAAAAATTAAAATTTTCAATTAATTTTGACCAGTTAAAAATATAGATATCTTAAAAAAGTTGGACAACGTTTTGTTGGTATTTAAATGTAGTTTTAGAAAAAAATATTAAAAAAATTATTCGAAGTAATTATCACTTATTTTTTAACGTTTAAAAATTAAAATCGACTTTTTGAAAAAGTTCGAAACCTTCGATTTTTTTTTTAAAAAGTGTAAAAATTCTACTCTATATTACGCAACTTTTAAGCCATAATTCAAGATGTGATCACAATTCTTTCTATTTTTTTAAAATTTTTAGAATTGCACCTTTTATTTTTTTGACTCTGATTTATTTTATATGGTGCTCCAAAAAAATAAAATTGGTAGATACTGACCCTAACTTTCCCTAAATGTATTCATTTGGAGGTAAAAAAACGTCTCACAAAATGTAAGGATAATCGGACATGTGTAAGGCGTTCTGCATGGGCCTTGAAGTTTAAAACACAGATTACAAGGAAAAATATGATTTTTTTTTCAGTTTTCGCAATTTTTTTGGTATTTTAAGTTACATTTGAATTCAGATGGTTACAGAATTATGATGTGGAGTAAAATTTCTTTCTAATAAGGTACTAAAAACTAAAATTGGTTTAAAATCAGCCAAGTTATTACAACTTCCCCAGGCATCTAACGTGTGTCATACAACTTGATTAATGAATTCGAGTCCCATTTTTTAAATTTATTGAAATTATCCACTTTAATAAGATTTTTTTATTATTCATGTTTCAGTGTAATATTTTTATAGTTTTTCCAAATTAAAAAAAACAAAAATAATAAAAATTTTAAAATGGAGATTTCAAAATAGTGTTGAAAAATGGAGGCATTTTTAGCATTAATTTAAATTATGTTAGCAAAACACAATATCAAAAATACTTGTCATCTAATTACATTTGAACTTGAAGAATAAAAAAATGTTATTACAGTAGAAAATTTCAATAAATTTCAAAAATCAGATTGTATTGCTTTATCTGGTGGTCTTCCTCACGTTAGATGCCTGGGGAAGTTGTAATAACTTGGCTGATTTTCAACCGATTTTAGTTTTTAGTACCTTATTAGAAAGCGATTTTACTCTTCATTATAATTCTGTAACCACTTGAATTGAAACTTAGCCAAAAGCACCAAAAAAATTGCGAAAACAGAAAAAAAATCATATTTTTCCTTGTAATCCGTGTTATAAACTTCAAGGCCCATGCGGAACGCCTAACCTATGTCCGATCGTCCTTAATTTTTGTGAGACGTATTTTTACCTCCAAATGAATATACTCAGGGCAAGTTAGGGTCAGTATCTACCAATTCTATTTTTTTTTGCAGCGCCATATAAAATAAATCAGAGTCAAAAAATAAAAGGTGCAATTTTAAAAATTTGAAAAAAAATAGAAAGAATTGTGATCACATCTCGAATTATAGCTTAAAAGTTGCGTAATTTAGAGTAGAATTTTTCGACTTCTTAAAAAAAAAATCGAAGGTTTCGGACTTTTTCAAAAAGTCGATTTTAATGTTTAAACGTTAAAAAATAATTGATAATTACTTCGAATAATTTTTTCATATTTTTTTTTCTAAAACTACATTTTAATACCAACAAAACGTTGTCCAACTTTTTTTAAGATATCTTTATTTTTTACTGGTCAAAATTAATTGAAAATTTTAATTTTTTAATTTTTTTGAGAAAATCGCCATTTTGAAAAATTGATTACTCAACACCGTCTTGGAATAAAAAGCTGAAAATTGGTGTCCAAGTTGCATTTAATAAGGACTAAAACATATCCAAAAATAAAATAAATCGAAAGGGGTCGGGTCTAAAAGTGAGTGATTTGGCTTGGAATGCCCCATATATTAAAGAGACGATTTTAAGGTTGGGGTGTCTCGGCTTTTCGGCCATATCGGTGTTTAAAAAATTTCGTTGTCCCCTTATGAAACCATGTGGACCTTCGGGAAAATTTTGATAACTTCTGAACTAACAGGAATATCGTCTAGAGCAAAAATACGTGTCGACTTAAATTTAATAAAGATTATTTCTAATTCATATGGATATTGTAGGTCTATGTCTTCATATTCTACACATTTTCCTGAAAAAAATATTTAAAGAAGCCACATTTTTACAAGGTTATGTCAACATTGGATAGGGATTAAAAAAACCTTTCTTCTCATATGAAAACATCATACAGTTTCTTAATAAGAAATGGCTGAAAAATCCAAAAAAAAATGATTTTTTCGCCATTTTTTGACCCATGTTTTGAACCCCTAAATCCACGATATGGCCGATAAGCCGAGACACCCCAACCTTAGAATTGTCTCTTTTATATATATTTTAAGTTTCAGCAAAATCGGTTCATAAGGGTTGAGATACTTCCCTTGTAAGAAAGAAAGTCATAACTAGTAGTTTTAAGATATTAAGCTTTTAAGTTTTTTATCTTTCGCGCATTAAAATTAAATATGTTTGAAAATTTTCAAATATGATTTTGAGTAGTTTTAATCTAGCTCGAGGTCATTATTTCGTTTACTTAATAAAACTTGATATTCTCATAGAATAATTTTTAAGAAAATTATTTTTCTGTTTTTAATTTATTTATGTTGGTCATTTTTTGCAAGACTTAATCGACACGTGTTTCGGGATTTGTTAGAACTATGTGTGCAGCAATTTGAATTGGGATCGGTTTTGCCGTTTTTGCGTGATTGTGGAAGTGACAGAAATATATTTTAATTTAATAAAAATGGGTGTGGAATTTTTCGCCCCTTTTCCCGATTGCACTCGTATAGTTTCCGCTTAGTTAGTACTATCAGTAGTAAAAATCTTTACGAAATCTGTTTAGCCGTTTTTGTTTGATTTCGAAACAGGCATACATAGCGTTTAGTGTGGCAAAAATGGGCGTGGCAATTTTTGAAATGTGTACTGATTGTTCTGATTTTTATACGTTTTAACATAACAAAATATTCGAAAATTCTATACAAAGTTTTTTATAACTTCCCATTCGGCAAAAAATTTAAAAATTGTATGAAGATGTCAATCATTTCATAAAGGGAGAGTCAGCAGTATATCAGCGTGGATTTTATTTTGCCAACTGGGTTAAGTCTGACAATGAGATAATTTACAATGAATTATTTCTAAAGAGCTTATAGTTCGTAAATCAAGAGGTTGCTTAACGCAAAAATATATCTAAGCATGAGGTTATTTTGATCTCCATAAATTTATACAACATTTGAGGTTTTCTATAACGAAAAGTTCACGGGATGATTGATTTTCTTTATTTTTAGAAAGAACGTAATTACATGAATCCAAATGATTATATGATGGTCAATAAGGTAATGTCATCAGAATTTATTGGACATTGGCTATAAAAAACATGTGCTCATTATCTTGGAAGTTTTTTAATAGAAAGAGTTATCAAAATTTAAGGGAAAACTTGTCAGAATCTGAGGATTTTTTGTTTTATCAAAACCTGTGTGATTTTGTTTTATTTTCTGCACTGAAACGATCGAAACATTCAAATACAGTTGATTGACGTCAACTAAATTGACTGAAAAATAACGACAACAGTTTATGGCAATTTTTTTTTACAGTTGTTTTTACTGAAATATTAATTGACCCCAAGTTTATTAGTTTAACCGAAATTTTTGGAGTGTTAAAAAAATCAGTATTTTCCCGTTATTAGTTTAACCGAAACTTTTGGAGTGTTAAAAAAATCAGTGTTAAAAAAATCAGTTACCCTACATAAGACCGCATTTAAAAGAATCAGAAAATATCTAACGGGATGTATAATCATATATAATTTATTATGTTTGTATCGAGTTACATGTTACTATATATATATGTCTATTTTTACTTTCTTTTCATTTTTTGTGCACAATACATAGTAGATTTACGCATAGTATTTTTTGTTTTGCCCACTGTTTTTCAGCATTGGCTAGAACCGTTAGCACACATACAACTGGCGTTATCATTCACATATTGTGTCAGTACAGTATTTCTGTTTTGCCTACGGTTTGCCAACATTAACAAGAACCGTTGGCACATCTACAAGTGGCGTTATCACGGGTGTTTTGCCAACGTTTTTATTCCGTTTTTTAATGTTTTGCCAATGTAGAATCTACATTGTAGATAGGCCTACCGTATTTTTCTGCCTGGGTAGTTACAACTGCTTCCGACTATAAAAAATACTAAATACAAATAGCACAATAATCTGTGTGGCAAATATACGTTTATACATACTAAATAATATTTGCTTTCAGTGAGTCCTTTTGTAGATCGTTTTTGGATTGCTTAGCAGCCAAAAGCGATTTCTTTGTAAGGCCGCATATTGTCGTGGCTCGGCTGATAACAATGACAAAGGTAATTCTTGTGCTTCTTTGGTAGAGCATGAAAGTAGCAGCAGCAACAAAAAGAAAAATTTGTTTTAACTAATATCTTGTCTGTATAGTACAGTAAAACCCGGTTATAACAAATTGTACGAAACCAATCGAAATAGTTCGCTATAAGAGAAGTTCATTATAGGCGGTTCGTTTATATAAAACGAATTTTATTTACAAAAAAAAGTTTAAATAACATTTTTTTTTTAAATTAAATGTTGATTTTTTTTTTTTTTCAAATAAACAACTTATTTAAGGGAAAACATTAGAAACACTCTAATCAAAATTTGTTGAAATTTACCCAATTTATAGTAGGAAACTGGACTCCTACTATAAATTGGGTAATTTTACTCTGAATGTGTAAATTGAATAAATTTACCATTAGTGGTTAATTTAAATAAAAAAGAGGTGAATAAATATAACAAAAAAACAAAAAAAAAAAAAAAATCGGCGCCAGCCAGCATCGAACACGACACCTTCCGATTTGAAAGTACACTTCTTAACCACTACGCTACGGAAGCTTATACTTTTATCTGGCGTTTTAGTTATTTAACATTGTTGTATCTATGTTGGTTGACAATTTTATTTACACATTTGTGTGTAAAATATTTGAATTAACGGATAATATTTTTAATTTGCTGTGTTTAATTGGTTTAAAAGTATTTTACGCATTTTGTGCTGATATTAACACAAAATGCGTGCTATTCAACCAAAATTTACACAATTTATAATAGTAAGTTTACATGCATTTTTTAGAGTGAATATAAATGGCTAATTCCAAAAAATTTAGAGTCGTTTTTAGTCGTTTTTGGGAATGGTGTCTTCCGATTTAATTAAAAATTGGCACATAGCACAATGGTCAAAAATCCCTTTTTAAAGTCTGTAGTCTCCAAACGTAGAACTTTTTAATATTTGTGAAAAGTCAAGTGCGTGTAGTGAATTTGACTATTTCGTTATATAATGTATTTCGTTATATGTATAGTGTTGTCGAGTTGAGATGTCAAGTTACCAAATAAAAGTTGTAATGAAGTTAGTACATATTAAAAAAATAATTTTGTTGTATATAGAGATGAGCGATATTTTCATACCGGTGATTTAATCACCGTGATTTAAAAATCACTGGTAACTGCAGTTATCAAATATCTTAAATCACTGCTACTTGCAATATCGTTCTTTTCTGTTATACACACATTAACTAACATTTTAACAGTTGCTTTGTGTTCGTTCAATCATATTTTTTCTTCTATTGTTATGGAATGTAAAAAAAACAAACACACAAAGCAAACGCAATGTTTTTAATACGCACACAAGCAACGAAATTGACAAAAATATTATTTTGCTTTAAAATAAAAACTGTTCTTGAAAGCACTGTGATTTAAAAGAACTGTGATTTAAAAGAACTGTGATTTAAAATCACGTTTATATCTACATTTAAAAACGGTGATCACAGTAACTGTTTAAAATATTGGTTATTTGAAAAGAAAGACGTTCCTCAAAAATAACTAAATTGCTCATTTCTACTGTGGTTTTATAAATTTTTCCAGATTTTCTCTTAATTTTAAATAAATAATTTCTCAGAAATAACTTGAATGTACTTAAATTGAACTTAATACAAATTGAGTTATTAAATATGAAGTCCTGCAATACAAATAATATTTAATACATAATAATCTAAAGTACAAGGAAAACATTATATTGTTTTTTTTTTTTTTGCATTACATTGAAAAACGGTGATCACGGTAACTGTTTAAAAGAACGGTGATTTGTAAATCACGGTAACTGAGAACGGCGTGATTCAAAAATCACTACATTGCTCATCTCTAGTTGTATAATCGCCGATTTTGTCGTATAATCGATTTCGTTAAATAAAAAATGTAGCCAAAATGTCGGACTTTCGAAATAGTTCGTTATAACCAAGAATTCGTTAAAACCGTGTTTTACTGTAGTAGGTTTATGTTTGTATGTATGCATGTCTATTGTGGTTAATATACTCCCGCTACTGTGGGGATGTTGATGCTGCTGCTGCTGCTGTTGTCATTTTCTTCGTGAAAGAAATTAATTTCTTTGTTGTCCTTTTGGATTTTATTCTTTGAGTCGTCGCTCGTATGCTACATGTATATGACATTAGCATTACTTCTTTGTATTCGCTTTTATCACTGCTGAATGAATATAAAATAATCATATTCAGCCGCCAACAGACGCAGCATGGGTTCATTGTTATGGCCACGATTTGAGGTTGCTTATCCGGCCTGAATAGTCTTTGTGATGTTTGTAAATTTGTCTTCATCTGTCGTCGCACCCATCAACACATACATAAGAAGAAGCTGGGCTTTTGTACTAAACAACAACAGTAACAACAAAATATTGCAGTCTTAAACCGCAGGAGATTCCAGCAGTGCTGCGGTTATCTAACTAAACTGCCTGTAAAAAAAAACCAACTGCGATGAATGCTAACTCAAAAAGATTCTAAGAAAATAAGAAAAAAAAAAACTGCTCCTGTTAATTATGTTGTCGTCATAGTAATAAAATGTCTAACATAAGAATAGTCACCCAATTCATGGTACTTTTAATTTATTTTTCCATCAGGAAAACGACTAGGAATAGTATGAAAACAATGATGCTCCTAGACTGAATTTATTAATTTTTTGTTTTGAAACGTACTTGGGCAAAAAAAAATAATTTAAAGTCTTCTCATCAATTATGTAATTGTGGGTGACAGTGTGATAATAAGACACCTTTAATCCACTTTTTATTATTTTTTTAAATTTTTTTTTAATATAAACAATTATGATTGTTGTCAACTTTTGAATTGCTAATACTTGATATTGTCCTATGATGGTACTTCTTAGCATTGTTTTCTTTTATTTACATTTTAGAATTGTTCTGCGTCTGTTTGCCATTGCGTTTGAACTTAAGTTTGCTTTTATCTCTTTAAAAGAAAATACTTGATAAATCTATTTAAATTTCGTCCGGTGCCAACTTCCCCTGCCAGTGTTTGCGATTAAGGTTTGTGACAACTCATTTTTCCCCCTCAACCTTGCATGTACGCGCATTAGGGCGGGTCGATTTGTATGGCTTAAAACAATATTGGTATTATAATAATTTCTTATTCGGGTATTGGTGTTTTGGTTAACAACGTTACACACAAAAAATTATTGGCTAACAATTTTCAATTAAATATATTGATCAACAAAATTTTAATAAGTCAATCAAAGTTTTGATTAAAATTTTTGTTATTTTCTTTAACTGCCGAATAACAAATTTTCAACATACCAGATTTTTTTTCGCTTTAATTTATGATAGATTAATTCAAAATTATACAAAATAATCAGGTTTTTCTTTTTTTATTGTCAGCAACATATTGGAAAGCAAAAAATATGAATTTTTTGATAATTTTGTCATAAGCTTACAATTCATTTGTTAAATCAATCATTATTTTGATTGACTATAAATAAAAACTTTATCAATCTTTTGATCAAAATCGAAAAAATGTTTGATTGAAGAAATTTTCAATCAATCACCTACAATTTGGTAATTGGAGGAATTTCAATCAAAAAATTGATTGAATCCGCGTTTTAGTTGATTGAAATTCTTTTCAAATTTTTTCTGTGTGTCACGCTATGATTAAAAATTTTATCATAATATGTTGATAGCAATCATAAATTTTTTTTTGCAATCATATTGTGCTTCTAAAATTTAATTTTACGATTATTAAGGTTATATTACAATTGCTGCAAGAATGGTATGGTTGCTACAAACAAATTATGATAAGATTTTGCAATCATAATATGACGCTTTTAAGTTATGGTTGCTGCAATCATATTTCTTCTCTACGTGTTGTTTAAGGTCGTAAGTGTTAACCCCATGTAAGACCCAATTACCAAAATATGTATACTTTCCTTAATATTTTAGATGTGCTGAGTCCGACCTTGAAACAGGTTTTTGGCTTTTGGTTTTCAGAATATCTCCATTAGAGTGGTCCAAAATTAAAATTTTATTAAAATCTTGAGCTCTATAAAGGCTGCTCCGTATACTTGGGGCTTAAAAAGTCCCTGTGCAAAGGTTCAGGCGAATTCGTTAAGGTTTAGAAGTCGCATACTTTGACGACTTAGAGTATTACATTTGTGTGGAGTTTTCACACAACAAATCGGGTTAACTTTAAATGCAGATTACAAATCTGTGCTAAAAAATATTAAGTACTTTTTGCAGTTATTCGCGATTTTGTAGAGCATGTAAAATCCAAGATTTTAATGATATTTTTTAAATTATCTTCAAATGATTGAGTGGAAACCCCCAAGTTATTGGATGTTTTTAATCTACTGACCAGAACTTATTGTTTTTCAAGTAGGTATAATTGAAGCCTTGTTTGTTGATTGTCGCACATTTATCTGCAGATATCTTTAAAAACTAAAAGCGATAGACCAGCTCCAACGTCATAGTTGGATTTAGCACGGCAAAAATATTAAGGAAAGTGTATTAAAAACAAAAACAAAAATTTATTAGGTTATAGGGTTTGATTTTAGTTTACTCTACGATTTTTGAGAAAAAAAAATTGACCCGCCCTAACGTTCATGCTATGCCGCCACTGTCACTGCCACTGGTTTTTTCTGTGTTTGATTTTCTAACCAAATATTTGTTGGGTTTCGTTTGTTGTATCCGTTGGAAGAAGACAAGGCAAATATTTTCTTTTCTTTTTTTTCTACCAATTTCTATTTGATTAAAAAACATTCGTCTGTTTTCTTTTTTTTCTAAATTTAAGTGCAGTGACTTCTTTTAACATTTTCATTATACAAATGTTGTCACCATTAACATTGTTTGTATAAAGTGTGCGCGTCGAAAGCGCCATTATGCAAGCTTCTTAAATTTCCTATTTGGTGTGGTATGGAATGAGATTCATCTTGCCACTTGTTTGCCCAAAACATTAAGAGGGAACTACAACACAACATAGACCTATTTGCTGAGTAAATGAATGAATGAATGAATGCTTTTCTATGTGTTTAATATGTTCAAACAAAGTAAGAAGTAAATCTGTGAGCAAACAAAAACTAATTCGTAAACGACGCTTAATTGCGGGTGCATGTTTAAATCGTTTTTTGGTTTTCTTTTCGTTTTTAACACAATAAAAATCAACAGCTTTTTATACCCTCCACTGACAATTAGAGGTATACGATTGTCATTACGTTTGTAACTCATCGAAATATCAGTCTGAGACTCCATCAAGTACATATCGCTCATAACTCATATTATTTGATTTTGCAGAAATCGAGTTTAAAGTTTACAATTGAAACTGGTTTTCCATTGAAAAAGTCCGGTAAATTGAAAATGTAATAATGGCGATTTCTCTTCTCAAACGGTGAGTTTAAGAGATATTAATACGAATTTTGGACACAATATAAAACACGATATAATAAATAATTCTGCATCATTAACTTAAAAATCGACTTTTTTTGAGTTATTACATTATACAAGCGAAAGAGCGATATGTAGGTATATTATTGATCAGTAATTGATTCTCAGACATTCTCTCAATTTCCGTCTGTCTCTCTGCCCAATGGCAGAAATGGCGTCCGGTGCCAAAATATTACACAAATATGTCTGTAACTTAATATATTCGCTGTTGTTGTTTCGAGAATTATGGTATTTTATTAAATCGGTATCGGTTTAGCGGTTCGAAAGTTATAAACGAAAATGTAAGGAAACTTCGAAAATGTTGGTGTATTCCACATAACCTAAAACTACAAAATGTTGTATACAATGACATATACCAAAAGAATTAGATACCGAAAGGTATTTAAACAAGTAAAGAAATAATTTTTTATCCCAACAGTTTTTGAGTGGAATTTTTGTTTCACCAAATTTTTTTTCCGCAGAATTTTTTTTTAACTAAATTGTTTCTCAAAATTAGAGTCTTTTACAAAATTTTTTAAACAAAAGTTTGTCACAAAAATAATTTTTTAACAATTTTTTTTCGGATAAAGTTTATTGCAATAATCTTGTTTTACATTGTGAAGGGTATCCATACATTCGGTAAGATGGAATTTAACTTTTTTTTCTTGTTTTATTTATATTTTTGTATACAATATAATTTATGATTAATAGAGAGACAATCATTGTTTACTGCCACCTTGAGAATATTGTTGACGATCGTAGCAGCTAATACATAAATTTGCATTAGATTAGAGCAGCTAACATTCATAGCTAAATGGTTTGGTTGAGTGAAAGGTGGGTGCCGGGGAAGTACACAAAGCGTCGCATCACCTCATAGTGTTTGTAATTGAGTTTTGTGATTATTAAATTTATTAAGTAAAATATTGCGTTGACAATTTAACTGAATGACACATTGATAAATTTTATTTGTGTTTATTTTCCTTAGTGAAACACGCAAATTGGATGTCACTCCATTAGCGCCATTGTGTTTAAGAACAAGGGGGTACCTACCGTCGGCAAATGTAATATGTGGAATATAATAAAGTGCACATGTATATGTAATTGTTGTTAATGTACATATTCATTATAACATGCATACATACATATCTTGGTATGTATATGATAAATATGAATGTAGTAACTATCTATCTATGCTTGTCACAAATAATTTTTGTGCTTTTCACACATGAACACACCAGTTCGTTTGTCGCGGCGACGTGCATGTGATGGATGTCACCTTGTTTTATGGCTCACAAACATGGCTTTAGCGTGTCAATATAAACACATCAGAGATAGACGAATAATGGCAGAAACTACTAACTACAAAAAATTATTGTAACTGGCTGTAAAAACTAACTAGACTCAAGTAAAAACACTTTTCTATTTTTGTTTTTGTTTTTTTCATTTAGTACAATAATGCCATGTAATGAAATGTAATGCATTGCAATGTTTAGAATAGAACTTTACAACTTCAACTCTGGGTTCCGCAGTTAACAACAAAAATAAAACTGACAACAAAAACACCAACTAATCGTTGATATTTTACTAAACGCAATTTATACAAATACAGTGGACATTAGTTAGAACATTCACAATAAACTGTGTAGGAACTGAAACCATTGAAGTTTTTGAGAAAAACAAGAAAGTGTAATAGACTTATATTAGTTTTTCCTTATACATTTTCTTTCTGTTGTACTAAAATTATGGCATTTTTTTTTGTTTGAATGAACTCTAAATCTATTGAAGTTTATCAATCCCTCCCTCATTACCTTTGGTGGGCGTGTTTTATTTGCAATAAAGGTGGGTAAGTTGCTCGGTTTTCACGTGAAAATCTGTCAAACTCCATATAAAAAAAACATAAATTTCACGCTGGCTTTACAAAAGCGTAAAAATTTCGCTGAAGAGGTATTCTGTTCACTGGTGAAAAACCGGCAAAATAACCCGGTATATGTTGCATCAATACGCATCAACACTATAAGCAACATTTTTTTAAATTGTACATACCATTTAAAAAGCGGTGAAATTTAACATTCAGATGTAAAATGAAGTAATTATAAGTGTTTGGGACTGTAAACATTAATAATATCACATAACTTACCAAAAAATATTATTTAAAGTTATTTTATGTATTCTGACGCGCAAAACATAACCAAACATATGACTGTCAAATTTTCGCTACAAATTAATTGATGTTTCGAAACATTTTTTTTCACCGGTGAACAACTTACTTAGCTTAAGCGAATATGCCAATTTACACTGGAGCTACACATTTTTGCTTTGTATATTTTCGAAGAGCAAAAAGAGTTTATTGGGATCTGAATGAAGTTAGCCCATGGAGAATGTCAAAGAAAAAACAAGAGATAATGGTTAATTCTGAGATTACCGGCTAAATTGCTGTTCCTGTGTATTTAAAATGGGCAACATAAAATATATTTTCCACTTTATTATTTACTTTAGAACAATGGTTCCCAACCTTTTTTGCACCATGTCCCACTTTTAAGTTAAAAAATCTACAATGTCCCCCCTACACTCAACAAAAATTTGTAAATTTTTTAAATTTGTTTTAAAATTCAAAATTTAATTGTGTTTAAGCAAACTTTTTGTTAAAATCATCGTTTAAACAACACTCAAAAAAAAAACTGTAATGTTAGCAAAAAAAGCTTGTAAACCTACAAGAAAATTTGCTGATTTTGAACCCACAATTTTTTTGCTAAAGTTAGCAAAAATGTTTTGCCAATAATTAGTTAACTAAATATATTTTTTTTGAACTTACAAGGGAAGTATCTCAACCCTTATGAACCGATTTGCCTGAAACTTAAAATATATATCAAGGAGACAATTCTAAGGTTGGGGTGTCTGGGCTTATCGGCCATATCGAGGATTAAGGGGTTCAAAACATGGGTCAAAAAATGGTGAAAAAATCGTTTTTTGGATTTTTCAGCCATTTCTTTTTAAGAAACTATATGATGTTTTCATATGAGAAGAAAGGTTTTTTTAATGCCTATCCAACGGTGCCATAACCTTTTAAAAATTCGGTTTCTTTAAATATTTTTTTCTGGAAAATGTGTAAATTTTGGGGGGTACTTATGTGAAGACATAGACCTACGATATCCATATGGATAAGAAATAATCTTTATTAAATTTAAGTCGACCCGTATTTTTGCCCTAGATGATATTCCTGTTAGTTCGGAAGTTATCAAAATTTTCCCGAAGGTCCACATGGTTTCATAAGGGGACAGCGAAATTTTTAAACACCGATATGGCCGATAAGCCGAGACACCCCAACCTTAAAATCGTCTCTTTAATATATATTTTAAGTTTCAGGCAAATCGGTTCATAAGGGTTGAGATACTTCCCTTGTTAGTTTATACACATCTGAGGACCCCATTGGGTTCGGACCCGATAGGTCCAGACCCCGATGGGCCTAGACCTAGTTGGGTTCCTTAAAAATCGTCATAGTTTTTGATCCAAAATTTGTGTCCGTTTCGCTCTACCTTGCTTAGTTTTTGAGATACGTGATTATAGGGGACCACTGGGGTCTTGAGAATTAAAAAACTCGATAACTTCAAAAATATTACTCGGAGAGCTTTTGACTATTTTGCGGTCTTGTTCTACGTGTTGAGAGCTACAAAAACGCTTTTGGACTTTTTGTTGTGTCGGCAATATTTACCGAGATATGAGCATTTTAAAATTTTCGGGAATGCTAACTTTTTTGGATCCAAAGTTAGGGCCCATTAGGGTCCACACATGTGAAGAGGATCGGCGATACTATGGAGATTCTAAGAACCAAAAATGGCCTCCATTTTGCTCTATCTGGCTTAGTTTCCGAGATAGCGCCATTTTAAGTTTTCTGAAAATAAAAAAAAATTTACCATTTATTTTGCTAATATTAGCAAAAAATCTTGTAAAAATGTAGTCAACTCAATTTCAAATTTAGCAAAAGAAATTAGTTCAAAGTTTGTTTAAAATTGCTAATGTGCTAAATGAAGTTTACAAGAATTTTTTGCTAACATGCTAATCTCAACTAAAAATTTGCTAAAAGTTAGCTAACTAGCGTTAGCAAAAAAAAATTAGTAAATCTACTAACGTATTTTTTTGAGTGAAAGATTTTAGAAAAAGTTTTTACCAAACAACCAAAAAATTTAACTAAAATTAGAATTTTTCTTATTAATTTAACAAAAAAAATCCTAAAAATTTGCTCGTTGCCCCCCTGAAGCATTAAAATTGCCCCCCAGTGGGGCGAGAATCAAAGGTTGGGAACCATTGCTTTAGAAGAAAGCTTTATAAATCTTTTGCAGTTAAAATGGTGACAAAATTGGGTACTGGCTAGAGTCCTACCGAAACCACTTTGAGGCCGAACCGAAACTGAACCGAATATTCGGCCAAAAAAGCAATATTTGGCCGAAACCGAACCGAAACTTAAACAAAAAATTATCGCCTGACGTGAAAAAAAATTATTATGATTGCTTCGAAGAAAAACATACAGCACCTAATGTTTTTAAACTCTTGGAATGGTTGTATTAATTAAAAAAATATTTATTTTACCAAAAAAAAAATCATACTTTTATAAAGAACAAAAAAAATATATTTAATTTGAAGATTAAGAGAAAAAAAAATATTTTAAATTTAACAGTATGACATTTATTGGGCAACTCTGTTACTTTTTGGTAAAGTGAACTAAAACAAGTGGAATTAAACACGAAATTAAAAAATTTTTCGACTTTTTTAAAAATTTTTTCAAAAGTTTCGGTTTCGGCTACTTTTCGGCCAAAATTTTGGCGAATAACGAATAACGGCCGAAATGGCATTTTATTCCACTTTATGTAGAGCTTTAAAAATCGTTCACATGAAAACCCTAGCTGATCCTCAACAACCTTCCAAAATATCCAATAGATTTTGCTCTCCTGATTCCAAATCTGCTAACCAAACTTTTCTAGCATGTACCGTTTTTGAGATATTCGCTGTTCAAAAGTCAGAAAACCAATAATATCTCGAACGCGAATATCTCGAAAACGGAATATGTTAGAAAAATTTTATATAAAGTCCTGTTTTTTGAAAGCAACGTAAGAATATGTAAAAGTGGACCGCCAAATTTTGTTTTTTACTTTTTAATAGCGAATCAGAAGAGAAAAATCTATAAGAACCAGTTGGGTATTTTACTTGTAGGTTTTTCTCGTTGAACAGTGTAATTATTTAGCAATAACTCGACAACAGGGGGCTAATTCTCGCAGTCGATAGTGATCGAAATTCTACTCGAACGTGCAATTTTTTTTCTTTTGGGATGATATCACTCGTGATCGAGTTATGTGTATCGAAATTTCTAATGATGTCATTCGATATCGAGCGAGTGTTTATACGTTATCGTGCGGTATTTCATTCTATAGCAAATTTGCTTTCGATATTCCGTTTATTTCTGTATTTTATGATATTACTGTATTAAATTTTTGTATAAAATTACAAATAATATTTTTTAAGAGACACATACAAAACAAAAAAAACGGAAAATCTTCAACAAGTTGAACTTTGTATTTAATGCTTTTGAAGTGTGTATTAAAGATGGGCGATGGTCACGTGATTTGCGTGAATCACGCGTGAGCGATTTTTATTTCAATCAGGTGATTGTGAGTAAGCGTGAGTTGAAAAAAATCTGGCGTTAGTCACGAGTGAACAATTGTTTTTACTCACGTGATTAGTAAGTGAGCGAGATTAAAACAAAAAATTTAAGTGAGTGATTCGAGCGTAAGTGGCTGTGAGTCAAAATTTACTCATACGCTCATCTCTCTGTATGATACTTGCTTTTTTCACTACTATAAGTTGGGTAAATTTCAACAAACTCCAATAAAATACTGCTATAAATTGGGTAAATTTCCAATAATTTTAAGTAAAAATACCCTATTTGTGTAAATTTACCCAATTTATAGTAGGAAACTGAATTCATTTCAATTAGAGTGTAATACAATTCAGCTTGACGGCAAAACGTTTTTTTTACAATTAAAAACTCAATTACAATGTATTGCATTTAATATTATCTACCCGAATTTTCGACGTTAACACATAACCGTGAACTTTGTATGGCAGAACATTGATCAGTATGCCAACAATAAAGGCCTATTATAATTCGAAATTATTAAAATAAAACTAAATATTTATAAATGCATATGTTTAGGCTGAGCGACAAAAACATGTTTTACATTAAAAACAAAAACAAATCATACGTTTATTACATGCCTAAAACTATGCTATAAAATATACAAAAACACTGAAACAATAGATCGAATCGAAAAGTAACGAGTCCCATCATCCGCAAATTTCAAACTATCGATATTTAACTCGAAACAAAATAATTTCGATCACGACTGCGAGAATTAGCCCCCAGGATTTTCGTGTTAAAATTTTTTTGGACCAAAGAAGGAAAGACATTGTTTTCGGCCCAGCTCTTTTTAAGGGCGTGTATATAAAAATCATAATTTAAATAATTATCAAATTGTATTTATTATGTACAAAAACCATAATTTATCTATTTGGCAACAATAATGGCAAGTGGGAAGGTGTCCCCAAAAGCCTCCGTGTCCCCCAGATGTTCAAACCGTCTACCAGTCAGTTTTGGGCAAGTATGTGTTGTGCCGTCTCCTCCTCAACTTCGCAGAGTCTGTCAGTATCAGATAAATGTCTTTTTCTTAGGTAGTAGCGTAGGTTACAATGTCTAGTTAGGTAGGACGTTAGGATTCCTTGATCCGGGATAGAGTTATGATTCTTTTCGCCTACTTTTGGACAGCGCAAAATTTCCAGTGTTTCATGAACTTATTGTTAGATTCACTCCATATTTTAAGTCTTTCCCTAACATGTCCCGATGGTACACCAAAGAATGATTCTGGGCCAATGAAGAGTCACCGGGCACCACGATATGATAAACAATCGGCACTGTCGTTCCCCGTTTTCCCAGGAATACAAACTAAGGTCAGGTCGTCATTTCGTCCTACTGAGTTTAAGTTCTAACGGTATTAAAACCTCTAACTTCAACTGTGTTCACAGTTTTTTTTTGCGGTGTTTAAGTCCAACCTAAACACCGTTCTAGCTCACTGTATTCCTATGACTAAACTACACACACAGTAAATTAATGAAAGTAATTGCGCGCGTGTATGTGTGAATTTCATTAAATTAGAACAACAACAGCTGAAAACACTTTACTTTCATATTTATAATCATGTGATAATTAGATGGGACAACTACAACGACAGCATTTGGTGTCAACAAAAACATCAACGTCAAAGTGAGAATAATAACCGCTAGTGATGACATAATAAAAGTGTTAATATGAAATGTTTTCAATACATATAAAATAATCTAAAAAGCTGCAAAGTGCAATGATTTGCACATAACAAAAACACAACTTAAAACAATTGCTGCAGAGCAAATCCGCCCTAGATAATGCCTTCACTAGGCCAAAATGAAAAACTTATTATTAATTAAAAAAAAAAGAAAACATCGACAATAACAACAATTTAAAAAATAACTGAAACAAAAAACAGATAATTGTAAACGAGGCAAACATTACTAACTAGCCCATCCCTTGAAATCATTTGTTGACCCTCACAGAGGTAATTATCTTTTATTACCGATATTATGAATACATTCTTCATGTGCCAGCAAAGTAGTGATGGATAAATGTTGGTATCACAAACACAATTACAACAATTCATTTATGTTATTCTTTCAATTTTGTAGATATTTTTTTTTGGTTAAAATGCGATTATGAGGCGATTACATGCAGGAGTGAGCAGACAAAGCGTACGACTAGTTATTATTCTTCTAAACGGCCAACAGATTGAGAGATAGGCAGACAGACATACCAACCAACTGACCGACCATCCAACCGACCGACCGACCGATTAATAAAACAAACAAACATGCCTAACTACTTATTTTGTTAATAGACTTAAAATTGAAAGGTTCAACCCACGTCGCCAATCGCCAGCAATCTATGTACCTAAATATTCTGAGCGTAGACCATGCCAACACTTTTAGTTGTGTTGTATGTATGTATATATTTTGTGATGATACCTAGTGAATGCATTCGTTCATTCATACATACATACCTACTCGTATATATTCAGGGCACAATGAGCTCGTCAAGTCATAATTACCAAAATATTAATGAATTATTTGGAAAACACAGAAATTAACCCAAAAGAAATACACATATTAAGAAAGCCAGCCCAGCACGAAGACACCAAACATGAGTGAATTCCATAATATTTGGATGGCACACGTACTACTTACATACTGCCTTGCATGTACCTGCCAGCTAAGTAAAATAGTGCTAGTAGTAGTTAGGCGAAAAGAAGCTGCCGTTTTAGATTTTTTTTTGATGGCGCCAACGTCTTAACGTTGGTATGCACGCAAATTATTATGCGTCTGCATAATAAATTGATTAATACATTTACTCATATGGGGGATAAATAACACTTACACGAGTACATTCGTTTGTGTATGTGTGTGCTAAGTCTGTGTGCTGTACATGTCTGCAATATGAAAGGGCGTATCTGCTTTATGAGCTGCTTTACTCAATCGATCGATCGATCGTTGCTCGTTCATTCACTAGTAACTCCATCAAATGTCCATTGTCTTGCTTGCACGCGGTTATAAATCTACGTGCTCGAGTAGAATTTGTCCGTGGACATAAATAATATTTTTTTATGGAAATTTGATTTGATTACAACAATAATTTCGGTTTAGTACAAGCCGTAGTAAAATTAAAAATTGTATAATTACGACACGTTTTGTCGTTACTAATTGTTCATTGTCTGTTGTAAAATTACATTTTAATTCTTGTTAATAGGGAAACGCACTCGTATGCCAGAACCTTGTTGACGCCACCGGCCTACCTAAATCAAAAAACAACAAAAACCAACAACGACGAAATTTAATAAACTCATATTCCATCCAAATACACACACACAAAGAACATAAAAGAAAATTAACTCATTATTTTAGATGCTGTCTGACTGACATTCATCCGGGGTTAATGACATGTTCATTAATACAATCAGCAGCTTAGAATGGTCTTAGTAATCCCTTATCGTTGAAAAACAGGTAGCAAAAGACTTACAATTTTACGAGAATTAAGATGGGTTGTTAATACATACTTAAACATGCAACAGGGTGGTCTGTCCCTACGGTAATGAAATCTCTTTAAGCATGATTTTCTTTTTTAAAATGATTATTCTTAATCATTGAAAATCAAGTCATTGAGATTACGGAAAGTAATACATACACACGCATACGCGTACGAGTATATACCCACATACGGGTACTATGGTTTATTACAAATATTATTGTAGTATATGTATGAGATTAAACAAGTTTTCAGTAGTAAATAAAAGTTTTTATTGTTGGACAATCATTGCTAATGTGTGAATAATTAAAAAAAAAAAAAACTTTTAAATTGATGTAGGAAAATAGTTATTTATTGATGTTGTTATTGTTGTTGTTTTTGGTTGGCAACTATTGTCAGTTATTATTGTAAATGTTGTTGACAGGCATACTAAAATTCATATATACAACTACACACATACATGCATCCATACACAAAGAAATCATATTTATATGCTTGCATAGAGGCAAGGAGACTTACAAGACTGGATGAATGATTTAGAAGTAGACAGTTGGACTAGTACGAACTTATTGCATACGCACAATATATGTATATACATATAAATGAATACAGCTGTAATGAAAAACATAGCACCACTAAAAAAAAAAATTACAACGGTCACCGACAGCAGAACAGAAACTTAAATTAAAAAAAATATTTATTTTCCTTTTTGCTTTACGTGATTGTAGTAAACAAGTTAGAAAAATACACTTTCACATTTTGTATACCCTCCACTCTAGTGATAGAGGGTATATATAAGTTTGTCATTCCGTTTGCAACACCTCGAAATATTAGCCTAGGACCCCATAAAGTATTCATGATCCTCGATCGATTTTAAGACGATCTAGCGATGTCCGTCTGTCTATTGAAAACACGCCAACTTTTGAAATACTTTACGGAGACTCCTGAACATATATGTTGGGCATTTACCTGGTTAGGTTGGTATTGCAATGCAGCGAAATTGGTCCAGTGGTTCAAAAGTTATGAGCAAAAGACTGAATTTCGGCAAGGGTTTTTCGTGAATTTATGAGATAAAAAACACACTAACTTTCGAAAGACAATTCTGAGTATACTGAAGCTTGGCATATATATTTGTCGTTCTCCTGGCCTGGTTCGTGTTGAATTTCAGGCAATCGGTCAAGTGCACTATGGCCGAAAAACCCTAAGTCAAGGCAAAAACTATGTCCCGACAATCTAGCTTCACCAAATTTGGTATGCAGGGTTCTACTCTCGAAATATTCGATTTAAGAAAAAATGGGCGTCCCAAAAATATTTTACAACGTATTTTTGGCACTCAAAAATATTTTTACACTAAAAAAGTACACTCGAAAAAAACTTTACACTCAAAAAAAATTTTAGTAAATTATTTTTTTTTTTCAAAAATCATTAAAAAAAAGTTGTTTAACACAAAATAAAATATTTTTAATCAAAAATTTATTTTTTTTTTCACGTTAGAAAGTTTACTATTACTTAAAAAGTGCATTGTGGAGGGTATTCATAGATTTGGCCAAGTCGAATTTAACTTTTCTACTTGTTTTATTTATTTACGTTCGCCTGAAACACTTTTCAATTAATTGACCTGAAATTTGAAACCTAAGCCTCTCTTGGGTCAAGAACGAATCCTGTAGAAATTGCAAAACATCGGTCCGTATTAAGACCTACAGAGTCTACGTGTGTTGACGTAAAACGTCAGCAGCCACTTACAACCTATTAAGACCTAGCACACATACAATCGTCACCTTTCAGTTTCTATCTAATAAGTCTTTCGGAATTAGGCAGATAAACGTATTTTGTATTCACAAATCACCATTCCAAATTTAAAACGAATAGTTAAAGTTTTACTTGTAGTAGA
This sequence comes from Pegoplata infirma, assembly GCA_963921195.1. Taxonomy (NCBI): domain Eukaryota; kingdom Metazoa; phylum Arthropoda; class Insecta; order Diptera; family Anthomyiidae; genus Pegoplata; species Pegoplata infirma. Next base: position 228,618,270 of record OY992540.1, on the reverse strand, counting down.
AGAGTATAAGTGGTAGATTAATTGTCTATGAGAGTGGGAGTCGTAGGTTCGATGCCCACCAGAGGATTTGGTCTGTTTCACTACAACGAGAAGAACATTTTTTAAAAATAATTCTGAGTCGATTTTTTCCAAGTTCAAACATTAAAAATTCAACAAATGACTCATAAATTTTTATTCAGTCATAAGCTAGTTCAATAACCCAAACAAAAAATATTTTCTTTTAAATACAGTAGAAGAAATCCGCATTTTTTGACCACCAACTCTTTTGACCACAATTTTTTTGTAAACAAAGAAAATATTTTATTGTTTAAAAATTTTAGAACACCTAAGTGTATAGTAATAAGATATTAAAATAATTAAAAGTTTTCTTTGTTAACAAAAAATTGAAGAACAAAAACTGCGGATTTCTTCTACAGCAATGGTTCTCAAACGGTGGGTCGCGACCCCTAGGGGGTCGCGGAAGAGTTTCAGGGGGGTCGCGAACAAATTTATTAAAACCTTAAATTTTGGTAAATTAAAAAAATATTTTTTTATTGCTGTGTTTTAAAAATATACAAATACTTTTATTAAAGAAAAAAATTTTTCCATCACTTGAGGTCCCTCCGTAATCACTGTGTGCAGTTGTTAATTTCGCGGGCTGCCCAACACTTATTTGTGAAGTGTTTTGACTGAGTCTGGGATCTGACAGTTCGGTTTCTCACGGTGCCCTGGAGAGGATTTAAATAAAATTTTGGTGTTACTCCAATTTTTAAGCAGATTATGTTTTTGGACTATAAAAGAAAGAAAATGAGCCAAAAAAGAAAAAAAAGTACTAGGCGCTTTTTTTTGGCGGGCAAAAAGATGAATTTCAAAAAAACAAAAAAGAATTTATTCTTTCAAATGCATTAAAAATTTTTTATACAGATGTAAATTCATCAAATATTCACTTGTCAGTGAGATTTAAATATATATGTGACATATTTTTGCAGATATGAGACTTAAAAGAATAATTTCACTATTTAGTGAGACTAAATCAAATTTCTTCTTTAATTTAATGAAAATTTCAACTCCAGCAGTTACTTCACATTTAATATTGATCATGTTTCTAGATTTTGATGGGGGGAAGTTACCCCAACAATAGAAACAAAATTTACAAAAGATTTTTGGTGAAATAAACAAAATTAAAAAAGGATATTAAGTCCATCCATATGTTTCGCAATAAACAAATAGTCCAAACCACTTTCTGTATCTCTTTTTAAACTATTTACTTTATTTTACTCTTCCTTAGGCATTGCAAACACATTTTTAATGATTTTTACTATCGTTTTCTGATTTTTCTTAATTTTGAAAAAACATTTTTAACAAAAAAGTATTAATTCTTTTAAAATTATATGACTCACTAAGGTCTAAACTGCGGCAACTTTGTGTTCTGCTGTCCGTCTGAGTAGTACACTGAAAACTTTTAAGAACTTACATTTATAAATAATTTACAAGGACATATTTCATTTAGTTTCAATTAATAGTGAAATTATTCTTTTAAGTCTCATATCTGGAAAAATATGTTACATATATCAAGAAATCTTTTTTAAATTTCAACTCAGTGAAACTGAAATAAATGTTATAAAAAACCGGCAGTTTTTGGAATTAAGAAAAACTGTAAATGCAGTTGTGTAAACAAGGCCTTGAACCATCACTGAGCAATGTTTAAGGATTACCCCACTTTATCCGTAAAAGTTACAGAGGGTTAAAGTTGAAAAATCGATAAAAATGGCTTGAAATAATACATAGTTTTTACATTATTTCGCTTTTTTTTTTAAGTTCTCCTTATATTTCAATCTTTTCCGGCATAACACAAAGTCAGTACATATAAGAGATTATTTTAATGTTGGTTTGATAGATGCTTCATCGCTTGGTAAGAAGTTATAAGACGGTTAAATTTTGATACCAAAAATTAAGAGTTTTTAAATTTTCGAGGTTTTTTGATCAGGGATTTCGGCCCCCTCTATAAAATGAAAAAAGTTGAACTAGAGTTGGTAGATGTTGTAATTCTTAACATTTTGGAATTAATCCCGTTAATGTGCCACGAATAGTTAAGGAGTTTCAGCAGATCAAAGTTCGCAAGAAAAAACGTAATTTTTTTAAAATACCAGTTTTTCGCGAGGCACATTCGCGGTTTCATTCGAAATTTGGTGGACTCTTGCGTAAACCGAGTTTTTTGTGAGTTTACATAAAAAAATCACTGGCGGGTTTATAAAAAATAAATTGCAAAAATTGTATGGCATTTTTGAAAATTGTGCGAAATTTGCAAATCTGTTTCCTATTTTTTTTAATAGCAATTAATGCATCATGTTCATTTTAATACACCAAAAGACGTGCCTTAACGAGTAGAACTGATTTGCTTTTTGACTTTTTACTTTAAGCCATTCTGAGCGGAAAGCGCGATGATTTTATCTAAACTTGTTTTGATCTGGCACATCCAAGGCTTTACACGAAATCGGATGAAATTTTTTTTAAATGAAAGCCCACTTGATGTGTCATCATAAAATCACAGGCGGGTTAAAAAATTTTGATGACTATAGATTTTTTGGACCATATTAAATTTTCTTGTTATAAAAAAGCATCACCGATTTTTTTTTAACTACTGGTACAATGATACGATTTTCCGTGATTTTCTTCAGTAATACCAACGCGTATTGCCTAAATATGTTATAAAAAATTGTGAAACTTTTCTTTTACCGCGAATTAATCGCGATTTTAGGTACTTAGATATTTTTTTTTTTAAATCGTTTGGTCATTAAAGGGTTAAATTTATATCATATATTTTGGAAGAAATGATATATCCTGGCATGTTTTAATAACGCATGCAACAAATGTGTAGAAAATAAAATCTTTAAAATATTTTTAAGATTTTTAAAACCGCTAAATCTTAAAACCGCCATAACTTTTGACCCCCTTGCGCGATTTAATTGACGCGAACGAATTTCTTATTCTTAAATAGCATCTAATATTTATGCCAACTTTCATCGATGTGCCATCAAAACAAAAATCACATCTTTTTTAACTCAAAATTTAAGTCTAAAACGGAACTCCTCATATATCTAAATCTCACTGATAAGTAAATATGTGATAAATTTATATCAGCATATACAAATTTTTATGCATTTGAAAGAATAAATTCTTTTTTGTTTTTTTGAAATTCATCTTTTTGCCCGCCAAAAAAAAGCGCCTAGTACTTTTTTTTCTTTTTTGGCTCATTTTCTATCTTTTATCTTCTAAAAACATAATCCACTTAAAAATTGAAGTAACACCAACATTTTATTTAAATCCTATCCAGGGCACCGTGTTCTATTAACTTTTCGATGCTGATTCTGAATCTGGGTTCCAAAAATGTCTAGTACGTTAGGTTTTTGAGAAAATTAAAGACAAAGTTCACAAAAACGCATTCTTGTGCATTTTAAAGAGCTTTGTTTGTGAAATTTTCAGATGCGTCTGGGATCTGATCACTTTTTTCGATTTACTTTTTAATGCTGATTCTAAATCTGGATCCGAATAACGGATCTATATTCGTTATCGAAAAAAATTTCAATCACTTCCAAACATTGGTACATAGTTTTGAAAAAAAAAACTATCATTACTCCAAATTGGACTTTAAATGCTTTCTTGGTAAATATTTCTTCATTTCTGATCAGGTTTAACTGGGGTTTTTCTTTTATTTTCGGAAATAAAAAATCGATGAAGATAGTAAGTTTCGATATAAAATGCCGTAGTTCAGGACCTGGTGTCCAAATTTTTGAGAAAATTGAGATCAATGTTCACAAAAATTGTGTTTTATTTCTATTTTTTAGAAGTTTTTTACTTGAAATTTTTGGTATGCGTCTGGGATCTGACCACACGGTTTCGGTTAATCTTTCAATGCTGCTTCTGAATTTGGTTTCCAAATTTTTCTATTACTTGAGGTTTTTCAAAAAACTGAGGTTATAGTTCACGTTAATTATTTTTTTTACGTTGGGGGGTCGCGAAAAATTTGAAATATTGAAAAGGGGTCGCAAAGCTAAAGTTAGTGAGAAGCTCTGTTCTACAGTTTTTAAAAAATTTCAGTTTTTGTTTGGGGTATTGCAAAAACTAGGTGATAACTGAAAAAAAAATAACTGGATAATTTTTTAAATTTTTAGTGTTTGAATTTTTTAAAAAATCGATTTAGAAATATTTTTAAAAAATGTACTTAAAAAATATCTATAAATAATTTAATTTTCCAGTGCGACCCTCGTATCTCATTTAATATTTGCTCAATCTGGACGCAATCAAGCTTAAATTAAAGCTTGGAAAATTTCCTATATAGAATTTTGTACGAAAATAGTCGATTTATAATAATATGGTTAAGTATTTATAACTTTTCCTTTAAAGAACTGCTATCAAATATATGCTGTTCCATTATTAGTTTGAGTCACTGTATATTTTTATTTCCTCGCTTACAAAAGGACGCGACTCTTGGTCCAAGTGATAAACTTTGAAATTCTTTTGACATAAAAATTTTTTTTGGTCTGTTCGCTACAACGAGAACTGGATAATTTTTTAAATTTTTAGTGTTTGAATTTTTTAAAAAATCGATTTAGAAATATTTTTAAAAAATGTACTTAAAAAATATCTATAAATAATTTAATTTTCCAGTGCGACCCTCGTATCTCATTTAATATTTGCTCAATCTGGACGCAATCAAGCTTAAATTAAAGCTTGGAAATTTCCTATATAGAATTTTGTACGAAAATAGTCGATTTATAATAATATGGTTAAGTATTTATAACTTTTCCTTTAAAGAACTGCTATCAAATATATGCTGTTCCATTATTAGTTTGAGTCACTGTATATTTTTATTTCCTCGCTTACAAAAGGACGCGACTCTTGGTCCAAGTGATAAACTTTGAAATTCTTTTGACATAAAAATTTATCGTTGGTTCAACCAAGTCTGTAAAATAGTGGTGTTAGTTCTTTAAGCGAGAACTTTTTCCCTTGGTCCTCTTTTGCATATTTCTCAACTTAGAAATATGAACGACGCACTGTGGCGCCTTTTCCCTAAAAGCGTTGCAAAAATCCAAAAATTGACAGAAGAATTTGATAAAATGAATGATTACATCTGATTGAAAACTCCTCACTGATTAAGAATCCAAAAACATTTTTGAAATCGGATAAAAATTATGAATTATAGAGCCACCCAAAGTTGGCAATTTTTCAGTCTGCTGAAAAAAGTTAAAATTTAAGAAAAATATATCATCTTTTAAATTGAATTTCAGGCAAACTATGCAACCGATCATTATTTTTTTTTGTGTCGTTTGAAAGGTATATTAATTCAAATGAAACGATATAAAAAAACGGGTTATTTGGTCGAATACTTTGTTTTTAGGCGCAGTTTTGCAAACACACAATATTTCGGCCTTTTTTTATATTTGATAGAATAAAACTAAAAAAGTGACGGTTTGTGACGGGATCTATTAAACAGAGGATGTTTAGTATTTAATACTCTAACTTATTCAATAAAAATTGGGTGCCCGTACTTGCCCGTGTACATGAAAAAACAAAGAAACTTTAACAACTTTTACTACGAAAACGAGATATTTTTAAAATATCCTAACAGATTTTGGGCAATTTTGAGATCCACTGGAATTTTTTACCAAGCTTAAGCCCCTATGACACTACATTTTTTTTGTATTGATGAAATTCATGTGAACAGTGCAAATATATCACCATAGGAAATCTGAACAAGTGTGAAGAGTAAAAGAATACTAATAAAAAATAGTAAACGTCAAATTTTATTCTTGTGTTATCGATAAATTTGGTTATCAAATGACTGAATGTCAAAAAAAATGTAAAAATTTTACATATTTTTTTGACATTTATGCATTAATGATATTAAGTGTTGCCAACTTTTCTGTTTTTCATTAAATGCAGCGATTTTTTGTTTGTTTTTGGCGGTTTTTTTAATTTATACAGCGGGTTTTTATTAAAAAGAAAGTAATCACCACTACTTGTTTGTTTATTTTATGTTTCTTTTTCATTTCTTCTTCTGCTGTTTCATTCTTTCAATTAATAAAAAATAAAATACAAAAAAAATCTAGTGTCATAGGAGCTTTAGTAGATGTATTGTTCTTTAATTTATTATTTTGTTTTTTTTGCTTTTTTATTTGCTTATAACGCCCCCTAGCGGATTTTTTTTTTCTATATGTAACCACTTTGACGAGCTGTAACTCCTGAACGAATTAAGATATTTTAAAAGTTAAAATTTTGTATTTTTAATAAAACAAAGTTAAATATAAAAATTGCGAAAAACTTATGTTTCATCTCGGAATTTTTAAGAATTTTTTAAATAGACAAAGGTGTGTGTACAAAGGAAGAAACAAACGTTATCTTACAAGATTTTTATTAAGTTTTTAATTAAAAAAGTCTTAAATTTTTTTAACCCTAGTGAATTATCGGTTAAAATTGAACATACAGCTAATTACAAAAAAATAAATTTTGTGTTGAATTCTCATTGAGTTTATAGTTCTTTTTTTTTATATATTTGAAAGTTTCTAATCATCTTTTTAAAATTTGCCTATGTTAAGACATAAATATACTTGGTTAGTTTAAAAGTTGAAACTTTTTTTAAATATATAAGTTTTAAGTAAACTTTTACTTGACACAATTAAAAAATTACTTAAAAAAAACAAAACAAATTCAAGTAAAATTTTAGTTTTATAAAATTTATCAACATTTATTAAGTTTTAAATATCAAATGGTTTTCTGGTGAAAAATTGAGTAATATTGTACTCAGTACCTTTAAAAATTTCCTAATTTTTTTTTTTCTTATTTTTTCTCTGTCATATTAGAGTGGTATTTTTTCAAGACTTTTAATATGTATTGTGATTTTTGTTGCGCTAAGTCTAATCGGCAAGTTAAAAACGCTTAAGGAGAATATCAGCGTGCGGATTGGCTTAATTTGACGCACAAGATGTTACATTTAAATGATTTTTAGATTTACAATTTACAACAAAAGAGGTCAAAAGGTGTCACTGTGCACATTGCCGAAGCGGGCCTATTACAATGCGGATGCGCTTTTCTTGAAGCTAAAGAAGATTAAATTCAAGTGCGTTTTAAACATTAAAAATGCCTTGATATCTTCAAAACTTATGATTTTTGCAAAAAAAAAAAAGTCAAAACGAGGCACTGTGCTGCAGTGGGCCAATTGCCATGCGGGCTACTTACTTTAAGCTGAAGGGGTTTCTTTCAAATGCTTTATAAATCTTCATAATATCTTTATTACTTTAAAATGTATAATGCTTACAACGAAAAAATACGACACTGTGCACAGTGCCGCGGCTGGCCTATTACCTTGCGGCTCATATATTTTGAAGCTAGGGGAGTCTTCTTTCGAATGCTCTTTAAATTTTTAAAATATCTTCATTAGTTCAAAAGTTATGATTTTTGCAACGAAAAAAGTCAAAAGGCGCCACTGTGCGACGTTTAAAATACATTTTAAAAAAATTTAATTTGAAGTTTATTAGATTAAAATCTGATCCAAAGTTTCCAAAATATACTACGTAGTTTTAGAGAACATCAATATGGAAAATTTTTGGAACTTCTACTAAAAATAAGGATGTACCTTAGTAGATATGTAGTTTCAGAGAAAATGTGTTTGGCTTACTAGCCAGGCATATCAAAAACATGGGCGGCATATTAACTGCATATTTTGATTCTGTGTTAGTTTTTGAAAATATCCCATTTTCGTAACGACTGTTAGACACTTATTTCGATAGCTCAAGAGCATAAAATTCAAATAACCTTCTGGTGCTTTTTCTTTGATCACCACTGTTCATATGCATATACTAACCTTAGTAAAAACTCTTTAACGCATAGAAGTATCAAGACAAACTTTTCAATTTACTGACCTTAGACTTAGCAGGTCTTAGGATATTTGTTCAATGCATAAGCAAGTGTAAATAACTGTCAGTTTAAAACTTTCACCATTATCGGTTGGGTGGGGAAACACATTGACCATGTTTCCAGTAGAACTTAACTCATGTGTGCGATGTAGTTGGTATGTTTATTATAATATTTACCTGTCACTGATTGTCAACACTGTGTCATAACATGTCTACTAACTTGAGGTTATTAGATATGAATGTATGTTTGTTGAGAACAATTTGTCAGAGCTAAAGACCGAATTCTTAGTCTTTGGGGAGGTTGTTCTAAATATCAAAAACTATTGTATACACAGCCTACCCAACAAACAATTTTTGTGAGATTAAAAAAAAAAATCCACTGCACTATATTTAAATTACTTACAAAACTTAAAAGATGTAGAAAAGCTTTAGATAGTAATTTTATATACTCATATGCACACTATTTTACAATCATTTATTTATATTTCCGTCGGTCTTGGTACTTACAACAAACAGTTCATTTATACATTCATTCATTCATAATGTAAATTGAGTTATTTTAGAGACATTTGCATTAATTAATCGGTGCCCCTAAATGAAATAAACTAACCCCAATCAAATTCTAAAACGGTTGGGGGGTAATAATTACACAATAATACTTGTATGCGTACACATACATATCTATATGTGAGTGTATTTGTTGTTGAAAGACAGGAAGTTTTCAAAGCGAATTCTAAATTACACACTTGATGTTTGAGCAAACAATGGCAACATAAATAATAAAAACTAAATTTTTATTTTCATTTTTTGTTTTGTTGTTAATAATTAACATACACAAACATTCATAATATTTATGCAATATGTTTCTGTAAGTGATAAAGGAGTTGAATAGATTTAAATGAGATTTCAATTACTTTCCGTTGGAGTAAACAACTGACGTTATTCCCTTGGGCCAAAAAGACAATTACGCTTTAGTCGTCATTCTACTTTGTCGCTATAACATCATTATGATGTTCAATTAACGCAAAGTGCTAAGTTCTATTCATTTCATGAACTAATAAAACTTTGGGGAAATATATTTTAAAAAATGACTGCGGTTACAAAGTCATAAAGTTGATAAAACAAAGGCGCCCTTTTTTTCAATTGCCATTATTGACAGCTTTCATGAGGTGACATTTTCGCAGCATTGCCATAGTCTTTTACTTTTACTAATTACTTTATTTTGCAGGAAATAACATTTTAAAACGGAAACGGATGTCGCTATAATACTTGATAAAGGATTTTGTGCACTGACTTTTTTATCGCACCCCCTCATAATTTTTCCACACAATAAGCAAATTTGATTTATTCATTTATTCCGCCAAGTTCAGACATTTTTTGTAAATCTCTATTCATTGAAATACTCGTACAAAAGTGTCGTTTAAAATATATTAACTAAAAAAAAAAAATTAAGACTTTAATGAATAGTCAATCTTTCCGATAATTGGGACTACAGGTAAAACTTAAAAGTTACACTTAAAAGACTTCTTAAACTCGTGTACTGAACGTTTGGTACTTTTAAGAAAATGGTTGTAATGGTTGTAATATTTGTAAATGACAGAAAAAAATAAATAAAGAAATCAAACATTACAAACATTATTTTTTGGCCATTTTTTTAGATTTTTGTCTAATTTGAACGATTAAAACTTGAAATTGTTTAAATGTAAAAAATCAGCTGATTATTTTGATAATCTTACCTGTTGATTATCAATCCTGTTTGATAATCTGTCCTGTTTTCAAGAAAATTTTCTCAAAAAAAAAACAAATTAATGTTTCTGTAAAGACAGTCGATCTCAGGCTCTAATTATAATTATCACGGTGAGCTTCAGCGATGTTCAGGTTGAACTTTAGTGTCGACGAAAAGTGTAAGCGCAGTTCGATTTCTACATGAATAAATGTCACAAAACTGTTAACAGCGAAATCGTAGCTGTTCGCATTCGCGAGATATCGCGAAATTAGTGTTTTTGTATTTTCTAAAATTTTGACAATGAAGTTTTTTAAATATCTTCAAAAACTGGGTATGCAGTTTTAATTGTATTTATTTACATGTCACAACACAGTTAACAGCGAAATCATATCTTCTCAATTTCGCGAGAAATCGCGAAATTACTTTTTTGCTGTTTTTATTTTTGTTTTTATCTTCATATATGATTTTTTAAAATTTCATAAAAACATGGTATGCAGTTTTACTTGTGGTTGATCAAAGGTCACACAGCTGTTGACATCAAAATTGTAGGTGCTAAATTTCGCGAGATATCGCGTAATTATGTATATATATTTTTTTTTTTATTACATTTTAAACCCGGTTCTTTAGAAATGATAAAAAAAAGTGGTAAGCAGTTTGATTTGAACATGCTGGAAGAAATTAAAACTGCCCCCAAAAAAATTATAGCTGCTCACTTTCGCGAGAAATAGCGAAAAACAGCTTTTTGGGGGTATTTCTTGTTTTGATTAATAAAAGAAGTTTCTTTAACATTGTTGAAAAACACGAAATGCAGTTTGACTTGCTATTGATCAAAGGTCATAAAGCTGTTAACATTTAAATTCTAGCTGCTTAATTCTTCGAGATATCGCAAAAAAACTCGCTTATCTACTATTTATTCATTAATTTGTGTTATTTGTGGTCTGTAAAAACATGTACTTCAATTAACGACAAAAATGTGGTATGCAGTTTGAATTCGAGGTTATTAGAGGTGACAAAACTGCAAGCATAAAAATTATAGACGATCAATTTCCCGAGAAATCGCAAAATTACTGTACGAGCTTTTATAATAAATTATTTTTTTTTCTTTGGTATCAAAAAAAAAAAAATTTAAGTAACCACAAGTATATGGTATGCAGTTTAAATTGCCCGTAACTGAAGGTGGTAAAACTGCTGAAATCTATATATTGACGCTAATTTTCGCGAAAAATCGCGAAAAATTTTTCAATTTTTTTTCATTTATTTTGTATTGTAATATTATTATGCACTCTCTTTTTCTTCAAATAATTCATAACCATTTATTAACTGTCATATTATTTTGAATTATAAGAAATAATTTTTTGGTATTAAATGTGAAAACGAGTTACTAGTTTACAAACAAATTAAAAATTCACCGAATTTTCCGAGATGGGATACAAATGTAGCCACCAAGAAAACAGGAAGAAGGTTTGCGGACCATGTGGAAACAAAATTTATTCCAAAAAGAAAAAATATGAAGGTTTTGCGGTATCTAAAAGTTTAGAACATCTATTACAACTTTGATGTCAACACCCTTATGACCTTCGATCACGTACACATTAAAGTGCATATCAGCTTTCCACAACATTTGAAAAAAACCTAGAAAAAGTTGAAAAACAAAAATTGACAAAGAAGTTATTTCGCGATTTCTCGCGAACTAAAAAAGATAGGATTTCGATATTTACTGTTTTGTGACCTTAAAATAAGTACAATGAAAACTGTATACTCAGTTTTTGAAAATATTTAAAAAACTTCAATATCAAAATTTTTTTAAATATAAAATCACTAATTTCGCGATATCTCGCGAATGCGATCAGCTACGATTTCGCTGAAAACAGTTTTGTGACAAATAATCATGTTTTTCTAAAAATTTAAGACATCCTGGTTTGTTTCTTACTAGTTTCATATTATCCAGTTATAATAATCTTCAGAAAAACTTTTAATGTCAAATTTATTTAGATAAATTTGACATTATAAATTTGACATTAAACGTTTTTCTGAAGATAATTATAACTGGATAATATGAAACTAGTAAGAAACAAACCAGGATGTCATAAATTTTTAGAAAAATTAAAATTTTTCTTTCACACTTTTCTCAATTCAAAACCATATATAACAAAACAAATTAAATTTTATTTAAAAAAAAAATTGAAAAATTTTATTGAAAAAGATTAAAAAAAAAAAAAAATTAAAAATTTGCGTAAAATTGTTCGATTAATCGAACAAGAATTAATCTACTAAACACCCTATTATATAATTATGAGTTGAAAATGCACTAAATTTAGCAGTTTTTTTTTTTTTTTTGTTTTTTTAATTTTATTACATAAATTTTTGATTTCTTAAAAGTTTTTAACAAATTTGTGACTTTTTAACATTTTGGGTAAATTTTATTCATAATATCGGTAACGGTAAAGGTAACGATTATTTGGTAACGGTTTATCGTTACCTTTCGCTAACGATACAAAAAATATTTTATACCAATACCGTAACCAATACCGTTATTCGTTTCGGTTGCCAACCCTGCTTAGAATCGATCACTGATCAATAATATATTTACTTTCTGGGGTCCTAGACCGATATTTCGATGAGTTATATGAGGCATTCCACACCAAATGTCCAGCGAAAAAATACATGTGTACCGTACATTTCTAAATAGTTTCTATGGATAGCCCTATATGGAACTATAAAAAATTGCGATTTTGGTTTTTAAATTTTTCAAAAACTGGGCTTAGGTCAAATATTGGAAAAATGGTCGAATTTGTGCCGAGTTGGCTTGTTTAAAAATTTTCAGATTTTCTTGTTTTTGGAAATTTTCAGAACCTGTTCTAATATTTTTCATTTTTTAAAAAAAGTCAATTTATCAAAAATTTGGCCACTTTCTATTTTTTACTTTTTATACCCTCCACTCTAGTGATAGAGGGTATATATAAGTTTGTCATTCCGTTTGTAACACATCGAAATATTGGTCTAGGACCCCATAAAGTATATATATTTATGATCCTCGATCGATTTTAAGTCGATCTAGCGATGTCCGTCCGTCCGTCCGTCCGTCCGTCTGTCTGTCTGTCTGTCTGTCTGTCCGTCCGTAGAAAACACGCTAACTTTTGAAAGACTTTACAGAGGCTACTGAAGTTTGGCATATATGTTTGTCATTTACCTGGTCAGGTTGGTATTGCAATCCATCCAAATCGGTCCAGTGGTTCAAAAGTTATGAGCAAAAGTGTAAATTTCGGCAAGGGTGTTTTACGAATTTACGAGATAAAAAACACGATAACTTTCGAAAGACAATAACGAGACTACTGAAGCTTGGCATGTATCTTTGCCGTTCCCCGGGTCTGTTTGGTTTTAAATTTCAGCTCAATCGGTCCAGTGGTTCAAAAGTTATAAGCGAAACCCTGAATTTCAGATTAGTTTCATCTAAAGTGCCACGTGTTTTAACAAGTTTTAAAAGCATTGCACGGTGGTCAATTCCGGCCAAAAATCATTCTATTTTTTTATTAAATCTTGATGAAATTTTGATGCTATATTATAGCTAATACTTCAAAACACACAACTTAAATCTTTTTTTGGGCCTTGTAACACTATATTATTGTCCATAGCGGCGCAAAGTGGAGTATTTTTTGCTTCTCATTTAACCTTTTTTTAAAATGTATGTTTTAGTGTTCAATAAAAGTTGGCCATGCATTTTTCTTCACATTATTTTTGTAAGTTCGCTCATGGATTTTAAATTCCTATAGTAAATAATCATTCCATGTGGTTTTTGCAGATTTTGTGTGCGTTTTTGTCTTAAAGTAATGTGTATGAAAATTAGATAAAAATTAAAAAAAAACTCTAAAAAAAATAAATTTTGAAAGACCATAAAAATCAATTAGAGGCTATTAGAGGTTAGCTATAAAAAGCAGCTTGTACTTTTAACTATTAAAAGTAAGTATTTTAAATTTCAGCCCCTACTTTTACCGATTCTTTAAACCAGAGCATTTTCAGTGGACTCATTTTTTATAAATGGTGGACTTTTTTAAACCTACAAACTCCACCAAAATAGGGAATGTGAAGAGATGCTAACTTAAAACCCATAGATTTGAGTTAAAAAACTTAAAAAAAGACTAAATAAAAAAATGTGATTTAAGGGGGGTTGGAACAAAAAAACTGCCTTAATGTTAGCAATTTTTAAACAGCTAAAAAAATAAATACGTAATATTATTAAATTCTGTTTTTTCATTTGAAAGAAAGAACATTTTAGTATTTTTAAAAATTTCATAACACAAAATTTGGTCAACTAGAATTTTCAGGGTTGCCAGTTAATCGTGTGTTGTTTTTCTAAGGGAAAAATTGGCTGCATTTTTACAGCAAAAACTACTAAACCGATTTTGATGAATTTTTTTTTGATTTGTAGAGAATTAAATTTTCAAGCACTTAACGTGGCCATTTTTTTGGAAAAAATTGATTCTTGTTGAAGATATGCTAACGTAAACTTAAAAAATAGTAAAATTTCAATTTCTTCTTTCATTCAAATATTAATTAGGTCAAATTTTAAAAAAATTGTCACGATAAGTATTAGAAAATTAAATAATCTACAAATCAAAAAAAAAAGAATGTCATCAAAATCGGTTCAGTAGTTTTTGCTGTACAACTGCGGCCACTTTGTTTTTTAAAAAATAGCATCCCACAATTACCTGGAAACCCTGGCAATTCTTTGTCTTTTAAACTTTTAAAAATATTACGATTGTTAATATTTCAAATAAAAAAACAGAATTATAAAGTATTGCGTATCTATTTTTTTTAAATTGCTAACACTAAAGCTGTTTCTTTCAGTTCCAACCCCCACCTTAATTAGTTTGATACATTTGACACGTCCATGCTTAGTTGGTCAACCACTATATTTGTATGTCCAACGTTTTGAAAAGAGATCAGATATATTGTTCTTAATTCGGATATAAAATTTTTGCTGGATATAAATGTCTGCATATAGCAGACATGTTTGATACATTTGGGACGTCCATGGTTATTTGGCCAACCCCTGTATTTGTAGGTCCAAAATTTGGGAAAGGTATCAGATATGTTATTCTTAATTTTAATTTTAAATTTCAGCTATTTACATGCAGAAATAAAGAAGTTATTGATTTTTGGCCGGAATTGACCACCGTCAGTGGTGGTAACTAAACAATGCTTTTCAAACTTGTTTAATTTTAAAGCAATGCTTTTTAAACTTGTTTAGTTTTAAAAGCATTGGTAACTTAAAAATTACTCTCCAAAAAAATTTTACACTCAAAAAAAAATTTAACCTCAAAAAAAATTTTACACTCAAAAAAAAATTTTGTTTTTTTTTTTTGCAAAAATTGCAATATTTTGTGTACATACTTACGTGCATTCACTCAGAAATATTTTTACAGAAAAAAAAACATTACACTCGAAAAAAATTTTACACTCAAAAAAAAAATTTTATTTTTTTTTTTTTTTTAAATGACAAAAAAAAGAGTTTTTTACTCAAAATAAAATATTTCTAATCAAAATTGTTAATTGTTTCACGTTAAGAAATGTACTACCCTTTAAAAAAATGCATTGTGGAGGGTATTCATAGATTCGGCAAAGTCGAATTTAACTTTTCTACTTGTTTATTTTAAGTTTAGATGTTCGTCTATTCACACAAAAAAAATCAGACAAGAATTAGTCGATACACTCAAAAAATTATGTAGGTAAATTCCAGTGAATATTCACTTAAAACAAATGAAATTTTATTAAAAAACCATTCCACCATTTTTTCATTTAAAATAAAAACATATTACAGTCAATTTTTAATGTTAATTTAATGATGTTCCAAAACATTAAAAAACTAGTGAATATTCACTTATTTTGTATTGAAAAACAGTAAAACTATAGAAGAAATTTTTTACTGCCGAAATTGAATGTAACAGAAAATTCAGTTTTAAGACAGTAAATTATTTTTTTTAAACTACAGAAACAGTAGAAAACAAGAAATCCATAATAAAATTAATGATTTTTCTTTTAAAATAACTTTACTGATTAATTTTTAAAATAACCTACAAACAGTTAATGACATAATTTTCTTAGTGTAGCTCATACAAAACTATACAAGAACGTAAATTTTTTAGATTGTGGTTCATTCCGTTTAAGTTTTATAAATATTTAAACAAGGCAGGTTAGGTTAGGTTAGAGGTGGCGGAGTCAAAGACTCCTCACATAGACCGGATGGTCCATAGCGAAACCACAATAATTCCTCAGCGACGCTGATAGAACGCGTTTGTCCTCATCGCGAATTGTACTATTTGCCTTAGGTCGACATTCGAAACGGTTTCCAAGCTCTCGAAGTCATGTCTGCCTAAAATGTGCAGTCGGGTTCTGGCCAAAGCAGGACATTGGCAAAGAATATGTTCGAACGTTTCTTCAGTGTTAGGTTCATCGCACCTTCTACAGCTTGCATCAGAAATAAGTCCCATCTTCTTTCTATGATAACCTATTAGGCAGTGCCCGGTGATCACTCCAGTAAGTACACGGCAGTTCCATCTAGTGAGTGAGAGTAAGTATTCAGTTTTTCTTAGATTGTAGCATGCCCACAATCTTTTACTGATCGCACTCGTCGTTAGCTCTCTCCACTTTCTATTAGCCATTGCAGTGTTTTGAATGTCGCGTAGCGATCTAAAGTGCTGGATTGGTGGATCAATATGCACAGAAATACCAATACCATCAGCACCTTGTTTCGCGAGCTCGTCCGCTCTCTCGTTTCCTTGAATACCTATGTGACCTGGTACCCATATTAGTTTCACCTTGTTCATACTCCCTAAACTTTGTAAGTTCTCGAAGCATTCGAAAACTACTTTAGACTTGATGTAAAAGCTTTTGAGAGCTTTTAGAGCAGCTTGGCTGTCAACGTAAATGTTAAATTCTCTGTTTGTCTCATCACCGAACTGTAAAGCCGCCCTGCTTATGGCAACTATTTCGGCCTGGAAAATGCTAGAGTCCAATGGAAGGATGAAAGTCTTCTCTAAATCTCGCAAACTCGTTGAAAAACCTGCACCGACTCCCATGGATTGTTTGGAGCCGTCTGTGAATATGTTAATAGCGTTCATTGGGGGGTTTTGCCAGTTTGACCAAAATTCTCGAGTCGGAAATTCTACGTCGTATTTCCGGTCGAAAATAAGTTTGGGCACTCTGTAATCGGTGGCAATATCATTTAAATTGTCCATGTTACTGTGTCCAAAATTGCGTTGCCTGAATAAATTTGACTCTTTGAGACGAAGGCAGGACTTATAAGCCTCCCCCTTAGCAAAGATGTCAATTGGTATCAGGTGCAGTAGCGTGTCAATAGATTCACCTGATGTTGTTCTCAGAGCGCCTGTGATGCATAAACCCATAAATAAGGCAACTCGTCACAAATTTAAAAATTTTTCCAATATTTGACCACGCCTTCTAAGCCCAGTTTTAAAAAATTGAATAACCAAAAAATTTTAAAACCAAAAACGCAATTTTCTTATAGTTCCATATAGGGCTATTCAAACAACCTATTCAGAAATTCACGGGACACATGTTTTTCTGTTGCGGGACATTTGGTGTGGAATGCCTCATATACCCTTTACCACTAACAATAAGTAGAGGGTATAAAAATATAAAACATTTTTCATATTCCGGCCACGCTAGTGTACATATGTATTTGTAAATAAGAATGTATGTATATTTTCACAAAATCTCACAACTCTCAATTTCAAGTGCACTCATTTTCCACCCCCTGTGTGATGAAATTTTTCAGCGATTGCCGGATTTCCTTTTTCAGTGTGTTTTGAGACTTAACAGGATTTCAAAAATGAATTGCTTTTATAGAAATGCTGCTAAATTATTATTAGCCGATTTGATATGTCAAACAATCTGCAATTATTGCAATCTCGAGTGTTTGCCAGTTCAAGTGTGCTAATGCCATTCGAGAGCTACTAATGCATTAGTGCGACAATAATCGATTTTTCTATTTTTATTTTTTTTCTTTTTCTTTAAAACAAAACAACAGACAAGTAAATTATTTTTGAACGAGACTCATCGATCCATACACATAGAAATGTGTGTGTATTAAATGCTTTCTATGCTGTTGTGTGCGCTTGTACATGTTTATGTTTTACTTTGTTAATATCCTATAATACACCCTAAAGCATATTAAATACATTCAAACCATTATCTATTCGATGATTTATTAATCATTAAAAACAAAAAAAAAAAAAAAAAAAATTGACAAACAAATTTAAATCCACATAATTATGGTTTCTTAACTGCCGTCGGCTACATGGTAAATTTGTTTGAACGAATGGTGTGGACAGAAGATGATGCTGATGATGATGGTGATGATACTGATTTTGTTTGGTTCCCACGGTGACCTTAACTACTGAAACTCATAAAAAAAATCAAATGTGTGCCGTATTAAGTGTGTATGTGTGTGTGTGTGACCGTTTATTTTAACCTATGGATTGGCACAGGTGAAATCACTGAGGGTTCAATATGAAAAAGATAGATACAAAAAATGTCCCAATATCTTAAATATCTAATTGATTCTCAACAAATGCTACATTTGCTAAGCAAAGCGATTTGCTGAAGCATAAAATAGTAAATTTTTTCATTAATAACAACAGCAGCAGCAACTTAAGTGATGCTCTAATGATGATGGCGTCATAGCAATGATAACATCTTTAATCTTGTTACCAAAATACTACAAGTGCGACCTCATGAAAAGTCGTTTCACCTGATAATACAACAGTGTTGCTGTTGTTGCTTATTAATTATTTGAAGCTCCTGTTTTGAACTACAACCATTCGGAGCAATGAGTTTACTACTTATTGTCCCTGGATTGCTGTTGGCTTTTTGCGCAAAGCAAATCAACAAACATCCCCTGCACGATACGAAAAGAAACATTGAGATTTGGCGATAAAAACAACAAAACAATGCCAGTCACTGGATGTTTTCTTTGTTTTTTCTTTGTACAAGTAGTAGTTGCAACAATATTGAAACTATTTCAGCAATATTACATGCATTACAGATGAGAGACCCCCGCTAGGATTTCTTCTTGAAGTATCTTTCGTGATGCTCTAAAAATGTTTTGAAAAGTGAAGATAGAAAAAAAAGAAACTGCCAAAATACACAAGTGCAGTGTTAGGTGCCTTCTGTTGTTGGCAGTGGCACGGTCTTTTGGTGAATTTTGGCGTGCATAAAACATGTGTACTATAACACAACTCAAATCAGAATGCAACATATTTCTATTTGGTTTATTCTGCTACAAATTCGATTTCTAATCGATGAATTTCATTTTGCTTCTATATTCTGATAACTATCTAAAATGCTGCTTATTCCAATTTGTATCCCTTATTGACTAGTTGGCTGGCTGGCTGGTTGTTTAGTTTGGCTACATGGAATTGCCGTTATTGATGTTTTTGGCCTTGCTGTGATGCCTTTAAACTTTTTTGTTTTAGGTGCTGAATGGTGAGAAGCAGCAACACAAGAAATATTTTTTTTGTCGTGTTTGTTTTTTTTTTTGGAAAGGACGCGAGCTTTGATGCCTTAGAAAACGGCATACAAACGTGTAGAAAGCTTAACAAGACCGACAGAACTGAACTGAACAGAACCTGTTTTCACAGCAACAACAAAACTGTTTGAATATCCCTCAACGATGTCAACAGAGGCGATGGCAGAAGTAGTACAGCAAAACGAAGGTCGGACAATTGACGACAACAATGATAATGGCAACGACAACGGCATCTAGGCATCCTTTATGGCCGGTAGTAAGTAGTCTGTCGTTAACAGCCCCTTAAAAAAAATATTGCAAAAAAAAACGAAAAACGAAAAACTGCCAACACAATGGAAGTAGATTGCTGTTGCTGTTTTTTTTTTTGGCATCTCGAATTTGTTTAGCTTTGCTCGGATATGTGTGTGATCCAAAGCACATACAAACGAACATACATACATTTCTGTATGTATGTAGAAATGTGTGTAAGTATGTATGTGATGGCATACAGTCGTATGTAGTACGTACGGTCGGTTGTCTTTCGATTAAATGTGGCAAAAGTACACCGATTTCTTGTTAAGATTTGAATGTGGTCAGCATTCAAGCCGTTTACTGGCATGAATACTGACTGCATTTGGTAGGGAAGTGGATGTGATGCTCATCCATTTAAATGTCTGGATTTGGCTGGCGCCTGCGGTATTCTTTTGTCTTTGGGCGCAGTGGTTGTCATGTATTCGTATGTATGAGAACTAATCAAATATTGCAAAACAAAAGAAGTTTGTTAGTTTATTCGAGTGACTAAAAGAAGCGACACTGCAGCCAGCCAGCACTGCATCTATGCTGCGCATGTGAATTGTGTTTTGTGATGTGTATTTAACGCTATGTGCATGTAGTTTGCATTCAATTCATGTAAGAGTTGTAAACTAGGCGCCTTTTTAGCTTTGCCAGTCAGCCGCCCAGCATCATCATCATCATCTGAAGCAGCCTCATTATTTATATTGAAATTCACGAAAACAAACATGATGACAGTACATCATTTTGTGGCGTCAAATAGTGTCAGCGTACTGAGCGTTTTTTTTTAGGGAGTTTTAATCAACAACAACAATGAAAACTTTCAAATATGCCACCAATATCGCTGTATGGGTGTATGTGTGTGTGTGTAAATGTATGCGAATTGGTCTTAACTCTGTTGAATTCTTATCTGCATAACGTTTAAGAAACCTAAATAATTATTAGTTTTCAATAAAAAAAATGATTTAATTGGTGCTATAGTAGTGTCCGACGAGAGAAAAAAAGAATGTGTTTTTTTTTTAATTTTGTTCATTGAGGTTAGGGGTCGCTACTGGGCCCTAAACTTTGAGTCTTGAAAAAAATCACACATATTTTATTTATTTTTATACCAATTTAGCTTGATTATCTTCTTAACGACATGAAGTTTCATTTCAGTTCCAGAAGTGGCCATGAAATAAAATTTTAGTCTGGTTAGGGGCTTACTCTTAAAATTATTTTTTTTTTTAGTTTTGATAAGCCAAAGTAATAGGGTTTTAGTTGCTCTTAATTAAATATTCTTCTTAATTTTTTTTCATTATTTTTGAGACATCGCTAGCCTTTGTCGAAAATCCAAAAAGGTTATTTAAAAAAAAGTAAGATTTTTAGTAATTTTATTAAAATTTTACTTGATTAGCTTATTTGAGACAAACAAGTACGAAAATTATAGTCGGTCAAGACCCACCATATAATACCCTACACCAGTGCTTCCCGGAAAATGGGTCAAAAGTTCAAACATGGACCGAATCCCGTTTTCCCCCTCCCCTTTGACCCGCTTAATGTGAGATTGGGCAGCTATAAAAAAACAGGTGACTTATTTTGCTCCCATATTTCCTATATGTAAGTTTCAGGACAATCGGTGGGTGTCCTGTGAAAGACCTTCCTTGTTTGTGATAGAGGGTATATATAAGTTTGTCATTCCGTTTGTAACTCATTGAAATATCGGTCTGGGACCCCATAAAGTAAATATATTCATGATCCCCGATCGATTTTAAGACATTCTAGCGATGTACGTCTGTCCGTCTGTATGTCTGTGGAAATGGTGATCACGGCCAAAATATTACACGGAGATGACTGAAACTGGAAGTTCTCCCGAGAAGTTTGGTATTGTATTTGAGCGATATCGGTTCAGCGGTTCAAAAGTTATGAACGCAAATGTAAGGACACCTCAAAAATTTTAGTACATTCAACATACTTAACTTTTTTATTTGTATAATATCTATTTGGTTTCTTCCGCAATCTAACGAAATTTCAGAAAGAAAAAAAAAAATTAAAGATAATGTATTATCAAGAGCGATTAAAGACCTATAATGTAAGCTTATCAAAACTAAAAAAAAAATAAAATTTAAGACCCATGCGATCTAATTTTAAACGAAGAAGATCATAGTCTACCACAAACCCAAATATTTATATGAAAACACTTGCCTACTTTTTATACCCTCCGACTACAGTATGGGGGTATACTCACTTTGTCATTCCGTGTGTAACGCATCGAAATATCGGTGTAGGATCCCATAAAGTATATATATTATTGATCAGTGATCGATTCTAAGACATTCTAGCGATGTCCGTCTGTCCGTCCGTCCGTCCGTCCGTCTGTCCGTCTGTCCGTCCGTCTGTGGAAGACACGATACAGTCCAAAATAAAAGTGGTAGACTCCTGAAATTTGGCACATATATGTCTTATGTTCATAGGCTGGTTAAGTTCGGAGATGGGCAAAATCGGACCAGGGGGAAAAAAGTTCCCCCTTGAAGAACTAAACAAACCTCTGAAAAATACCATATTTTTACATGATTTTTTGTGTTTTTGTTTAACAAATCAAACATTTTAGTGATACAATAAGTTCAAGGTCCTGCATTTGGACCCACAGAATTAGAAAAAATCGTTTTACGGTCCGCCCCCCCCCCTTTTATGGGCGTGGAATAATTTTTTTTTTTTATATAATGATAAATTTGTATTTCTTTAGTGCAAAAAGCACTATTCGAGAGGAATTGTGCCCCCCAATTACCACTACCGACCCCCCCCAAAAAAAAATACGCACCTGCAATTTTTTTTTTTATTATTTGCATGTTGGAGGGTATAAAAGATTCGGCACAGCCGAATTTAACACTCTTACTTGTTTTTGTTCACTTTTGTAGCACTGTGTAATTTTTCCAAAAAAACTACTTGCTCTAAAAAAGGATTGCTTTTGGGACAAATTTAAACTAATTTGCTCTAACCTCTTTTTTTTTTTTGTTTGGTAGATTATAATTATCCTTGAGAACGTGTATGTGCGTGAGTCAGATATTTCAACACGTGCACGTCTCTACAAGTGATCCATAGTTTCCGTGTAATACTTTGTATTTTCTCACTTCTTGAGTACTTTGTAGTCGAATTATGTAGTTTGGAGTATATTTGAAAACAACACTTGAAAACTATAAAAGCACAATCGAAAATTTTTATTATGGCCGACATAAACGTGATTTCTTTATGTACATATGAACATAAATATACATGTATTTTTTACATGTGGATAAAAAATACAAACACATACAGTATGTACAAACACATACCATTACGTATGTATGCATATTTATATTGCTGGATAGTGTGGTGGTGGGTTTAACATTTCAATAAGTTTTATAGCCGATAAAATTATTGAAAATGTTGTTAATATTTCTTTATCATTTGAGGCAATAAAACATATTTAAAATATATGCTACAGGGTGTAGCAATTAAAGTGTGTTACATGACACTTTTTCAAAAGCGCAATAATTTCAGTACTGTGTTTATCCATGAGACAACATTCCAACTTTAATTGTGGCCATTGAAGAAATATGTTTTTTCCTTAAAAAAAAAAAAGTTATCCCGAGTTTTTGTTCGCAACACTTGGTTGTCTACACCATTTACAGATGTAATTCGAAAAAGATCAATTGTAATTCGAAGATTCTATTTGTAATTCGAAGATTCCATTTGTAATTCGAATACTCCAATTGTAATTCGAAGATTCCATTTGTAATTCGAAGATTCCAATTGTTATTCGAAAAAGATCAATTGTAATTCGAAAAAGATCAATTGTAATTCGAAAAAGATCAATTGTAATTCGAAAAAGATCAATTGTAATTCGAAAATGATCAATTGTAATTCGTAAAAGATCAATTGTAATTCGAAGATTCCAATTGTAATTCGAAAAATTTAAATGGAAATACAGTTGATATTTTTCGAATTACAATTGGAATCTTCGAA
Source organism: Pegoplata infirma (assembly GCA_963921195.1). Taxonomy (NCBI): domain Eukaryota; kingdom Metazoa; phylum Arthropoda; class Insecta; order Diptera; family Anthomyiidae; genus Pegoplata; species Pegoplata infirma. The sequence continues at coordinate 228,594,854 of OY992540.1, read as the reverse complement.
TTACAATTCATCTTTTACGAATTACAATTGATCTTTTTCGAATTAAAATTGATCTTTTTCGAATTACAATTGATTTTTTTCTAATTACAATTGATCTTTTTCGAATTACAATTGATCTTTTTCGAATTACAATTGGAATCTTCGAATTACAAATGGAATCTTCGAATTACCATTGGAGTATTCGAATTACAAATGGAATCTTCGAATTACAAATGGAATCTTCGAATTACAAATGGAATCTTTGAATTACAAATAGAATCTTCGAATTACAATTGATCTTTTTCGAATTACATCTGTAAATGGTGTAGTAGATCACATCCATTTGTTGACGATTGTCCAGTTGATCGCACATCGCATTACAGAGAAGGTTCGTTTATCAGTCGTACTAGCCGTATGTGAAATAATCTCCTTGCGGAGATGTAGATAAATTCAAGTCAAATATCCACAAACACTACTCCCTCTTTCCTCCTGCTCACAACCTAATTTCCTGATATCAACACAATGCACTGCATTAGTAGGGGCATCCCCTAAGTATTGGTTCAACGTAAAAGAAATATATATGTTTTTTTCCTAAAACAAAACATTTTAAAATAAATATATAAACTGAAGAGATTTTAATTGTTACAAATTTACTAGAATTTGATATGTCCCATGAAAATTTTTTGGAACAAATTCCTGGTTCAACAGATTCTTGAATGTATTCTATGGTAATCACAACAAAATTTTCTATGTAAAATTATTTTTCAAAAAAAACTACTTGCTCTAAAAAACGATTGCTTTTGGGACAATTTCGAACAAAAATCATTGATTCTGGAATGTAAAGTAGAATCGGTTGCATAGTAAAATGATGCGTTCTGGAACCGATTATTGGGAACAGAAAATTTTTCTGGGGTGTAGCACTCGAACTGCAGCACCCTATATAAACATATTACTGTAGTGAGCATGCTCGAGCGAACCGTATACATTTAGTTAACTAATGAAAGCATAAAATTAACATAATTTTTACTTAATTATGGAACGAACACACAAACCGAACCGTATAAAACTATTTTTACCTAATACAGGGCAAATGAATTGATTAAAAATCTTCTTGTAATCTTTATACACTAAAACTTAAATAACAAGGTAAATCTCTCCTGTGGCACACTTCGATCTTCAGAATTTATTTTATATGCTTGAGTAGAAAAATCAAAGAGCACAAACCTATTTTGATGTAACCCAGTCAAAGTTGGTATTTTAAAGACTTATCTAAAACTTTCATGTGCTGCCTCTGTTAATCTGAATCAAACAGGAATAATTCGTAAAAACAAAGTACAATTCCTAAAATACAAATTTTAATTTTAAGGCAACCCTAAAAATTAGTTGGGTTACTAAAAAATAAGTCTGTAGCTTTTTATCCCAAACAACATATCCAAATTTTCTGAGATCGGAGAGTAAATTGAAAAGGACTCATCAGTTTTTGAAAATATTAACTTAAGAGTACACTTCGTGTAAGTTTAAATTTTAATTTTCTGATAATGAGTAATTTTTTGATAAGTTTACCAAATTAGGGACACCCTAATCGATGTAGAATTGCTCATATACGAGTTTATTTTTTTTTTATATATATTTTTTAATATTGACAATAACAGTTGCATAAGATGTAGGTATGTATGGTTAAATTAAGGGTCATTTTTTTATTTCTTTGTAGACTGCATATAAAATCAGAAAATTAGCCACAATCATTCAACGGTCGTGAGATCTTTTTGGAGACTATCATAAACTTTTCTTCAAAACTTAATTAATGAAACTATAAAACAAAAACCAGTACTACTTGGATTAACTTTGCTTTGTTTTCTATATAGCAAGAGCGGACACAGCATGCGGCAATTTAGATAAAACAAGAATATATTGGTTGTAGACCGTAAATAAAAGACCTCACAGAAAGAGAGAAAATAGTCGCTTGTTTGTGTTCTATTTAATAAAAAGAAATCATTTTTAATTTTATAATAATATTAAGATTTGGGCTTGGCCGAATCAATGTATACTCTTTACAACAATTGGTTTAAAAATAATTTGGCAAATGCACAACCACCAGGGCATTCCAAAAGACAATAATTAATTTCAAGTACCTGTAATATTGGTCCTAGACCTTTGAATCAATAACACAGTGATACACAATCGAACTTCCCGAATCGGAATGGTATGATAGCGAATGAAAGTTGAGGTTTTTCATAACAAAGCACTCAAGGATTTTTTTAATTCAGAGCTAGATTTTTTTACACGCATTTGAAGTTATTGATTTTAAAGCATTCAATGTTTTTGTAGGGGTCCTTGGTGGTGCGCTTATTGGACATGTCGGGTCATGAGTCAAAATTTCGAAATTACGTTAGCTATAACCGGTATGAATTTCGATGCAATCGGCCCAGTACTTACTGAATGACCGAATTATTAAAAATAAACCACTTTGCACCGTTGCGTATGATTCTTATTTAAGGGCAATTACAAAATTAAGTATACGACTCTAATACGGTTTTCAAGTTATTATAATTATAATAATAGTTCACCATATTCAAATTCTAGCACTAAACTAAGAAAAAGCCTTAAGGGTTTTTTTATGGAAAATGTTAACTTTCATTTGCTTTTGGTTTCATCCCATTCCGATTTTGGTTGTTGCACTGTGTTATCAACCGATTTAGCTAAAATTGAAGTTTAAGCTATTTTTTTAAATCTGAAACTGCAATTTGTTATGGGTTAGAGTGGTTGTGATTCCTCCAGAGGCTGCACCCAATTAGCGAAAAATGCCGTTTTGAAACCACGAACCTGAAAAAAGAAGGTTAAAAGCCATCATTAGGTTTTAGAATCAAGGCTATAGCCAGTTGGTTTTAATTATATATTTCAAAATGGAATCAATACTTAGGTTACCGATTTCTTTAAGGTTATCTATAAAAGGTTTGCCAAGAATTTTCATTCTGTAAAGGGCAAGAGCTGGGCAGTAAAGTAGGTAGTGCTCTATGCTTTCCTCCTGAAGTTCATCATCACAACTGATAAAAGGTCCTCTGTACGTCGCCTATTGTAGCTTGGCCACATACTACGAGCTCTCTTACACGTCCCGAGTTCCCTCCAGTGCTTGTTGGCTTTTTCTAGGAGGTGTTGGTCTATTAAATGACCAGCCCTCCTCAAGGGCATTTTAATGTCCATCGACAAGCTGACATCCAAGCTGGAGCCCGTTCTCGCAAGTTCGTCAGCTGCTTCATTTCCCGGTAAATTGCAGTGTCCCGGCAGTGGCGTATACAGGGGGGGGGGGCCCGGGGGCCCCCCAACCCCCCCCCCCCCGAAATGATTTCACAAGTTTCAGGATTTGGTATCAAATAAAAAGTACAATGCTAAAAAACTTCATAAAAAATCTAAAAACATTTAAGAATCTAAAATTTTTTGAAGAGAAATGTTTTGAAACTGAAAATTTTTCTGTTAAAAAATCTCAAAATCTGAAAAAATTTTTTTAGAATTTGAAACTTTTCAACTTAGGATTCTAATGAAAAAATAACTTAGAACCTGAAGTTTTATGTAAACAAAAAATGGACCTAATTGTAAGTAAAATGTAGTCAAATCTTAAAATGCGACTTTGTCATTTAGAAAAATGTCTCAAAACGAGACTATTTCTTAAAAAAATTTTTTCTCAGAATCTAAAACTGTTTATAAAAAAATGTCTGAGAATCTAACTAAGACTTTTTCTATAGGAATAATGCCTTAAAATATTAGCCTTTTTGCAGAATATAAGACCTTTTCTATAGGAAAAATGTCTCAGAATCTGGTACTTTTTCTATTAGAAATTTTCAGAATCTGAGGCTTTTCTAAATGAAAAAAGTTTCAGAATCTGAGGCTTTTCTATATGAGAAATGTTTTAGAATCTGGGAACTTTCTATAGGAAAAATGTCTCTCAATCTGAAAAATGTCTCAAAATCTGAGATTTTTTCTATAAAAAAAATCTAAAAATCTGAGGTTTTTCTATATGAAAAATGTTTTAAAAGCTGAGAACTTTCTATAGGAATAATGTCTCTGAATCTGAAAATTTTTCTTACAATCTCAGAATTTTAGACTTTTTTTACGAAAAATCTTTCAGAATCAACGAATTTTTCTTAAGGAAAATTATCTCAAAATCAAATAAAGGAAAAATGTCTCAGAGACACAAGGTAAGACATTTTGTATAGAAAAATGCTCAAAATCTGAAACTTTCTATTTTAAAAATATATTTTTCTATAAGAATAATGTCTCAAAATTTTAGTATTTTGCTATTTGAAATATATTTCAAATCTGAGACTTTTTCTTTAGAAAAATTTTCTCAGAATCTGAGGCTTTTTCTATATGAAAAATGTTTCAGAATCTGGCAATTTCCTATAGTCAAAATGTCTCAGAATCTGAGACTTGTTCTACAGGAAAAGTGATTAAGCATCTTAGACTTTTTCAATAGGAAAAATGTGTCAGAATCTAAGAAATTTTCTGTAGAAAAAATGTCTGAGAACCTGAGACATTTTCTATAGGAAAAATGCCGAATAATCTGAGACTTTTTCTTTAAGAAACATGTCGAAGAATCTGAGACTTTTTCTATAAGAATCTGAGACTTTTTATAGGAAAAATATCTCAGAATTAGAAACTTTTTCTATAGAAAAAATGTCTGAGAACCGGAGACATTTTCTATAGGAAAAATGTCGAATAATCTAAGACTTTTTTGTGAGAAACATGTCGAAGAATCGGAGACTTTTTCTATAAGAATCTGAGACTTTTTCTATAGGAAAAATGTCTAAGAATCTTAGACCTTTTCTATAGGAAAAATGTTTTATAATCTAAAACTTTTATACTGTTTTCTTTTTAAAAAGTTCTCAGAATCTGAATCATTTTATTTATAGAAAAAGTGAAGATTTTCTCAGAATCTAAAATTTTTTGTGTGAAATGTTGTAGAATCTGAGAAAATGTGCTAAACTAGAAATATCTCAGATTATGGGAAAATGTCTTACATGAAGTCTTTTCTTTTGGAAAAGTATTTTATGAATATGTTTATAGAATCAATTTCTAAACTGAATTTTTCGAGAAACGTTTTTCATTGGAAATATGATTTAGAATCTTTGACTTTTTCTATTACAAAATCTGTCTTAACTGCAAATTGTGATAGAATCTTATACTTTTCTTTGAAAAAATTTCAGATAATCTTCTTTGTAAAAATGTTTCAGCATCTAATAAAATTCGCACTTTAAAAAAATGCTTAAGTCTCTCAAAAAATTCTAAAATATAAAAAAAATCTTACCCCCAAACGGTGGTAAGCTTACACAAAAATGAAGATTCTCATTGTGTTACATTCAGTTCAAGGAAAAGATCGGGAAAAATTCTGAAACATGTGCTGATATGTAAATTTTTTGTAAAAAAAAAATTTAAAAATAATGTTGGGCCCCCACCGAAATAAAATCCTGGATACGCCCCTGTGTCCCGGTACCCATACTAGGGTGACTCGCGTTGCTGTACCCAATTCATTCAATGCACTCCTGCATTGTGTTACTAGTTTCGATTTGATATAATCTGATGAGAGTGCTATTATTGCGGCCTGACTGTCCGAGAAAATGTTTACCGATTTTCCCTGTATTTCCTGCCGCAGCAGTTGACGACATGATTCACCAATGGCGAAGACTTCCGCTTGGAAAACACTGCTATAGTCCGGTAGTCTTATAGACAAAGACATGTTTGGCTGTTCACAATGAACTCCAGATCCTACTCCACAGCTCATTTTTGAGCCATCAGTATATACCGCTATGTCACTATGTAGAGCTGGACAGTCCCTGCCCCATGCTTCTCTACGAGGTTATTCAATTTGTTATAAGCCGACTCCTGTGAAATGAAATTCTGCAGCACCGACGGAAAAAACTAAGTGTAGTAAAATATTTCTTGTTTTTAAATTAAAAAAAAAAAATCTGCAATATTCTTTTTTATAAATACATTTAAAATGTTTATGAAAAATTACAATATTTTTGAAAAGAGCTGAAAATTTGCTCAGTTATTTTCTTTGATAGCAAGTAGAAAAAGACAACAAAAAAACATTTAGGCCTATATTTTTAAACATTTTTAAATAATTCAATAAAAACACATTAAAAGAAAAATAACTGATCAAAGCCTGGTGAATCATGGGATACAATCGTAAAATAAAACATTTGCATTTAGTAAAGATTAAAAATTAAGTTACACATTTACATCCGCTCATTAGGCTGCCATCAAGAAATTTAGTTGCATTAATAATGTGCTACCGTACGGGCTGTTTGAGAACTCCGCTTTCACTTTGCTGGCACTCAAGTGTCGGTGGAACGATGCGTCGGTCAACAGCATCATAAAGGTTTTTATGTTTCTGTTGACATTTGTTTATCTCAAGTGATTTTTAATAGCGTCACCGAAAAAGTTATGTGTGTATGAATGTGTATGTGTTCAAATGAATGCTGTTTCACATTATTTTTAAACTCAACTATGCGTGGTTGATGGTGGATTCCCATCTTCGTCGTGCTAATTTACATAATATTATTGGCAATCCAATCTTGTTTCTTTTCATTCATCCATTATAACAGGGCTTCCCAAATGGGGAGACGTTAAATAAATCTTACTTCAATACAATTCTGTTTTTTTTTTATATGTTTTCCCTTAAATTATATGAACTAAACATATATTAGGTCCAGTATGTGCCAGACAAAATTTAATTTGTTCATAAGTTTTCCATAAATTCTTTGAAATTTCTGTCATCGATTCAGATAATATTTCTTCGCGAAAAAATATTCGGAATCTTAGAATTATATTTAAAATATAAAATAATCATTAAAAATAATTCAGAATCTAAAAATTTTTTAAATTTTTTTTAGATTAAAAAATTTTCTAAACTTAAAATATCACCGAAGCTACACTTTAAAAATTATGCCATAACTGTTTGAAGTTTATTTTAAAAAGTAGTTAGTAAAATTGTTTTTAAAGAAAACTAACTTATTTTATAAGGCTTTCTTGTTTCCTACTACTTCTGTACAAAATAAGATAATATTCATTAGTTTTTACATGTATTTTAGTCATTAAATTAACATTATTAATAAAAATTGACTGTAAAAGATTTTTTTTAAATTTAAAATCAGTGGAATGTTTTTTAAATAATTTTTTTTTTGTTTTACTAAAGTGAATATTCATTGGAATTTACTTACATAATACTTTTGAGATATATAAAAATTTTAAAAATTTCCATTGAAAAACAAAAATCTGAGAAATTTTCTTTAAGAAATATGCTCTAAGAACTTAAAAAATTGTTTAAGAAACTGAAAATATTAAAAAAAAAAAACTGAATTTTGTGATAAAAATGCACAAAAAAAATTATCACTAACTGTACGTAGTTTAAAAAGTTTTAAAAATTTTTAAATCCCAAAACCTGAGAAATTTTCTATAAGAAAAATGCCCTAAGAACTTGAAAATCTGTTTAAGAAACTAAAAAAATTTAATACGTAGTTTGTTTAAAAATTTTTACGTTTAGTTGTATTTTGAAGAAAAAAAACATTTGTTTAATGTTCAGTTTTTATTAATGACAACCTCTGTGCGTTGTTTCAGAAATTACATCATAAAAAATATAAACTTTCATTAACATTTAATAGTCATTTATTTTTGTTCAGTAAAAATAACTGATTATTCTTTTAATTTTTAATGATTTGTGTAGGTTTTTTTTTTAATTGTTGATATTTTTAATGAGAAATCATTAGTTTTTACCTACTTTTATTCTATAATTCAAAATATTGTTTATAAAAATATAAAAACATGTTTGTATCAAGTGACTTAGACATGATGGGTAGTGTGTGGCCAGAATGCATTTGGTTGCGGGATCGATTCCCCAAAATTTTATTAAAAATTGAAAAAAGAAACATTTCAACAGAAACTTGTAAAAAATAACCTCGAAATTATTTATTTTTAGTTGGTAAAAATAACAAAACAATCATTAATTTTTAATGTTTTGTACGTTACTTTTTTTTAATTTGTTGGTAAAAAAAATGAAAAAAAACATTATTTCTTAATGGTTAATGTATTTATTTTAGAAAATTTAATCAACAGTAAAAAATAAATGTTGATGTTTGTTAAAACAAATGAATATTAACTGCAATAGTTTTTAATTGTTTAATCATTTGTTTTAAAAGCGTTTTTATACCCTGCACTCTAGTGATACTTGAGTTTTGGTAAGTTTCATGCTACCTTGCTCAGGTTAAAAACTGGATAGCTAAAAAACTATTACCGAATGCTAATCAAAAATTCTGATATATGGTCTCTAGAAAACCATGATCTGGTACTAGGGGGGAAGCTCTGAAATATAGCGTTTGACCACATTATTTATTAATTCATTTGTTTTAAATTCGATAAAAATTTTAAATTTATTCAAATCTCATTCATAAAAATATCAAAAGAATATTAGGGGGAGAAGAAAAAAAAGTTTTTTTTACCAAATCTTTTTGTTGTCACTTCTTAATGACGTGCGTGTTCCGATGTAGGTGGAGAGAATATTTCGTTGGAACATATATACCCCATTAGCTTTTGTACGAACTATAATATATTAATTGAACTTTTTCGTTTATCTATACAATTTAAGTACAGTCGAACACGCATAAGAGGCATTCCACACCAAATGTCCTGCGAAAAAAAAACACGTGTACCATAAACTTCTGAATAGCTTGTATGGATAGCCCTATATGGAACTTAGAAAATTGCGTTTTCGGTTTTTTAATTTTTCAAAAACTGGGCTTAGGAGGCGTGGTCAAATATTGGAAAAATGGTCAAATTTGTGGCGAGTTGCCTTGATTAAATATTTATCACATTAAAACGAAATGCACCACAATCTTAAAAATTTACATTCTTATATAGTTTCGTATGGGCTATCGAATAAAATTTTTTTCCAAGAAAAATTTTCAGAACCCGTTCTGAAATTTTCCATTTTTTAAAAAAGTCAATTTATCAAAAATCCGGCCACTTTTTTTTCTTTTTTTTAAATTTTTTTATTAAAGTTTAGATGTTTGTCCATCCACACAAAAAAAAACAGAAATGTATTTTTCGTATTTTTCGAGAAAATCGCATTTGAATTTTAAATTTCATAACAATTTTGTAATTTGCTTGTATGTTCTTGTGTCAACAGAGCGTATGAAGAATATTTATGCAATTAATATTACTCATTCGCAACTTTAAAACAAAGAAATACAAGCAAATAACAAAATTGTTATGAAATTTAAAGTTCAAATGCGATTTTCTCGAAAAAAAAGATGAACGTGTTTCTGATTTTTTTTGTGTGGATGGACAAACATCTAAACTTTTAAAAAAATAAATAAAAAAGAAAAAAAAAGTGGCCGGTTTTTTGATAAATTTACTTTTTTAAAAAATGGAAAATTTTCCAAAACAAAACATTTTAATCGATAGCCCATACAAAACTATATAAGAGCGTAAATTTTTGACATTGTGGTGCATTCCGTATTAATGTGATAAATATTTAATCATGGCAACTCGCCACAAATTTTACCATTTTTCCAATATTTGACCACGCCTCCTAAGCCCAGTTTTCGAAAATTTGAAAAACCAAAAACGCAATTTTCTTAGTTACATATAGGGCTATCCAAACAACCTATTCAGAAATTTACAGGACACAGGTTTTTCTGTAGCGGGTCATTTGGTGTGGAATGCCTCATAAATGTAAACATAAAAATATGTTTTATTGACTGTTGTTTACTTAAAAAGCTATTGATCTCAAAAACAATTTATTGTTTTATCACTTCTGTTGCTTTCTAAAACTACAATTTTCAATAGGATTCATATTAATGAAATTACAAAACGCAGATAACTGAAGTCAGGAATAAATATGACTAAATATCCGTGGTTCGATTCTCGGCTGGGGTAGACGTTAAGAAAAACTTACAAATCGCTCATTTGCTTCAAGGTCGACATAATTATGTACGATTTTTCGCTATATCATGCTTTTATTTTACCGCTTTATAAAATTAGAAATCATTTCTAATGAAAACATTAAACTCGTTTTCGAGTTATTACGTCCTTGCAGCAAATGAGCGGTATATGAAAACCAATTAACCTATTAACAAAAGAAACCGATATTAAAAATCCTACTGATGATAACACTATACCTAAAAATGTTTGAAAAAGATATGGGAATACCGGAAACGTCTGTAATTTTTAAAAATGTCCAAAATAACCACTCATAACAAATAGAATTAGAGATTTGTAATAACAAAAAAAAAATTAGGTTGCTTACGATTACAGTTATGAAGAGTCGACTCTATTTATGCATGTATGTGTGTATAGCGCTAATGGCAAAGTAGTATTCGTTTTAATTAAAAACTCAGTAGCAGCGGCGATGGCGACAACAACAGTTTATGTGCCAAATAATGGCATTTTAAAATTCCTACTTTACCGTTTGTTGTTAACACTTGTTATATACACTCCTTTGAAGTAAAAAAGAGTTCCTTGTAAGTAGGGCTATTGCCAGCCGAAACCTGAAAAGCAAACTTAAAAAACAAACAGAAGCTCTCAAAGTACTTGATTGTTGCTAATAAAAAGAAAACGACAAGGATGCGATATGAAAAAATATCCATCCAAATAAATTTGTCTGAAAATAATTGCCACATACCTACAGAAGCTTAACGGCAAACACGCAAGCAACAACTCACAACCATCTGACATCAGAGCCGACGACGTACATACATACGTACGTACATTATCACCGGCAGCAAAGTGATCATGAAGCAGAATTTCATTAAGCACCTTTTGCACAAGTTTTTATTGTCGCAGATCTTCGTTCAATACAGTTTATCCGCAACACTTAACACACAGAAGAGCTGACAATCTTTTAATGGCTCGCTTTGAAACATGAAAAAATACTCAACTTTTATCGATTAATGTCCCAATCCCGCAGCTACTGGGCTATGATCTCTTTTAAAGCCGCCAACCAGCCAGCCAGCAAACTGCTTAGTAAACGTCCCCGGTTTTGTTAAATGCAATACTGTGAAATGTTTGCGACTGACTCTTCTTATAGCAGGGGCAGAGTGTTGTGTGGTAAGTGTTGTGTACGTGCGATTAGAAGACAGTGGACAAGGCGCTAATATCGTCGCAACAAACACCTTTGCAGATGTGACTAAAAATTCACTCAATTCATAGGTGCCGTTCGTTTGTTTGGACTTCTTGGTGGCCAACATAAGATACATACATACATATTGCACATTATAAATGAAAACAGTTTTCACATGCAACAACATCAGATATATTTTTTGATTGTGTAAAATAATGCAAATAAGTGACTTTTGATTGAACTATGTACGAACATAATTAATAATTAATATTATGAACTAGTTCTGTCACAAAAATTATTAAATTGTTTAACAAATATACAAAAATAAACTGTTAAATTTTTTAGAGGTAGGTTTAGGTCTTCAAGGGGGGGACTTTTTTCTCTGGTCCGATTTTTCCCATTTCCGAACTCAACCAGTCTATGACCACAAGACATATTCGTCTCAAACTTCAGGAGTCTAGCTCTTTTAGTTTGGACTGCATCGTGCTCTCCACAGACAGGCTGACGGACATGTAATGTATTGGAATCTATCATAGATCAATAATATATGTACTTAATGGGGTCCATGACCAATATTTTCTATCATAGATCAGTAATATATGTACTTAATGGGGTCCATGACCAATATTTCCACACAGAATGACAACGTGAGTATACCCCCAAGCTGTAGTTAGAGGGTAGAAAAACATCGAATTTCAATAGTTCACAATAAAAATGCGCACTTATAATTTCATTTACAAAATATTTGACGGATATGCACATTTTTTTAAAAATATCTAGCGTTTTTTTTTTTCATATAATATATCTTGAGTTACGTAAAAATTCGTTTTTTGATAAAAAAAAACTAATTTTTGAAATTAATTTAAAAACGAAAATATTTGCAAATTAACAAAGTTTTTTCATAAAAATCTATGGGCAGACACCAAAGTTATAACAAAGAACAAAAACAAAATTTACAAGCGAAGTATCTCAACCCTTATGAACCGATTTGCCTGAAACTTAAATATATATAAAGAGATGGTTTTAAGGCTGGGGTGTCTTGGCTTTTTGGCCATATCGGTGTTTAAAAATTTCGTTGTCCCCTTATGAAACAATGTGGACCTTTGGGAAAATTTTGATAACTCCCGAACTAACAAGATTATCGTATAGAGCAAAAATACGTGTAGAATTAAATTTGATAAAGAATATTTCATATTTATATGGATATCGTAGGTCTATGTCTTCACCCAAAATTTACACATATTCATGAAAAAAATATTTAACAAAACCGAATTTTTACAAGGTTATGCCGCCGTTATATAGATATTAAAAAAACATCTCTTCTCATGTGCAAACATCATATATTTTCTTAAAAAGAAATGTATGAAAAATCCAAAAACCGACTTTTTCGCCATTTTTTTTACCAATTTTTTGAACCCATAAATCGATATGGCCGATAAGCAGAGACACCCCAACCTTAGAATTGTCTCTTTTATATATATTTTAAATTTCAGGCAAATCATTTCATAAGGTTTGAGATACTTCCCTTGTTAGTTAAATTCATAACTGTTGTTTGGTTGTTTTTCACAAAATTTGTCATGGCTTCGAAGTTAACTTAAAGACTTTCATCAAACCGACTTTGTTGTCTTTGTAAAAGTTGGGGCTTATAAGATCCAAATTTTGATTTTCTTATTCAAACAACGTATTTTTGTCATATGCTAATCGTTTTATTTTTAAGAAAACTAAAATATTGACTGATTTATATAGTTGTTAAAAAAATATGCTACAAAATTTACGGAATTTTTTTTTTTTGATTTGTGGCTGATTATACCGTATAATTTTACAGAAGTACGGTTTTTGTAGTTTGTTATTAAAAAAATTTTTTTTTACTCCACAAGATAAAAATTGTAAACAGTTAAAATAACTGAAATATCATTTGTTTTTACGGAATGTCTATTCATTTATTAACGTTTAAAACTAACTGGAAAAGTATGTTGTCTCAAATGAAATATACCCAGCCAGAAATTGCCAACGGTACAAAAAAAAATGTACTGGTAGAACATTGGCTACACAAAAAATACTACGCTTTGCAGAAATATCGAAAAGTACAAAAAAACATGTACTGGCAAAACATTGGCTACACAAAAAATACTACGCTTTGTCGAAATTTCTCACTACATATACAGTACAAAAAAAAATGTCCTGGCAAAACATTGGCTACACAAAAAATACTACGCTTTGCAGAAATATCGAATAGTATAAAAAAATGTACTGGTAAAGCGCAGTTTTTACACAAAATATTACACTTTGTAGAAATTTTCTCATTATATACAGAACAAAATAAAATATTTTTTTTTATTAAATTTATTTTTAAAAACTTATTATTAAATAATGTTTTAATGATTATCTTAACCAGAGACCAAATAAAACCGTTATATGTGTCTTTTTGTTTTAAAAAAAATCATGAAATGAATAATAGAACTGATAAATATTATTAAAATTACGCATGTAAAAGAGTCATTGCAATGTTTTCGTTATGAGATGTTGTAGGGTTCTATAGTCGAAAAGTCGATTAATCGACTTTTTGTTTGAAAAAGTCGAAAAGTCGAAATCGACTTTTTTGTTCTTTCGACTTCTTCGACTTTTTTGACTTTATCGACTTGATTTTTTTTTACTTTTGCCAGATGAGAATAGTTCTGAAAAAAAAAAATCAATTGAGAGCCGAGTTTAATAACAACTGAAGCTATTGGTATTTCCATGTATTTTGTGTGTGAAGCAAAAATGTCAATGCCAAATTCATGAGTTAGAAAGTGTTAAGTGTAATATTTACCAATATTTTTGATTATTGTAAACACCACAGTGATAGCGTTCTATCGAAAGTCGACTCTTTTGCTTTCGATCTTTTCAACCTTTTCCACATTTTCGATTTCTTCGACTTTTTTTAACCTTCATTACTTTGGTACCCAACATTGATAAATAAAATACAACCGAAAAAAAATAGCACCTAAACGATTACAACAAGTCAAAACTAACTGAAAAAGGTAAAAAAAAGTTAAAAATCGAAGAAAGTCGAAAAAAGTCGACTTTTTAAAAAGTCAAAAAGTCGACTTTTTAAAATTTGAAAAAAGTCGAAAAATCTACTTGTTAGAAATTAAAAAAAAAGTCGAAAAGTCGACTTTTTGTTGCGACTATATAACCCTAAGATGTTGTAAGAATACATTTAAATTCAACCATGGTTATATTAATTTCAGTACAAATTTCATCTAAATTTTCAACACGTTACAAACCAATTTAACTTGAAGGCATTGGATAGTCAAAATTAGAAATTTTAAGAAAAATGTTTCCCTTTAAAAATATGTTTACGCATAGGATTTTTTGTTATGACCACTGTTTGCCAACGTTTGCTAGAACCGTGGGCACACGTACAACTGGCGTTATCATTTAGATATTGTGCCAGTACAGTATTTTTTGTTTTTAATACGGTTTGCCAACATTGGCTAGAACCGTGGGCACACGTACAACTGGCGTTATCATTTAGATATTGGGCCAATACGGTATTCGTTGTAGAACATATGTTTTGCCAACGTTTGTTGTACCGGTTACAACGCTTTGCCAATGTAGGCCCCACCGTATTTTTCTGGCTGGGTATATAACTTATAAGTTGTCAATTTTTTAAAAGGCAAAACAATTGTTTTAAAAGTTTTTTCCGTTGAATTTACTCACAAAATATTTTGTGTTTATTTTTTAATTTTCCAAATGAAGGGCTTACTGCAAGAACTTGATAAGCAACAATTTATTTTTTCGTGTTTTTCGACTTCTGCTGATGTTCCATTGACAGATTTTTGGCAGAAGTCTTGCTTTAACCCTCGTAAAAGTATATTGAGAATTAAAGTTCTTCAAAAGTTATATTTTCTATATTATTTCAAAAGTTTTAAGGCAAAAGCCCAATAAAATGAAATGTTGCTTATCGAGTTTTTACAATAAGCCCTTCAAATGTATTTTCAAATTGTCCAAATGTATTTTTAAATTAGCCAAATATATTTTTAAATTGTTCAAATGTATTTTAGAATTGTCAAAATATATTTTGAAATTGTCCAAATGTATTTTAAAATTGTCCAAATGTATTTGTATATTGTAAACTACACTTTGAAAATTTTAAAACAACCCAGCAAAAACTAGGTAATGAGTACCCATTCCCAACTGGATTACCTGGTAATGAGTACTAATTACTCTCTACGTTACTTTATACCACAAAAAAAGGTCTTGCCTTTAACCTACTATGTAACTAGATTTGCAATCTGAATTTTGAAAATCAGTTAAGTTTCGTAAAAATAGATTTAAAACCATTTTACTGTTAACTATTTTTCTCTCATTTAATAAGAGCAACTAAACAAACAATAGAGTTCCTTTTGTCAACTTTTCGTAAGCGAGCTAGGAATGGGCTGTTATTTGTTAGCTTTTTCGTAAGCGAACAAAGAAGGCCTTGCCTCCAATGACATCGCCTTGTTAAAGTAATTAACAATGAAATTGGGACGTAACTAGTTACTCATTTTCGTTATAAACCCTAAAGTTAATTACTTGGTAATGGAAGTTTTTGCTGGGAAATTTCGATAATTTTGAAATACATTCGGAAAATTTTAAACCACATTTGGAAACTTTAAACTAGGTTTGGATAATTTTTAAGGGCAATTTTAAAATACAAATGGAAAACTTTAATTTTTTTGGATAATATTAAATAATATTTGGACAATTTTAAAATACATTTGGACAATTCTAAAATACGTTTGGAGAATTTTAAAATACATTTGGACAATTTCAAAATAGAAAATGGTGCAATGGTCTACAATACATAAAAAATATAGTCGTTTTATAGAGATTTTTTATTTTGTAAACTAGTAATTAAATTTGTAAACACAACAACTTAAAAATCTTTATCACAGTGTAAGGGCTGTTGATTTAAAATTATAAATTAGAACCTTTTCAGAAAAATGTCTAAATCTTTCAAGTTTCATAGAAAAACAGCGATTTTATCTACCTTAAAGTTTAATAAAAGAAAATTAAATCAACTTAAAATTGAGTATACGTGTAGAAATTTTTGAATTAAAATTATAAATAAGTATATAATTTATGCGAATTTTTAATAAAAAAAAAAGGAAAATGAAAAATTCAGAGCAGATAGAAATAAATCTTAACCTTGTCTTCATAAAAAAAAATATTTTTGCCTTGAAAAACAAGTTTAAATGGAGAATAAGAAAGAAGTTCAGAAAATTTTCGAAACATTTTTTCTTCTAATCGAGGTGTCATGTATAAATCATTAAGATTATTTTCTTAATGCCGACTTATTCATCCATAACCGTACCCTAACGCAGCGAAGAGATGTTTTTCCACGTATGAGTAATATTAAATTAACATTTTTTTTTATCAAAAGGTCATATATAAATCATTAAGATTATTGTCTTTATGCCGAGTTATTCAGCCATAACAGCACCCTTTATGAAAACATTAGAGCAATTATGCTAGTTTGCAGAAGACCCAGCAAAACTTTGGTAATGGGTAGTGATTATATAACACATTACCAGGTAATGTATATACCTTATTTGTAGCATTATTTTAGGATGTCTTACCAAACATTTGTTCCACAACGTATTATTTTAAAGTAAAAAATAATGCGTTACTAATAATTTGCTACGTAATGCATGATTATTGGAAAAATGTATTTCATATTTATTATTTCTAAACATTATATCATGGATGATTTATATTTGGTTACATTATGTATTATTTGAAAGTTTGAAATAACCCGAGTAAAAATGAATACATATAATTTTACATTATTTGATGTATGTATATATAGCCATATGAAATAATATGTTTTCATATCAAACAAAGTACATAATTATATCTCGCATTGAGTTTTTCCAAGTTTTTTAAATGGAGTTATATAAAATTACATCTAATGATAACCATATGAATATATAAATACATGTGGGAGACATAATCATATGTGACACATATAACTTAATCTGATTGCATACATATTTATATGTGACTTAATATCAAATAACGTATACGAGCATATTTAAAAAAAATCCAATATCATTATATATATAATTATATATGACTTACAAGAAACCATTTAAAATTATATATGACTTACAAGAAACCATTTAAAATTATATATGACTTACAAGAAACCATTTAAAACTATATATGGTTCCATCTTAAAAAACGAAAAAAAAAATTTTCAAATATAATTATATATGGTCGCACATATAACTCTATATACAGTTATATAAAACTATACATGGCATCAAACATTTATTTTTTTAATATTATCAAAGATATAATTATAAATGGCTTATGAGATACCGTATATAGTTTTGTAAGGTACCATATAAATACAATTTTTTTTTTAAACTCTATATATAATTTTAAATGGTGGCACATGTAACGCCATATAAAATGTTATACAATTGTATAAGGTAAAAAATATTTTTTTCATTCACAATATTTTATATATAATTATGCATACTTTTATATGACAGTATTTCAATATTTTTTTTTAATGTTGCATCATATATATTTTTATTTAAGTATACAAGAGAGCTTGCATAATTATATATGATTCTCAAAGCACCTAAAATCAGTCAAAAAAAAATATATATAAATTCTATAAATTTTTAAATAGAAAAAAAATCTGTTTAATCCATTGTATTTTAAAACTTAAAAAAATGCATATTGGATTTTAAAAGTTAAATGTTTAAAAACTGCATATAACTTAAATAGTTGTGTGTAACTTTATATAAGATCATATAAGATAATATATGATGCTTGGGGACCCCGAGTTCGATTCCCGGCTCAACCCAGAAAAAAACTATTTTTTTTTTTTTAATTTTTTAAAAAAGAAAATATGTTTTTAAAGCTTTTTGTTTTTTCTAAACTTAAAAATATTGAATAATTAAATTTTTATGATAAAATCGAAAATTAAATATTATTTATTTATAGTTATATAATTTTATATATTACATCATATAAGCTAATATATGGTTCCTAGGGACCCTGGGTTCGATCCCCGGCTGAGCTAAGAAAAAAAGTTGTTTTTTTAAATTTTTTTTTAAAGAAAATATGTTTTATAAGCTTTAATTTTTTACTAAACTTAAAAATATTGATTAATTTATTTTTTATGATAATATTTAGAAATAAATATTATTTATATATAGTAATATAACTTTCTATATTGCATCATATATGA
Source organism: Pegoplata infirma (assembly GCA_963921195.1). NCBI lineage: Eukaryota > Metazoa > Arthropoda > Insecta > Diptera > Anthomyiidae > Pegoplata > Pegoplata infirma. Next base: position 228,576,531 of record OY992540.1, on the reverse strand, counting down.
TAATATATAATTCTTGAGGACCCTGAGTTCGATTCCCGACTAAGTCAAGAAAAAAATTATTTTGTTTTAATTTTTTTTTTAATCTAAATGATTTTTTAATGCGTTTTCGTTTTTCAAATTTAAAAAAAAATAAAATCCCTGAATTTTAACAAAAATATTTCAAAAATAATTATATTTTGATATAATTATATATTATTTAATCCGAAGAAAAAAATATTTTAAAACTTTAATGTTTAACCATCAATATCTCTGGTTTTAAGAGAGCTAAAGTCCTCAGATCAAGCTCAAATCAAAGCTTTATTTGTTGCCAATAATTAAAAGTGTATTTGGTTCGAACTTATGTTAGCAATATTTTCAGATAAAATTATTTTTGTCTGAAAAAACTTCCGAAAAAAACTTAAAACTCATTATTTGGCCGTTGGTGAGTAAAAAAGTTTATACATGTTTTATACCATTTTAAAGGTATTTTTATTAAATATACAACGGCAGAAAGAAAATTTGGATCCGATGAAAAATGTGAAGCTCATAAGCCAAAAACCGTTTTTACTTTAAAGCTTTATAACTTGGAAAATTAAGAGCATTATAGGATGAAAATCATATTGTTGATGACAGTATTAAACCCCCTATTAGCTCAGCAAATAAACTAAAAAAAAAAAAAATCACAAATTTTAGCAAAAATTTTCTAAGTCTTTGTTAAAATTTCCCGTGTAAAAAAGAGTTATATATAGCCATGACAAATTAGATCCCAAATATGGTGGACACAATTGTTTCAGATATTATCTTCGGCTATCCTACAAGATCTGAACATATACTCTAATATATAATATGATACGTAAAATGGGTCTATCTGGTTTTATAAGTTTGATCCGGATTGATACAATATAAAATAATTTGACACAGTAAGACATTTATATATATGGTTAGATATTGCTCTACATAAAGAACATATTTTTGTATATAACGTTATATAAAGGGCATATGATTATATATAATGTTATCCAACTTATATGACGTTATAAGCAGTAATATATGATCAGTCATAATGGTTTTAAATTATATTTAATCGTATCAGTTTTCTCCAACTGATATAGTTATATAGACCCAATTCACGTATCACATTATATATAAGGTTATCCCACTAGATCATAAAATATACCCGTAGATAATTATTAAAGTAATTGTATCCGCCATATTTGGGATATAATTAGTCATGAACTTTTTTTCTTTTTTTACTAGGGTTTGTTCAAATTCAAGTCGAATATAATTTGATGCAATCATATACCCGATAAGATAAACTGGATTTAATTATATATAAGTTATACTTGATATAATTATATATGATAAACTATTTTCAAAAATTTTCTAAGTTTTTTTAAAACACAGTCTTTTAAAGTTGTTATTTATTAACAACGTCCGCTGGGTCAGAGGGTAGAGATTGCGATTACAAAACAGTTGGTAGCTGTTCGATTCCCCCGCCGCTCGAAGTTTTTTTTTTTTTTTTTAATAAATTTTAATTATATATATTTATATCTTAATATTGAAAAAAATTGTTTGGATAAAACTTTATCAGTTCTAAAAATAGATTTTATTGTTCGGATTAAATTATATATAGTTCTAAAAATAGATTTTTTTTTCGGATAAAATTTTATCTAAAGTTTTTTGTAATATTTTTTTTTCTTTCGTATGAAATTTTATATTTTTTTATCCAGCTAAAAAAATCTTTTTTTTTTTGTCTTGGTCCAATAAGATCCAACCATTTTTCGGATGAAATTGTATCCCACCGATTAAAACTGATCTAATTAGATAAACCCACCTTTCGGATCAAATTGTATCCGTCCGGTTAAAACTGATCTAATCTTAGCGATCCATTTTTCGGATCAGTGCTGATCTTTCAAATCTCGGATCTATCAACAGATCTGGAATATTATAAGAACATATATTGCTCCATACAAAAATTTTTACTCGGGAATGCATTATTTATAATTAAATGCATAATGCATTACAATAACATAAAAAATAAATATTTTATAAAAAATGCATAAGTTTAAACTAGAGATGGGCTCACGACAAGAAATTTCTAACGACACACACTCACTAGCATATTATATCTACTTACACTCACTTACAATCACGTGAGTAAATTTAATACAAAATTACTTTTTCACTACTCGTAACACCTTATATATTACGTTCTGGTATGCTATATTATATACCTTACTCGTAACCTATAAAATATCATATATTTTACACCTTACTGGTATTGTTTGTTATAAATTTATGACTTATTTTATACCTTACTGGTATTCTATGTGATAATGTGGATGCATTACTTTGAGTCTCATCGCCTGTTAAAATCATCAATGCTGCAATGTATAAAATAAGAGATCTTATACCTTATTTTATACCTTATTTGGTAATCTAAGTTTTGCTGGGGAGCTTCGAAAGGATTTCATTCCTTAAATTTAGTGATCGAATGCATTTTAGCGAATTGAATGCATTCTCTTTAGTTTCATTCGATTTATAAATATCAAATGCATTCGATTTATTTTTCATTCGACTTTCAAAAATCGAATGCATTCAATTTTTTTCATTCGGCTTTTAAAAATCGAATGCTTTCCATTGCGAATGCAATCAATTTTCTTTTCATTCAATTTAAAAAAACGAATGGCTTATTCATTCATTGCATAAAAAAGTTTAATTTAAAATTTTGTATACATTTATAAATGAGAATTAAAAACCCGGATAACTAAAAATTTTTGTTCTACGAGTGTAGGCAGTATTTAGCGTGAAATGTGCATTTTAAAAATTTTTAAAATACCAACCAAAAATTATATCTGTTTTTCTATAATTTGCTTAGTTTTGGAAATATCGCCATTTTAAGTTTTTCTAGCAATCTGATGACAAAAAAAAAAAACTTAACAAATTTCGCAATTCAAATTTAAAACGAATGCAAATTTAAAATAAAATTTGTAAATAAAAAAATCTTACAATTTTGAGTCAAAAACACTGAAATTTTTTTTATTATACCCATACAATTTACAATTTCAAAATCAAAGTTGAAATTCAAAAAAATTTACAGAAATTGAAAATTTTTAACAAGCAATTAGTTATACATACCTAATTTAGAAAATTTTATATTTTTCTCATGTTCAGAAAAATCGCTGTTTTAACTAATTCAATTAAAAAAAGCAAGAGTTTCCTGGTTTTGAACAATAAATTTTCGAGCTAGACTCAATTGTCAGCTCTAGTTTGATTATTTTTTTTTTGTTCATGATTAGCTCCTGGCGTCAGTATAAAATGTTACTTTACATTGGTTAACAAATCGAATCTTGTTAGTTGAAGGTAAATGTCATTGCGAATTCTCAGTATACTTCATTAGTAGTTGTTGTAGTTGCTTTTTGCATACATACAAATATGTAAATGTTAAATTCTGGAAAGCATTCGCATTGGAAAATGGTAAACAATATAAACAACGTTTTGCATTCAGGTTTAACGGTGTGCCGCCCCTCGTGTAGTTTAAGTATATATACTTATATGCATATATCGAAATATATGAAGGTACGGGTAAACCTCGATTTACACATACTATCGAACTATCCGAATCGGAAAGGGATGAAACCAAAAAGCGAATGAATTTGTCATTTTCCATAACACACCCCTCAAGGCTCTTTTTAGTTTAGTACGAATTTTTTTTATACGCTTTTGAATTGGTGATTTTAAAGCCTTTGTATACTAAATATGTCTTATTTTAGGCGCCCCTGGTAGTGTCCGATATGCAATCCTGGTATGCGTATGATTTTTATTTAACGTCAATTACAAAATTAAGTATACGCCTCTTATACAATTTTTAATTTAATATTATTATAATAATAGTTCACCAAACTCGAATGCACTTTTTTATGGAAAATGGCAACTGTCATTTGCTTTTGGTTTTCTCCCATTACGATTTTGGTCGTCGCAATGAGTTTAGTATTTTTATCTATTTTTGATTTTTTTATATTTAATGATATGCAGGATACTGCCAGAAATCCTTCCAATGCCCGTTTTTAAAATTGATCTCCCTTAGATATATTTTTTATTGAAATTTGTACAGATAGACACAGATAACTGGATTTTGATCACTCATCCGTTGGTATAAAACGAGGTTCACCTGTGCATGTATTTATGTATATTTAGTGATACAAATTTTTTCCTGTCTTGAACACTTGCAGCTTATTTGTAGTTGGCTAGTGGTTGATCGATGCAGTCAAAAACGTGACTAGATTCTCGCGTCATTGGGTCGGCTATTACAGATTTGAATTTTGAAATCGTGAACAATGAACACATGTAAATATGTAATTCATGTATGGCTAAGAAGAGTTTAAATTTTAGTTTTTAAACTTTGCATGTAGTATATTTCGTCTGTATGTGTTTATTTGTAACGTACTTATGTTTCATTAGACAGGAGCGGATTCAGCTTTTGGACTTGGGTTGAAATTTTTTACTTAAAATATTCATTGTTATCATTAACTATGACTGTCATAAGCGAATTATTAGTGATAATATTAACATTTTTCAAAACAACCCCAAAACAAAATTCAAAATTTTAAATTTTATTTGCTAATTTTAAGACCTGCTATCGAGATAATCATAAAATTATTTTTTTTTTTTATTTATTCTATTATTATTTAAAATAAGTATTTATTAATATTTACATTGTTTGAGATATTACTAAAATAATATTGCACTGTAAACACGAACAGTCGTTGTATTTGATTATTGTTACTCGTTATTATTCCTGAAGATGCCATCCGAAGGATGGAGAAATATTGAAAATAATTAAAATAAAAATTATTTAAATATTTTTTTTAAAAACAACTGTAGCCTTGAGCTTGTCTATTAATTAATATAGAATTGAATAAAAAAGGTCGAACTTTTTTTCGTGAAAACGCGAATTGATCTGCAAAAACTGGGACCAACTTTTATAATTTATTGGCTTGGTCCATGTAAACGAAAGTTTATCGGGCGGTATAATAAAACAATAACTTTTTAATATTATAACGGATTTTAAAACTTCTTTTTATTTTGTTATTTTTTTTATTTTTTTAAAAATTTTCAAAATTACGATGCGATCAAAAATTTTCCCCTAATTGCTCTCCTTGTATGGTATGTGATGGTATTAAAAAACACTTATTCGGTCCACTCTAATTAACATTAACATAATAAAACGTTCCATGAGTGAATCTTACATGTGTGGTCTATCAACGCTTTATACCGTCATTAATTAAGATTTAATCTAAAAACAAGTAACAAACTATATCAATAAATATCACTGCGGAACACTAAAAAATAAACAAGAGTTACGACCATCATTTCTATATATTTCGGACATGCTGATTCGAATGGCGTACTCCGTTTTTCGATGTATGGTACAGTTTTCTTGCAAAATGTCGTTAAAGATTTGCTGATTTCGAGCCAGTTTTTTAACAAAAAAATTTGCAAAGTAAATAGTTTATAAATTTTATGGCATGGAAAACAAAGATATGACTTGTAGCAACATTTCTTATGCAAATTTGGTTTAAAGCTTTTCAATTTAAGCCCTTAAATTCGCGAATTTCTTAATTTTTTAAGGTTTTCGCGAAATTAACAGCCAAATTGGTCTTTGATAAAAAACTAGCTTTTAATAAATCAAAAATCCATCCCTAACAATACGAATAGTGGACAAAAAACACCTATGTTATATGGACCATCATGATGAAAATCGCGAAAAACCGTTTTTTTGTATATGCCAGCATCACTTTACGAGATGATTTAAGGTTCCATCTTTTAGTATATAATGTGGGAACCTTAAACAACTAACTGACCAAAAATTCGGTCAAAAAAGTTTTCATTTGCAAAAGTAATCTTAACAAAAACTATTATTTCAGTGTTTGCGATACAATAATTATAGTTTTTGCTAAGATAACTTTTGCAAATGAAAACTTTTTTGGACAAATTTTGGGTCAGTTCATTGTTTAAGGTTCTTACATTATATACTAAAAGATGAAGCCTCAAATCATCTCCTATAGTGATGCTGCCATATACAAAAAAAACGGTTTTTCGCGATTTTCATCATGATGGTCCATATAACATAGATGTTTTTTGCCCACTATTCGTAGTGTCATGGACGCCTTTATGATCCACAAAATACAAGTTTTTTATCAGAGACCAATTTAGCGGTTAATTTCGCGAAAACTTAAAAAAGTTAAGAAATCCGCGAATTTAAGGGCTTAAGATGAAAAGCTTTAAACCAAATGTATATTAGAAATATTGTTACAAGTTATATCTTTGTTTTCCATGCGATAAAATTTAAAAATTATTAGCTTTGGAGTTTATTTTGTTAAAAAAGCAGCTGAAAATCAGCCAATCTTTAGTATCATTTTACAAGAAAACTGTACCATACATCGAAAAACGGAGTACGCCATTCGATTCAGCATGTCCGAAATATATTGAAATGATGGTCGTACCTCTTGTTTTCTAAAATAGTGGTTAGTTTTGTCACGCAGTGTATTTATACCAATTCTTTTCTGAAAAGAATCGTCTGGCAATTTGGAAATTTTCTAAGTTTTTTGAAAAAAAAAAACATAAAAAATTTTTTTGTTTAAACTAGAGTTTGCAAATAATCGAGATATTTCATAATCGCGATTACGATTAAAAACATCGCCGTTAATCGCGATTACTGATTAATCGAATTTTTAAATAATTTGAGTTGCTATAGCTTTATTAAAAACAAGTGAGAGTGTTACATTCGGCTGTGCCGAATCTTTTGTACCCTCCAAAATGTAAAAAAAAAATATATAAAAAAAATCAGGGGCGTCTTTTTTTTGGGGGGGTTCGGTGGGTGACGTTAGGGGCACATCCCCCTTTCGATTTTGAACTTCTTCTGAGATAAGAAAGTTGCATTTGCTTAGCAAAAGTACAAAAAACCCTGCAAAAAATGCGGTTTTTCTTAGGTTGGTTTAGTTCTCCAAGGGGGAACTTTTTCCCCCTTGGTCCATTTCCGAACTTAACCTGCCTAGGAATATAAGACATATTTGTGCCAAACTTCGGAAGTCTAGCTCTTTTATTTTGGACTGTATCGTGTCTTCTACAGACGGACAGACGGACGGACGGACGGACGGACATCGCTAGAATGTCTTAGAATCGATCACTGATCAATAAAATATATACTTTATGGGGTCCTAGACCGATACCCCCATACTGCGGTTGGAGGGTATAAAAAATACATTTCAGAATGTACGAAAACGCAAAAATCAATATTTTTAAGAGTTAAAATTATTACTATTAACTTCTAAGCTTTCCTATCAAAAATGAATCAAAATTTTGGAAACTCATCGTTTTTTTTTTTTGGTATATCATAGCACGTCATAGCGTTCTTATAAATATTGTAATACACGTTAACTAAAATAAAAAAAATAGCACGTTGAAGGAGCGCTCTTGAGAATTTTTTGATCAGATTTTTATACCCTCCAACTACAGTATGGGGGTATACTCACTTTGTCATTCCGTGTGTAACGCATCGAAATATCGGTCTAGGACCCCATAAAGTATATATATTATTGATCAGTGATCGATTCTAAGACATTCTAGCGATGTCCGTCTGTCCGTCCGTCCGTCCGTCCGTCCGTCTGTCCGTCCGTCCGTCTGTGGAGGACACGATACAGTCCAAAATAAAAGTGATAGACTCCTGAAATTTGGCACATATATGTCTTATGTTCATAGGCTGGTTAAGTTCGGAGATGGGCAAAATCGGACCAGGGGGGAAAAAGTTCCCCCTTGAAGAACTAAACCAACCTCTGAAAAATATCATATTTTTACATGATTTTTTGTGTTTTTGTTCAACAAATCCAACATTTTTATGCTACAAGAAGTTCAAGGTCCTGCATTTGGACCCACAGAATTAGAAAATATCGTTTTACGGTCCGCCCCCTTTTTTGGGCGTGGAATATTTTTTTTTTTTTTTATATAATGATAAATTTGTATTTCTTTAGTGCAAAAAGCATAAGAATTATTTTTTTCTAACACTTATTCGAGAGGAATTGTGCCCCCCAATTACCACTACCGACCCCCCCCCCCCCCCCCCCCAAAAAAAAAAGAAGACGCCCCTGCAATTTTTTTTTTTTTTATTTATTTGCATGTTGGAGGGTATAAAAGATTCGGCACAGCCGAATTTAACACTCTTACTTGTTTTGTTTAAAATTCTTCTTTGATTAAAAACAAAATTGAGGTGATATTTAACCAGAATTTTAATTTTACTTTAAATTTGAATGACTTTTATTAAAAAAAAAAGAAAACAAAAATGTTAACAATTAAAATGAATCATGGGTCAACCCAGAAAAATTTTTTCGTTCCAAAAAATCGGTTCCAAAACGCATCATATTATTTTGCAATTGATTGTGCTTAACATTCCAGAATCAATTATTTTTTTCTTGAAATTCTCCCGAAAGCATTCGTTTTTAGGAATTTTGGTTGTTTTGAAAAATAATTTTACATAGATAATTTTGTAGTGATTACCGTACAATATATTCAAGTATCTACGAGTATTGTAATAGGAATCATTTTCAAAAAATTTTCCTGATAAAATTATATTAAATTCGTTACAAAAACAGTGTATTTCATAAAAAATGATTAATCTTAATCGTATGATTTTTTGTCGATTACGATTAATTGGTGTGAAATCAGCAGATTATTCTGCTTTTCTACTTAGATTCTTCAGTTGAAATCTACAAATTTTACTGCTGTCTTGATAGATTTTCTCATGTCTCTTAAAATTGGTGTATTTTCAGCAGATTGGATAAAGGTTGAATTTTGAGTGTGGAAAAGAACCGCCATCAAATTTCACTGACAACATCTATTAACAATAATTAGCTCAGAAGCAGCTTTAATACATTTTTTTTTAACTTGATTCATATTTAAAAATTGCATTAAGTTCCACCGTAAACCATGGCGTATACGTATTATACACTCAAAATAACCACTCTGTTAAATTACAGAGATACTCTGCTAATCCAGCAGAAAATACCTTAGATTTCCAACCAGCAAGATTTTTTGTTATTTTACGAAGAAAACTCTGTAAAAGGATTTTGATAAAAAAAAAAACTATAAATTTATAGAATTATCTGTAAAATATTGATAAATCCGAAAATAATTTTACAAAAAAACTCTGTAAATTTACAAAGTTTTAGTTAAATGCATTTTATGAGTTCAAAATTTTACAAAAATACTCTGTAAATTTAAAAAGTTTTAGTTAAATCCATTTTATGAGTAAAACTTTTCTGCATAAAAAACATTAATTAAAATTAAAAAAAATTAAATTAATTAAAATTTAATTTTTGTTAAATTTGCCCGCTTTAATGCGTCCAAATTGTAAATTTACTTTTTTATTTTTGTGAATATTACGAGATTTAACAAGTAAGTCCAATTTTACACGTCATCCTCGTAAAATGTACCAGTTTTTATTGTAATTTAAGACACTTTTCAAAGAGGGGTTTATTGGTCATATTTGTAAGTTTTTTGAAGTGATTTTAATAAGTAAAATTACATATGAAATTTAGTATTTTGATTACGAGAAAAAACAAAGTATTTTTCTAAAATCCGTATTTTAACAAAAAAAAACTGTTTATTATCTGTAAAATAGAGATTACAAAGTAAAAAGTAAAATTACAGATAAAATTTTGTTTATCGGTCACAAGAAAATACAAAGTATTTTCTTAAAATCTGTATTTCGACAGATAACTTTGTCAAATATCTGTCGAATTGAGATTACAGTCATTGTACAGAGTATTTAACAGAGTAATTATTTTGAGTGTATATTAAGTATTCGCAGGTGTACTAAAGTAATGAAGGAATAATGAAACTGACTTAATCGATCCAATATTACCCAAATAGTTTCCATAAGGTGTATGTTTTTCGATGTTTATCGATTGTACAAAAATGCCCAGTATTTTTTTTACTGAGGACCTTGAAAGCATACTTTAAGTATGACATATTTAAAAAACAACACCAAACCCAACGATTTGGTTGAGATTTGTTTGGTATTTTTCTATCAGTGTATAATATTGAAAAGAACAATACAGTAAAGTTAAGTTTTACTTCTCTATACATCAGTGGTGATCGTTTTTGAAACCTGCGGGCATAGTCAAAAAAAATCTTCTTCTGAGACGTCGACAAATGTACGTAATAGAATTCTGTTGCTTTGTTGACGTTTCGTATGCAACTTCCACACAAGCATAAATTTTATAGTATGTGTGTGGCCACCACTGCTATACATATGAAGGTTTCTATTTCAAACGTACCACGAAAAAAAAAATGTTGTTGGATCAAAGTCAAACTTTGAGAGCTTATTGCCCTATATGAAAGTAACAAATCGTGGAACAAAAGTTTTCGTTTTTCGGAAAAATGGGCGAGATAGGCGTGGTCAAACATGGTAAAATTGAGCAATTTTTGCATGATGTCGCTTTATATTTAAATTTTTCTACAGTAACTCAACGATTCTGAAATTTTCGAAACACATCTGTTTTATAGTGTTTTGTTTGGGCTATCGATTGCCATAATTTGTTTTTGGGAAAAATTCAGAAATATGTTTGAATTTTTCAAATGAAAAATAAAAATCGATGTAGCGAAAAACACGCCATTTTTATTTTTTTTTTTTAAATTTTAAATTAAAGTTCATTCTCTACATCATATCAAATTTTCAGAGAGCAGTTATTTTTGGTTTTCGAGAAAATTGGCTTTAAAGTTTGAATGTCTTATTTTATTTTCCATATCACTCATACGCCACGATACATTTATTTTTGCACTTACCAAAAACTTGTTTAATTCTGTTTAGATAACAGATTTAGAGCTGATTTGTGTTATTTATAGGAATTCTACTGTTCTTTTGTTGACCAGAGACATACAGTTCCATCGCTTACTCGTTTTCTGTGTAATAAGAATGACAATTTTTTTTGAACTTTAAAATCTTTGAAATGATGAAGAAGGTTTGTAAAATTTTTGAAGTGCAGACTTTAAAATATTTTTTGGAACTTGTCTACTTCAGATATATTTTAAATTTTTAGTTGTAAGGCAATGTGTTTAATATCAGAGTATTCTTAAAAATTAACATCGACGGTGATTGTTGTTGCCTGTTGCGGAGTCCCAGAACTTCAACAATCTTTTGGCAAAGATCACTTCTGAAATATTGTCATTTTGTTGATATTGAATGCAACCTTGATACGAAGAATCTTGAAAAACAGTCGAATTCTTATTATAAATTATTTGAACTGTAACAGTAACACGTTAATTGGAAAACCTTGTTACATTTTTTAAAATGAACTGAATCAAGTGTAATGATACTCGAAATTGAAAAATTCAGCAACTTTTTTATATATTTTTTAAAATACTAAAGTTTTGCCGAATACCGAATAGAGGCCGAAACCCCATTATTCGGCCGTAGTCGAGATCGAAACCGAATATTCGGTTGGGCTCTACAAATCAAAGTTTTTGGTAAGTGCAAAAATAAATGTATCGTGGCGTATGAGTGATATGGAAAATAAAAACTTTCAAACTTTAAAGCCAATTTTCTCGAAAACCAAAAATAACTGCTCTCTGAAAATTTGATATGATGTAGAGAATGAAATGAACTTTAATTTAAAATTTTTTTAAAAAAATTAAAAATGGCGTGTTTTTTGCTACATCGATTTTTATTTTTCATTTGAAAAATTCAGACATAGTTCTGAATTTTTCCCAAAAACAAATAATGCCAATCGATAGCCCAAACAAAACACTATAAAATAGATGTGTTTCGAAAATTTCAGAATCGTTGAGTTACTGTAGAAAAAAATAAATATAAAGCGACATAATGCAAAAATTGCTCAATTTTACCATGTTTGACCACGCCTATCTCGCCCATTTTTCCGAAAAACAAAAACTTTTGTTCCACGATTTGTTACTTTCATATAGGGCAATAAGCTCTCAAAGTTTGACTTTGATCCAAGAACACTTTTTTTTTTCGTGGTACGTTTGAAATAGAAACCTTCATATATAAAAATTACATCTCCGCTAATATCGTAGGTGAGAATATTGGTTTTTGTTTTTTTTTTATCAAAGTGTAATTTGTGTTTGCAATTCATTTATGTATGTATGTACGTACACTCAAAATAATTCTACAGTAAAAGGTTTAGTAAGTGATATTGTACCTAAATCTACTAATTGGTTACTAATTTTAGTATTTTCAAAGTACTAAAATTAATAATTTTTACTGGTTTTGACTAATATTAGTTAAAAATTTTAGTATTGGTTACCAATTTCTGCACTAGGTCCTTTTGGACTAAAATTAGTTAAATTTTTAGTATTGAATACCCACGTTTTTTTTTGGGTGTACATTTGTATGTAGTTCTGATAAATGTCATCCCGCGGAGATATTTAAGTAGTCTTGAATTGTTTTTGATGTTTTTTTTATATTTTCTTTATTTGCAACATTGATTTAAACGCGTAAATTGGTTTGAATTGGCTTTTGAAGAAGGAGACGAAGAAGCAGAGTCTGTTATACAACTAAATGACTTGATTAATCAATCCTCTTGTTCGATGACTTCAATGTTTTGTCCAGACATATTGACAATATCATTTTGTACTGTACACTCAAAAAAATACGTCAGTAAAAAAGTTTGTAAAATGGTTTGTAACCCAACTTTACAGGTTTTTTACTAATTCTTACTAAAAAATAATTTTTTAGTAATTCTTTTTTGTAAACTTGCGTTACAAACTATTGATTTTTTACTGATTTTTTAATAATTTTTTCAGTTGATTTTTTAAAAATTATCGTACTAACTTTTGATAATTATTTTGTAAATTTTACAATATTAGTAAATTTTGTTTTTTTTCTAGAAAAAATATACACTTTATTAAAAAATTTAAATTTTATTAAAATATTTGGAAATTAAAAAGAGCATTAAAAAATATATATTATTACTTTTTTTTTCTTTTAATGTTAAAACAGTGGACCAACGCTTTGATGATTATTAATACATATGTTTATTATTTTTAATATTGAATCACACTTATTAAAAATGGGTTTTAAAATTAATTTTACAAAAATTGTACAGAAAAATTCTGTATTACTAATTTTTACCAGTTATTTTAAGTTTACTAAATTTTGAAAACCAAAGTTTGTAATGGTAACTGAAAAAGTTATCGGGCACAAATTGAAAACTTTTTTAGTAATGGTAACAGACTTTTTTGTAAGGAATACTAACATATTTTTATGAGTGTATGCATTTTATTTTCTCATTCCGTCACGCATCGCAATAACCTGCCTTTGTTCTGCGTAAAGCTGCAGTTGCAAAAAGGAACACATAAACGAATTAGTGTAGTAACAACATGTTGTTTACTTGCCGAAAATGGTGCGACAATTTTGCGAGAATTCATGCTGTTAGCTACACATATCGATCGATCGATCGATGGTGGTGACGGCGGTGAAGCTGCTATTGACTGTAACGGACAAATTTAAAAAGTACTACAGTAACGGTTCATCCGATTGTTGACGTGATCGCAAATTTAATACTGACAGTAGTGATGGTTCCAATAATTGCCTTTTAACGCGTACGCATTGTGTTGATTACTTTTGCACCAACTTGCCAGTATTTTTTTTTTTTATTTTTCGGTTACTGTATCTTTGTGGTCATTGTTAAAATACTGTCACATAGCTGGAATCAGTTGATCGATTTCCTTTTGTTGTTCATGTTGTCTAGATGCTGTGATTAAATATTGTTTGTGACATCCAGCATTTATGTCTGTATAAACAAACTGTTGTATTACTTATTTACGTGTATCTATGTAAACTACTCTTCAGTACAGGAGTATAATTGATCATGTATGTGCATTAGATCGCTATTTTTTGTATGGCAAACAAATTTTTCTTCCATATTTTTAACGTCTTGGCAAATTTTTATTTCCTATGCCTAGAACGTGTGTCGTACAAATTTAAGGCAAATCGGATTAAATAAATCGATAGCGCCCGGCGATCAAAATTTCGAAATTTAAAAAAAAAATATGTCTTGTCATATATCATATTTATAAATTTTGATACGTTGAACACGAATATCAAAAAGTTTTTAAGATCGGCAAAAAAATTCGTTTTTTTACGTTCAAGAAATTTTTAATTAATTTTTTTCCTTGGCCTTTTTATAGATCTTGAGACGATCTTTAATTTAAACTTAATTTGAGCCAAATCCGATTATTTGAACGCGTAGTACCCGTTGATCAAGGTTTTGGATTTTTATCAAAAAGTAATATTTTTAAAAAACACAAAAAACAAAACATCTTGCGATACATTATTTTTTACAAAATTTGTCATTCTAAACACGTTTATCAAAAAAATTTTAGAATCCGTCGAAGATATCGCTCATTTACTTGTATAGTGTCATAACGCAAAATGTTTGATTTTACAGAAAACCTGTTTAAAGTTTACAATTGAAACTTGTTTTACATTGCAAAAGGCCCGTACATAGAAAATGTTATAATGGTGTGTTCTCTTCTCAAACGGTGAGTTTAGAAGATATTTATACGAATTTTTGACACAATATAAAGCAGGATATAACAAATAATTCTGTATGGTTTACCCAAAAACGACATATTTTGAGTTATGACACTTTACAAGTAAATGAGCGATATGTATCGCTATTTGAAATTTGCCAAACAATTTCCAAAAATGACGGGTTTTCTAGGCTTTTTTTTAATTGACCTTTTATAAAGCTCTACAAGACAAACTTTTAACTTAATTTAAGTAAGATCATTTTAACACGTGCTGGCTTTCGATCAAAATTTTAAACTTTCTTAAAATACAAAATTTTTATCAAAAGGCAATACGGGTTAAAATTATCGGGTTACACTCAAAAAAAAAGTGAACTAAAATCTGGGAAAATTAACTCAATTTTGAGAAAAAGAGGGAATGATTTGGCTCCAAAGATTTTTTTTTTTAGTTTTAGTTCATAATTTTCCCAGAAATAAGGAAAACAAAATTATTTAATTTTAAGCCAATTTTAACTAGAAAATGGGAAAAATTATACTTCACATTTTAGAAATAGATTGGGTCTAGACCCTGGACCCATGGGTTCGGACCCCATTTAACTCGAGACCCCCGTTGGGTCCTTTAAGTTTCCCCATAGATTTTGAACCAAAACTTGTGTCCGTTTCGCTCTAACTTGCTTAGTTTTTGAGATACGGTAATAAGGGGCCTGATAGGGTCTTGAGAATCTTAAAAACTGGATAACTCAAAAACTATTAATCGGAGGGCTTTCGGGTATTTTGCGGAAGTGTTCTACGAGTCTAGAGCTACAAAAATGCAGTTGGACTTTTTCGCGTGTTGGCAGTATTTACCGAGATATGTGCATATATAAAATCTCGGGAATCTCAAATTTTAGATCTAAAATTAGGGTCTTGAGACCCCGACAGATATGCAGAGCTAGGCTATTCCATATTTTTCTTTCTAGTCTTTCTTTTGAAAATTTCATCCGTTTCGCTCTATCTCGCTTAGTTTTCGAGATATCGCCATTTTGAATTTTTAACTAAATTTTAAGAAGTTATTTACTAAATTCTCAGAAGTCATTAACTAAATTCTAAGAAGTACACTTCCTCAATTCAAAGAAGAGAAATACGATGAGTTTTTTTTTTAGTAAATTTTAACTAAGCTTGAACTAAATTGTTTTTTAAGAAATATGTCTTAAAAATAAAGATACGATTCTTAGATTTGTGGAAAATTTCTTTGGCAGTAAGAATTTTTTTCCTAATAGTTAAAAAATCCATTTAAAGAAAACTATGAACTAATTATAAGTAAATGAACTAAAATTTTTTCCTCATAGTTAGGAAAATTTCTCATTTCTAAGTTAAATTTAACTAAATTTTAGGAAAATTCATGATAAATTTTCAAAGACATTTTTTCCTTAAATTTAGTTATGTCTTTTTTTTCAGTGTACACTTAAACTAACAAGGGAAGTCTCCCTAGTGTCACCCGCGGATCTGTATGGAATTGGTTTCATTTTGTAGAGCAGAAAAAAAAAGAGACACGGCCCAAATTCATATTTAGGGGGTTAAAAGGAGGGGGGAAGACAAGGCAATTTTTCAGTTTTTTTTCTTTTATCTCCTATATTATGCAAAGAAACCTAGACTGTAACATACCAAATGAAAGGTCTTTGGAAAACCTATCTACGTGTGCTAAGAACTTGTCCAAATATGCACAACTTTTCGTCATAATGAGTAAAATACCAAAATACAAAAATTTTACGACATTTTTGTTAATAAGTGGGAAAACATTAACTTCTTTGGCCCGTTGTTAGCACCACGAGATAGGTATTTTTAATACCTTTAATCTGATACCACACATGCCTATATTAATTTTGTTTAAATAGGCGTAAATCGTAAAAAAAAAACCCATACAAATCGACCCCCCCTAAAAATGAGTTTGGGCCGCTACAAAAAAAAAACCTGTCGCAAAAAAATACGTAACGAATTAATTTTCGTTCTTAACAACATATCCAAATTTCATGAAGATCGGAGGGTGACACCCTCCGATCGGAGGGAGACTTCCCTTGAAAGTTTAGATGCAAGTTTGTCTCAAGCTCTATGAAAGTGCCAAGGAAGAAAGTTATATTTTTTTTAAATATTTTGAACATATGGAAAAACAACGATTTTTGCAAATTTCGAATAGCGATATCTTAAAAAACTCGGAATCCCGGTAATTCTCGCAAAAATAAAATAACAATATTTTTGGTTGTTTGAGAAATATTACTGTAGCTCGAGGTTGTATTTCTTTACTTGATGATGATGCTATAGTCAAAGTCACAATTTTCAAGAAACGATTTATAAAGCCAAATTTTTTAAATTGATAGGTTTGGATATTTTCCAAGACATTAGTCGTCAAGTGTTTTGATCTCGTCGGGATCTTGTCAAGACTATTTAGCAAATTGGCAATCTTTGGTGTTATGTTGGAGCAGAAAACTGTTTAAGTCCTTTTTTGTTACAAAAATCAAAATACTTAGTTGAATTTTCAAAAATCTGACCAAAAACCTTGACTAAAGGCTTCGCAAAAATTTAATAAAAATTCTTCCCTTAGTAAACTCAACATAACAAAACTTTAAAGCTACGACTTCATAGCGTCAAGTACGATTTGTGAGCATATATTGTCACATCGCAAATTTACGTTTGAAAGAAATAATCTTGTACCCCTATGGGTTACCCCTATGAATTGTCCATTTAAAACATCCTTGTTTATATTTAGAAGTAATTTCTTTGGTTGTTTGTTTAACAAACAACACAACTGCACAATTTGTCTCAATTTGTGATGAAGCTTTTACACTTGTGGCAATTTGGCCATAAATCACTAACAAATTAGAGCCGCGAGTTATTTGCTTTATTAATACTGTACGATTTGGGATTTTTGCTAAAAATCTTTACTGGCGCCAAAATAAAAATCAACCACCACAGCTTATCAATTATTTATAAACGCTCCAAAATACAGGGTATTTTAATTAGTTTGATCACTTTTGTATGATTGTTTTGGTGCTTGTATATCTGTTTTTTTTTTTTTTTTGGCTTTTTAACCTGTATTATGTGAGAGAGATCTTTTAACATCATGCAACAAGATATTGCCAACAAACACGTAATCTCCCAATTAGTGTCACACCGAACCTAAATGGTTCCTTTCGAAACCATTCTTAAGGCCTAGTTAGCCGAGAAAACGTAACCGTATCTTTACCCTAACCGTAGCGTATTTATTTAGTGCAGTTATCGAAACTTAATAACGTGTCATATGTTTTTGACGTAAAAAAAAACTTTAAGCAAACCAAAACATATTTTGTTTTGTATTCAGTTTTGTCTTCTCGATTTTGATTTCTTTTTGTACACAATTCCTCAAAATAAAAGCTTGGAGCAGAAAACATGGATTTTGGAACTATTTTCATCGGATTGAGCTTCCTCAACCAGTGCAAAATTTATAAAAAATATAGAAATATAGAAGACGTTGCTTCAGAAGATGGGGTGTCCGACCCATCATATTAAATAGACAATTATTTGCCTGCACCAATAAAATAAGCTGCTCGTCGTTCATTTTTGTTATTTTATTTATGTTTTTTATATGTAGACTTTAAATTAGTTTGTTTATTTAAATTGAATTAGTGATTTTTATAATTGTTTTGCACTTTTAGTTTTGTATCACATTTTTTTTTTTGGAAATAAACAAACCAAAAATCAGCTGTTTACAAATGTCACGTAGAAACGTTGTAAAATTCTATTTTAAACAGGTCGGAACGTTCCGTTTACGTGACAATTGAATTCAGTAATCGTTTTCATTAGTTTACGCATATCAAAAACAATCAGCTGACTTTTTACGTTAGGGTTACGGTTACGTTTTCTCGGCTAACTAGGCCTTTAGTCTGACTCACAGACACTCGCATATACGATATATTAATTAATGTGTGCGAGTGTGTATGTGTGGACCCACCGCGTATAAAACATATTTAGGATTTTATGCTAGCAAGAATTCAAATTTCACACGATCACTTCATCTTTGATTCAGGTTTATATGAAAAATGTAACATATATCTGTACATATCCATCTATGTATATTAGAGTGGTTCACAAAAACAAATGGTTGAATATTGCGAGTTTCACTGCGAAGTCTCACTCAAAAAAAAAATACCTAACTAAATTTTGTGACACAATTTTCTCAAATATAGTTCATGAACATTCCCACAATCTGGTAAAATTTAACTAAAAGTTTGGAAAATTTCTAAACTGCAAGGAAAAAATGTAAAATGTCCTTTAATGGAATTCCGTTATGGAAGAAATTCTTACCATGTCTCACAAAATAAAATTCATAAAATAAAATTTAGTTAAAAAATTCAATTTTAGAACGTATTTTACTGCCAAACTATTTCATCATTTTTTATATATTAATATTTGCAAAAGGTTTTTCCACTGTTTTAGTAAACTTTTCATAATTTAAGAAAAAATGTTTTTTAAAAAAACTTAAAATGGCAATGTATTGAAAACTAAGTCAGATAGAGCAAAATTTTTAATTTTTGGTATTTTAGATCTTCGTAGTACCACTGGTCCTCTTCACATGTGTAGACCTAACATTGAATCTTAAAAAGTTGTCTTTCCCGAAAATTGAAAAATGCTCATATCTCGGTAAATATTGCTGACACAATAAAAAAAAGTTCAAAGACATTTTTGAAGCTCTTAACACGTAGAATATGACCGCTGAATACCCGACAGCTCTTCCATTATTATTTTTTTTTTAATTATTCATTTCAAAGAAAAACATGACAATGGAGCTTAATCATTAGCAACTTTTCTTGAATTTAGTTAATTTTCCCATTCGTAAGCTCTTTTTTTTAAGTGTTGTTTCTTCTGGCTAGTTATAAATTTTGTCCTTAAGTCCGTAGTGGTTCTTCAGATTACAGTCAGAAGAAATTGGAATACTGACAAACTATATAACAACTCCTTAAGTTTTATGTTGATAATGAACAACGCCTAATATTTAGCATCAAGAATAATTTGACTAAACACGGCTACTCAGAACTATTAAAAATGTATTTACTTTATAGATTTTGATCTCCCGATTCCAAATCTGCTTTCAAAATTGTTGTAGGTTACACCGCTTTTAAGATATTTGCGTTCTAAAATTCCAAAAACTGCTAATTGAGTACTTGCTGTAGTTCCACTGTAACGTATTTAAAAGTTGGCAACAACAAATTTTAATAGTAAATGGATCTCCGAAATCATTCAAACTTTTCTAGCACGATCCATTTTCGAGATATTCGTGTGTGAAAATTACAAAAAAATCAAACATTGTCTTAAGCAAAAGCCACAAGATAGAACATGATTTTACATTAGTCGTGATTCGAAATCCGTACTCCAAATTTTTCAAGAGTACATAGTTTTCGAGATATTCGTGGTCAAAATTTGAAAAATGCGATTCATAAGCGTTTTTGTGGCTCCATTGCTATATATTATTGCGTTAATGCCAAAAACTTGGCATTATGAAATGGTCCTGTAGAATCCAAAACTGTTATCTAAAATGCTTTAGCTTGTTTCGTTTGGGGTAAATTTTATATGAAATGGACCTGTCATCTAAAATGCTGTAGCTTGTTTCGTTTTAGTGCTTAAAAATGTATCCAATTTCGTACCACACAAAATACATTCAACATTCTTTTTTTATTTTTTATACCGTTTAAAAACGCATTTTTCCGAGGAACATTTTTGGTCATATGTGTTTTTCTAATATCTCTCATAGTTTTCGAGAAAATTCGAAAATTTTAATTTTTTGTAATTCAACCGCGGTTTTTTGCAAAAAGTGCACGATCGAAGATTTTGATTTTTGTTGTTTAATTTTTGTTAATGTTGAAACTTCATTAGGTAAATAGTTTAATTGAAAACCTGAACAACAAAATTACTAAAAGCAATTCCATTGATTTAGTTAGAAATCTTAAAATGAGGTTTGTAAAATATGAATCGTTAAAGAATATTTTAAATGGAGCAAAGTTTCAGAAACATAGGTTTTTTTATCCACTCTAATGTATATAAATATACCCCAGCAAGATTTTCTTTACAGTCAACTCATATCCTGTTCCGCGCTTACAGCTAAAAACTGTCATCAGCAGCATTATCTGTCAATATACTGTAATAGCATAAAGAAGTTGCTAAAAAATATTTCCTTAAAAATTGATTTTTAACGAGTTAGAACAGGGTATTTAACGAGTTCTTCTCTCTATTCTACAGTGAAATTTTTGTTTGAAATAATTTTAAAAAAGCTACAGCATTTTTAAACAAGTATTTTTTTGAAAAATTATTTTACTTAAAAGTTTTTTTTTGATTACTATAGAACTAATTCCAGAACATTTTGTATTTATAATTTGTTTCAAAAAATGTTCATGGGTACATTTTTGTTTGATAATGTTATCGTTTGTACTAAACTCAACGTTTTATTATCATTATAGGTGGTAGCAAGAGGACGAACAATATTTTGTTTTGCAATTTTCATAAAAGTGATTCCCGTCGGCAAGTTTTACCTGCCACCACATGCATTTGACTTCGGTGTCTTAAGCTCTTAATGAATTTGATAATATTAATATCGATTAATACGTTGCGTATGTGTAATACTGCAGAGTCCAATAAACAATTAAAAAGTATTGAAATTTCGATAATCAGTTCATAACTTTTGCATTTAACGACTTAAGAGTAATACGTACACATAATGAAATAGAAGTGAATGGTTTTGGTACGACAAGTTATTGAACGCATAAAATTGCCACCACATAATGATTCTCATGTTGACAACTTTTACTACGTTTATATCAGTAGTGCTAATTTAGCGCTTATATGCACAGACAAAATTTGAAACGAATTTCAATCAACAAAAACGCGGATTCAATAAATTTTTTGATTGAAATTCCTTCAATTAAAAAAATTGTTATACCAATCATCAAATTGTAGGTGATTGATTGAAAATTTTTTCAATCAAACATTTTTTCGATTTTGATTAAAAGATTGATAAATTTTTTATTTGTAGTCAATCAAAATAATGATTGATTTAACAAATGAATTGTAAGCTTATGACAAAATTTTCAAAAAAAATGCATATTTTTGCTTTCCAATATGTTGGCAATAATAAAAAAAAGTAAAACCCGATTATTTTTTATATTTTTTAATTAATCTATTCAAAAAACGAAGTAATACTACCTATACTGTATTTTATCAAAACTGTATCAAAACGAAATAATATTACTTATACTGTATTGATGATTTTTGTTTGGGATGAGACTCGAAGTAATTCATGAGTTTTACATAATGCATGAAAAATAATGGTAATGTCGCGTTTGGTGTGGTTAATAATACTTCCATATAATAACGGTGCGTTTAGTGCTATGGATTGTTGTAGACCTCCTGAGTTCTCCCACAAGTTTAAGAAGTTTGTCATTTCTAAACCCCTAATCATGGTAGAGAAGGTGGACCAATTAACCCTACAACAGGGCATTGGTGCAGTCATACCCAAAAAAAAACTGTAACAAATTTAATGAAATACAACGAAAATAACAAAAAATACAAGACAAAAACACACACATTTTTTTCTACTCAATAATTCATAGATATTAGGTTCTTAACTTATTACCTATCGCGACACCTTCACACAAAAGTATGTCGATATTCAGTAGACAAGAACTACTCCGGGAAGTAGTTGGAAATTGTTAAAAACCAAGGTGAAATTTTTGATCCGTCAGTGTTTAGGCTTCTAGTGTCCACACATGGGTCACCATCATTTCACTCTGCTCTACTTGGTATCCCGATTTCAAATTTCCATCCACAGCGAAGCTCAGAGTTTATCCTATCCGTCGGCATATCCAAGTTTTCGCCAATTCCTAATAAAGAAGGACCTATTTCATAAGTCCCAATTCGTATGAAAAAATTTTGGGAGTTATTGCAATTTATTTTAGGGAGTTATTTCATTTGGGAGTTATTTCACAGTACCTTTTGGAGTGACTGCTCATGTTGCGAGGGTCAGTTATTAACTACACCCAAAAAAAAACGTGGGTATTCAATACTAAAAATTTTACTAATGAACTAATTTTTTAGTTCAAAATGATCTAGTGCAGGCGTTGGTAATCAATACTAAAATTTTTTACTAATATTATTCAAAACCAGTAAAAATTACTAATTTTAGTACTTTGAAGATACTAAAAAACTACCGTACTACTGGTAATTAGTAACTTATTAGTAGATTTTGGTACCAAATCACTTACTAATATTTTTAATGCAGAAATTTTTTGAGTGTACTAAGAAATTGCAAAAAAAAAAAAATTTAATTTTTTAGCGCTTTTAGTAGCCAAACACTTGACATTACTGGTAAATGTAAAGTATTTTTTGAGAAGATAAAAATGGCGTCGCGAATTAAATATAAGACGCACCATGCTGCGTCACTTTAACTAGCAAGACCAACGTGTGAGGTCCACTTCTGTGCAATCAAATAAAACATATGCATTTTTACTTTATTAACAATAACAGAATTTCCCATCGATGAGACTACAAAAGTTAAAAGATTTGAGTTTAAATTGAAGTATTGTAGACATCAGTAATTTTTAATTGAAGTTAATCCACGCACGAGACAAAATGTTGCCTGATCAAGAGTTAATCACAAATAGAAGAATACGAAACCAATGATTTTACAATAAAATAAATACTGTATTTGCTAAATCTATTACAAGAGTTACATATCATAAAGATGGAAACAAAATATTTTTAAGAGATAAAAACGTACACTCAAAAATATATGTAGGTAAATTCCAGTGAATAGTTTAACGCCAGCGGATGAATTGGATTATAGAGTTGTCTAATTCCCAGGTGATTCATATATTTGTTAATTTTCAAAAAAAAAAAAACGCTTAGTTTGTCTTTTACTTTATGGTCGAACCAGAATCAAAATGTGTCGCGTAAGAGCCCAGTCACAATTGGCACCACCAACGACGAACCACTGCAAAAGAACGAGCGACATATTAAAATTAAGCGACAGACTACCGGACACATTTTATAAAGAAAAAGACGCTCATATCAGTCACACATTTATTTTTTTCTTTTGTCATCCTATAAAAGCAGGTATACAATGTTTCTTGTGTGCAACACACGTACAATATATTAACTTCAATTGGAAAAAATTAGCAAATTTTGTTAAACTTATGGCAACGCTACTTGATGCAAATTTGATAAAAATGAGAGGGTGGTGAGAGAGCACTACAAAAATAGAATAGAATCTATTCTGGCGGCAGTGTGGTCGACCACAAAGCGATTTTTTGCTTTTCATACAAAATGTATGAAAACATTATGTGGTTATCGAATGTGGTTCCAATTGTGACTCAGCTCTAAGACGTAAAAAACTAAAACAAACACATGTAATTTGAATTTTTGACGTCCGTTTGATTTATGTACCTCACACTTAAATTGTATAAATGAAAAATGTATTGGGCTTGACGCCCTATGCGACGTAATTTGATTCTGGTTCGACGCTTAGTTTAGTTTCTAAATTTCCTAACGCTGATAAAGCGGAAAGCGTATCATTTTGTTCCGTGGTGGCATAATATTAGTAGGCTGACAAAGTCTTGAGCAGAAAAAAGATGTCTGTGTCAAAATATGATTCAAAAAGATAATTTTAATTGGACCCCCCTGTATTTAACTTTATAGCTAAATAAAATTACTTTGCAAAAGTGCCTTGTACTTATATGTTTAAAAAGAAAAGTTTAAAAAAGCCCGCCAATGATATTTAAATAATTTCGTTGACAACATGGTGTGTGATCATATAAAAGCACCGTCAAAAATCTGTAGCAGCTAAAAATTATGATAATTAAAAGGTGTTTCAATCCAGACAATAATTCGACGTCGTTGGCATTCTGTAGTATTTTTGTATGCTTCATTTTGTAATCAACTTGTCCACTCTTACTGTGTGGGGTCTCTATTGTAGTAGTTGAAGTCAGTAAAGGG
The DNA here is from genome assembly GCA_963921195.1 of Pegoplata infirma. Taxonomy (NCBI): domain Eukaryota; kingdom Metazoa; phylum Arthropoda; class Insecta; order Diptera; family Anthomyiidae; genus Pegoplata; species Pegoplata infirma. Next base: position 228,552,012 of record OY992540.1, on the reverse strand, counting down.
AAACCGCAATCCAAATTCATATTTATGATAGCTTAAAGTCTTGCAGTGAAACTTCCAATAAAAGTCTTTTCAATTTACAATTTAAAAGAAACCCAAAATGAAAAACAACAACGAAAACAAGTTATAAATACAAGTTACACGAATAAAAAGCAAGATCGACTAACCAGCCAGCCAGCCAACGAAACACTCAACCAGTGAGCCAGCCAAACAACCAACCAACAACGCCAGTCGAATCTAATATGTATGACAATGTATTGTACATGGACATGAAAACATTATTGCCACACAACGGCGTCCGTTGTGGTGGGTGGTCGTTCTTCTTGCATTTGAAGTTCGTTGATTTATTCTAGTTTGATCAGACTCCACAAGAACATTAACTAAACAAACCACCAACCAATCAATGTAACGTAATGTAATGTAATGTATGCGTGGCATGTTATGCATATTTCATAATATTTCAATGAGATAGTTATGATGAAAAAATACAAAATCACAACTAAATATGTATTTACATACGTACGTGTGTGTGTATGTCCTCTCACATACTAACCAACATATGTGCAAATGTATTTACATACGTTCGTACTCTTAATAAAAACTTTACATTTCTATTTTTGCAGACGATACTCAACTCCATGCATAAATATCAACCCCGGTTTCATTTGGTGCGAGCCAACGATATTTTGAAACTACCATACTCAACATTCAGGACATATGTTTTTAAGGAGACGGAATTTATAGCTGTGACTGCATATCAAAATGAAAAGGTACGTACACACATACAATATAATGTTGACGACAAGTATTTGCCACTCTTCAAAAAAAAAATATCTACTAACGTATTCTCTTTGTATTCTCTTTTGTTTTGCTTTTATTCGATAACAGATAACTCAGTTAAAAATTGACAACAATCCCTTTGCTAAAGGTTTTCGAGATACAGGAGCTGGAAAAAGGGAGAAAAAGTGAGTATCACTAGAGTTAAGCAAACATATTTTCTGAAATAGAAAAGAAGGGGTGGCGAATGGAATACTCCTCATGATGAATATTCTAGATTTAAAAGTGCTTTCGATTACAGTGGGTATGGGCAAATGCATAAAATGGAATTGTTTGTGACATCATGTGTCATAGTAGTGACATTATACTATCTAATCAAAGTACTGAATGCCGCGGAAATGATTTGCTCTAGAAAATAAAGATGCCAGCAACACTCGTTGTGTGTTTGTAACCGCCTGTCTATCTAACTGTCTGACAGTTGCTAGTTTTTTGTTTGCAAGTTCGTTCTGGCAGTGATAGCTAACTTGCACATGTAATCTTCCTTTTACTGTAACCGGCTAAGGACTCGCCCATACCGAATTAACATTATTAAGGCATTTCCTAGTTTTGGCAATTTAAAGTTATCGAAACTCATGCCAGTTGACAGTTGACTTCAAAAGTTGTAATCATCAACCCTCCCTCACACACGAACAACTTATTTTGAACTATTTATTTTTCTTCTTCCTGTTCCCTTTATTTCTCTGTTAACATGATAGTGTTTTGGTATGTGTAGTACGTACACATACATGGATACATAAACAAAATTACAACTACACAAATGTATGTTGGTGTGGTGTCATCGACACGAAGACAACAAAATTGATTTGGACTGATGAAGACATAAGTCAGTGAGTATAAATGCCTTGTGTGGGAGAACATTTTTGAAAAATATACGATTCATCATCCTTAAGACTCGGCTACTGTTTCGACCACCGTTACCAACAAACAGTGACGAATGGAAAATAAAAAAATCCAACAAAAAAAAAACATAAATAAATGTAGTGATTTTATTAAGTTGCTTAGTCAACAACCCCACCCTTTTAAAAACACTAATTTCGAAAATATTCTTAAGATGACCGAAAGCGTATGCTTAAGAGATTTGCAGCCGTATCGGATTTCCGGGTATTTACAATTGAATTTTCCCTTTCCCTTATAAGCTGCAATGTAAATGCGGATTTACCATGTCCTGAATTGCACAGCTGATGAGGATGATGATGATGATGTTCTACCATGAATTTTAAATGTTAGTTGGTTGTATCGATTGCGCCAACATAATTGTTTTCAACGTGCTGTTTTGTTTACATATTTGCTATGTATACCATGTATTTCCTAATTTGACTTGTGGTGGTAGAACGTTTTAGAAAGGGGAGCATTTATCTATTAGAATCGGAAATTAAATCCAATCAATCAATTGAAACACTGGGATTTTATATCACAACAATTGTTTATGCATTTAATTTAAAAATCTGCAATAAGAAGTTTACAACGACCAATCAATTTGTCAGACAGAGAGTTAATGAATACGAGATTACTATAAGAGTAAATTTTTAGAATATTAAAGATAACAATACATTTTTGAATTGTAACGACACACAAAAGAAATACATAAATCCCCCAGATGATTATGACAATAATGATGAAAACATAGAAATTATTTAGTTGTACTACACTATAGTTTATGTTTGTACACTCCAAATAAATTCTCTGTCCAATCCGTAGAAAAATCTGCTGAAAATACACCCATTTTAAGCCATATGAGAAATCTGCTAATTTTATCAGACTCGGTTTGCTAAATATCTGTCTTGATTATCTAGGTGAAATCAGCAGAAAAATCTGCATGAAAAAACTAAACAACATTTTTTAAGATTTTTTAAGTTATACTGTTTTCCATTAATAAAATTTGCAAGTTTTTTTTTGTATTTTGTATTTTCATCATTTTTAGTTTAAGGGTTTTAAATTTCACAAAATCTAAAAAAAAACTTCATCCTAAAAAAACTTAAAATTGAACAAAAAATGCCAACAGACAATCTCTGTAAAATAACAAACTAATCTACCAAAATATTTTGAAATTCGGCAAACAGAATCGGTAAAATTGCAGAAAATTTGTTATTTTCTAAAACTGAATGACAGAGAATTTGCTTTTCAGCAGAAAAATCTTTCTATTCAAATTGAAAGTAATTTTACAGATTTTTTGACAGAGTTTAACTTTTGAGTGTACATAAAACAATGTCTTTTATTATACTCTCCAACCACAGTATGGGGGTATACTCACTTTGTCATTCCGTTTGTAACGCATCGAAATATCGGTCGGGGACCCCATAAAGTATATATATTATTGATCTATGATCGATTCTAAGACCTTATGTGAATGTCCGTCCGTCCGTCCGTGTGTCTGTAGATAACACAATGCAGTCCAAAATAAAACAGCTAGACTCCTGAAGTTTGGCACAAATATATCTCATGTTCATAGGCAGGTTAAGTTCGTGAATGGGTAAAATCGGGCCAGGGGGAAAAAGTTCCCCCTTGAAGAACTCAACCTACCTCTGAAAAAATACACTTCTTTTACATGTTTTTTTTTGTATTTTTGTTAAATAAATGAAACATTTGGTATCTTTATAGCGATGGGAAGGTGCTCTCAACATCCCCTACTGACCCCATCAACCCCCACCGCCCCCCCCCCCCCCCCCCCCAAAAAAAAAACGTCCTGATATTTTTTTTTTACATTTTGGAGGGTATAAAAGATACGGAACAGCCGAATTTAACACTCTCACTTGTTTTTTATATCCTCCAACCACATGGAGTATACTGACTTTGTCTTTCCGTGTGTAACGTATTGAAATATTAGTCGGGGACCCCATAAGTTCAAAGTAATAGAAAATTTGTAAACACTCCATATTGATTGTATTATAAAAATTAAAAAAATATTTGGATCATGCGATGTACAGGACATTTTCAAGTAAAATTACCTCACAAAAATAGTGAATTTTTTGTCTAGCTGGTACTCCACTCCTATTAAGGCACATTATTGAGATCTATTTCAAATTGTAGGGAACAACGGTGGCTATCATTAGGTTAGGTTTAGGTTATCATTCTGCGTTTTTACTTTTAAAAGTATAAAATAACCCAAATTTCTTGATCAAAAATCGACGCAAAATTAAAATTGTTTGAATTTTAATTCCAAAATGTTACCACCATATAACTTTTTAAATATAAACGGCACATCAAATCCATAAAAAAACATATTTTTAAACAATTATAGGGGCACACATTATAAATCTTTACACAATTCGTTATATACTTAATAAAGCGTCCCCTAAGATTTTTCGAATTTCGTGTCGTAATACCTGCCAAAAGATGGCTACGTTGATCTGATTGTGGGAAAAATATATAAAAAAAATCCAAAACTGCGATTTTAGTCCACAGATGCTGATTTTTTAATATGAAAATAATTTTTTTATCCAAATTGGTCTCAAAAGTTGGAAAATGTTAAGTGTGTTATCTAAAAAATATTAAAAAGTTAAAAAATCGCAAAAATTCCGAATTTTTGAGCCGGGTTTGGTCAAAAAATTCGGACATGTATTTTGGTCTTAATACATAATTTTTTCCAACTTTGACAGCTGGTTGCCGACTGAAGATGAACTTGCAAAATTTTTTCATAAATTTTCCCACAATCAACTCTAAAGTGGTCATCGTTTGGTAGGTCTTAAGACATGAAATTCAAAAATTATTATTAGTAATTTTAGGTTAGTTAGACTGTAAGTGGCTGCACATTTGCGTGTCCTGATAATGAAAAATTTTAGGGCTTGTCCCTAGAACGATGCTAATTAACGAGCTGATTACGGGAAAAAAAATTAAAAGAATTTGGAGGTCATCTTCAGGGCGCAACCAGCGTTTAATGTTTGCATCCGTAGTGCATTTTGTAAAAAAATATATTTATTTTTTTTAAATTGGTGACAAAAGTTTCGTTAGGTAGAGTACATTGAGGAAAAAATATTTATAAAGTTTTCATGGAGCAATTTTGGTCCAGCACAACGTTTTAAAATTTCGAAAAGGTGCAATTTATTATATATTTTTTTAAGTTCTTCAGAGCTGAAGAACTTAAAAAAATATATAATAAATTGCACCTTTTCGAAATTTTAAAACGTTGTGCTGGACCAAAATTGCTCCATGAAAACTTTATAAATATTTTTTCCTCAATGTACTCTAATAAGCATCGTTCTATGGGTATGCCCTAAAGAAACTCCAAAATTTCGTGATTTCGGCACATGCTACTGCACATATAGACTCTGAGGTTCGTTTTGATGCCACGGGACGGTAATGGAGTTTCCCTACAAGTCCCTGCCGTTAAACCAATTTGAGCTCCTTATGGAACTTTTTAGATATTGAATTATAATATCCGACAAATCAGAAAGATCATGCAGCTCTCTAAGTTCCAATGAAGCAAGTCTCTGACTAAAAAATGCCGAGCAATGGCAGATAAAGTGTTCTATAGTTTCCAACTCCTCCTCATGCATGCAACTCCAGCAAAAGTCGTTCGAAGTCACATTTAGCCGCTCAATGTGCTTTCCTTTAAGTCAGTGTCCGATGATTACAGCATCCACCGTCGAAATCTCTCCTCTTGGAAGTGATATCAGCTCACTTGGCGCTTCTTATAAATAGAAATTGACGTGTAGTTTCACACTCCAGCCATGTGCATATCTCGGATTAGTTTCCGTCGCCGAACAAAGCCGTAAATTTGCTTGCAAATTTCTAGAGGCATAGCAACACATTTAAATTCCCAGCACATTTCAATTCCCTAGAATGTTTCTGTACCCTGGGTCCCATATGGGTTGTTTGTCGAATTGCTTGGCCATTTCATTTAAAAATGAGCTGCAGTTAAAGGCAGATCTTGTTTTAAGTAGCATTGACTCCAGAGGCTTGACTGTCGAAATAGATGTTGACTGCGGTTTTAGGTAACACATTGCAACTCAACCAGTCATCCACTTTCTTTGTCGCTAGCATCTCTGCCTAATAAACACTGCAATGATCGATCAATCTTCAAGCAATGCTCAACCTAACCTCTTCCGAATAGACCCACTTGTTCGTCTAGCTTCGATCTTTGTATCTGTGTAAAAATTTAAAGAGGCTCCACTACCTGGAATGACTGTTACTTACCACCTAAAGTGGTAAGTGCAGGCTAATTGCATTAGAGGACCTCAATGCATATTTATCAGTAACCATTTGAATGCAAATAAAAAAGTTTTTGCCCAAAAAACGAAATTTCAAAGGAATGAAAAGTAAAAAATAATTACTTATATATCATAATAAATGACGTTGTTAACATTTATCGCGATGGGGATGGGGTTCCCAATGTCACCGAATACACCTCCCACTACTTAAAAACGCCACTGTCATTTTTTTTTTACATATTGGAGGGTATAAAAGATTCGGCCCAGCCGAATTAAATACTCTCACTTGTTTTTTATCCATTTTCTATTTCAATGCAAAAATTCTAGTTAGTTTAAACATACCTTGGTAGGTTTTTATAAAACGTAATTGAATAAAAAAACACATAAAAAATTAATTCGAAACACGTTATCGCAATTTTCTTGCCACAAGGAATTAAATAATGAAACTCCTTTAGTGTTCACACATCAAAGCGTTACAATTTCGTTACTTTTAAAAATTGGGCAATTTAGGTGAATCCTGTTAAAAGTTGGCAGCTTTATTAAAGGCAACACGAAGATCTATCGTTGTATGTGTGGATGTGAAGTCATGCATATGAAAAAAGAATTTGAAACGGTTACGAATACCGTCTTATTACTAATTTAATGGTAAATCAATTTGGGCTGTTTACCTTCTTTTCCTCGCCCCCAAAAATGAGATAATACCCATTCGGGCACCTTAAATTGATGGCATAATATATGTACATACATTACATTACCCACATGATTGTATGCCAATATTAGTAGTACATAGTAGTGTTTTCTTTAACGTCAAAAGACGAAACACCAATATTGAGAGATTAGTGCGGACTTTGCCCTGTAATTTTCCAGTTACGTCAATTTAGCAATGTTATTTTTTTTTTCTAGCATTCATGCAATTTTCTATTTTTGCACCCTCAAACAACTTGTGTATTCGTTTGTTGGTGTGATGGTTTGATGTTGGCGGTCTGTCGGTCGTCTTTTCATTACTTTCTTCACTTTGATCTGATCACTCGTTCAGTTTAAAATTATTTTTTTTTCCTAACGCTTTGTAAAGTTTAACTAGTCAAATATTCTGGTTTAGAATGAATTGCGAATTTATTGCGAAAACAAACGTTTTGTCAACTAGCGCCTGGGGGTCTTTTTTTTATTTTCACACAATCTGCTTTCAAACGCCTTTTGTTGTACTATCGTACATAACTCTGGGTATTTCGAATTTAAAAAAAAAAAAAGCGTTCTCAATTGCGTTGTTTGTTTTGGGTAGCATCAAATATAACCCGGAGATATTTTTAGTATTGCCTTTACAATTCTATTGCTAGTAGTCCGTCCTCTCATACTACATCCATACCATTCATATTTATATGGACGTATTTATGCCGGCGTATGTTGAACATTAACTCACTCCACAATTTGCTTAATATGGATGTTTTCGTAGTGTAAACGTTCAATTTGATTTGAAGTGAAAGTCTGAAAAGCCATTTGAATAAAAACATCAATTAGCGTATGTTTTTTATAAATTTTACTGTGTGATTCTTTTGGATATTGTTTCCATCTTTTGTGTATTGTGTGCTAAAGTAATCCTTTTTGTAAAAAAAGTTGAAAACGCTTTTAAATGGTTGCGCCTACATGCGGCGATAATGACAAAATTCCTAAGCTCAAGATTTTGATGTCTTTGGCATAGTTGACTAAACAACCGAGAAACCGAAAAAACAAATCCTGTGGTGAAGGGTGCAAAGCCACAAAATTATTATTAGCATTGGTGTTATTATAACTAGGATTGTCGGTATCGTGTTGTGGTTGTTGTTATCGTCGTCGTCGTCGTAGTGTCGTTGTCGTCGATGTTAATTCTGTTATTGTTTATATTAAAGAAAGGGTTGTTTTAGCTCTGCAGACACATTTGATTACTTGCGTTTGTTAGCCCCATCCCCCTATGTGACACTGTTCCATAATGAATTAGTAAGAAATTTGTTAGAACTATTGTTCTAGGCCAAACACGTAAAATTCACGTACATACAACACACAAACAACATCGCTGGCATCTAAATCTGTGACGAAAAGTATTCTGATTGCGAAGCAACATGAAACGTACACCCAGAGATTAAGTAAATGTACAAATAGAAACAAAATAATGAAGGGTTAAGTCAACAAACAAACAATCAAACGAATAAACAAACCGTTAGTCAAGAGAAAAGATAGGCGGACAGAAATACAAACAATCGAAAAAGTTTAATCGTTGGTAGATGGAGGGCTTAAGTGATTCAAGTGGTTTTGATTGCTAAACTTTTTATAAGAGATTATTTTAAATTGAGGAAATCCGTGCTAATTGTCGACAAGTTTCTGGAGTGGAGGCAATGATTCTGTAAGCCGCTTTTAAGCTAATGACCGACCGCCTCAACTCGTGCAAAAACGTTTTTAACTATTTATTTGATAAACAACAAAAAAAAAAACATTTTTTTCATTTTGACAATCGATGTTTTAATCAGCCATTTTTCCTTACCAACTGTTGTAACAAACAAGCGTTACTATTGAAACGCGGGTCCGATTAGGGTAAGCTAAATCCTAGTTCAAGAGCTCGAGATGCTTAAGAGCTTTTAAACTAATGATCGACAGCCTCAACTCGTGCAAAAACGGTTTTAACTTAATGCAATTTTTTTGACAAACAAAACAAAAAACTTTTTTTCATTTTGACAATTGATGTTCTAATCAGCCTTTTTTCCTTACCAACTGTTGTTACAGGCAAGCGTTACTATCGAATCGCGGGTCCGATTCGGATAAGCTAAATCCTACGCATGTCAGTAGTTCAAGAGCTCCACTACATCTTGGTCATACGGTACGACCACCGCATCATTTACACTCACATCCATCAATGCATGACAATCAACAAGATGATGATGACAAATTACTGGATGTGGTGGGTCCTCCACAAAGCCCATTGTTGCCTTTAAGTCATTCGTTGCAGCAAATGCATGCGCATCAACATTCGGGTAAGTGTCACATATAGTAATTATAGTAGGATACATACAAGCAGTGACTCAACATACTATTGGTCAAATAGAGGCAGCTAGAAGTTGGTCTGCCTTTAACTTAAATAACACTGTCCGACACCAAAAAACTCCCCGTGAAATGTTCAACGGGTCCTTATAGAAAGCTTAAAGTTCAAATTTTTCTAGCTCTTACCGTTTTGAGGTATTTGCTGTTGAAAAGTTAAAAAAAAAAAAAAAAAAATTAGAACTTTTGGGAGTCGACTGTTTCGTATTCTTAAGTTACTTACACAAAATAGGACTTGCTGTTATATACAATATACCTCCTGACTCCAAAACTGCAATCCAGATTTTTCTAGCATGTTCCGTTTTCGAGTTATTCGCGTTTGATCAGTTTAGTGTGATTTATAAAGATTATAAGTGCGTAACAGTAGAGTTTAAGTTTTTAAAATATTAATATTTTGAAAAATATTTTAAAAACGGTACGCGTTAGAACAATTTGAGTGCAAGATTTGGAATCAAGAGATCATTGATACTAAGCAACTTAAGAATACGTTACAGGTGAGACCCAAAAAGTTCTAATGAAGCGTTTTTTTAAATATTTGAAAAAAATCTTAAAAACCTTACGCGATAGAACAATTTGGAAGGCATATCTTAAATTAGGAGTTAAAAATTTATTTAATTCAGTTATTCTGATTCATGGGAGTGCGAATTTCCATAAATTTGTTCAACAGTGTAATTGAAAGGTGACAATGTGATAATATTTTTTATTTAAATAGCATAAAGAAAAATTGTAAAGTTTGCTATAAACTATTATCACTTATTGCCACAGAAATAGTTATGGCGTTTTCTTTTCTCGAAAAATTATCGCACTTTTTCTGCCTTTTTTCTGTAAATGACTCTTTGTGCACAGTTATAAACAGAAACCACATATACTTTTTTATGGAATTAAAGGTATTTTCGAGTTCTACTCGTTGGTCACTTTATGAAACTGTTCAAAAACTAAGTGTTCTGTTAAAATGCATAGTAATAGATAGGTCTTAAAAAGTACTTTTCATTTGGTACCAAAAAAGTCAACACTTACTTTTCATTAATGTGCATAAAGCGTCATAATTACAAAAGGACAAAGAAAGTTTGACTTTTTTTTTTTCAGGAAAGAAAACGCCATTAGTTTTTTTTAGTTTTATATTCAAGTTCAATCAACACTTCTACATATTTTAGTTCGTGGTCCAAACCGACCAAAGCAACTGACAAGGGTGGTCTTTCAGAGGGCACCAACCGAAACTTGCATATAGGAAAATAATAGTTACCTGTTTTTTCTTAGCTGCCCAATCTCAGATTAAGCGGGTTAAAGGGGAGAGGGAAACGAGTTTTTTCGTTTTTTGAGAGTATTTACCATTTCTTCAAAAGAACATTTTATAGAGATCATAAATAACAATTTTTATTACAATTAAAATTCCTGCTATTTCGAATTTTTCCGAAAGACCTTTTTTTTAAACTTTAACTTTTAGTTAACTAAAAAAACAGTTAACTCTTATTTTTCTCCCTTCATTCCCATATTTAAGTTTCAGGACAATCAGTGGGTGGCCTGTAAAAGACCTCCCTTGGGAGTCAATAAATTTTTTGAGTTATTTGAAAACATTATGATTTCTAAACTTTTATTTTTAAACAATAATATTTCTCTTCGTTTACCCAAATTTCTTACTATTTTTACTACAACTGAAAAATGTTCTTTACTTTTTGTATTGAAAATTTCCAGGTGTAGTAAAAGTAGTAAAAAATAGTAGATTGTAGTAAGGTAAACAGTCATAATTTAGTTGATTTAAAAATTAAATAGAATAGTCGTTAGATTGCCTTAATAAAAGTCAAGTAGAATTCCGGACCTTTTAATAAAACTGTAAATGTCAAACCAACTTTCAGCATAACTCTAATGTATGTGCCAATAATGTAATGAGTTACTACTGCGTATGTAAATTTAAATAAAACTTTTAGTTAGAGCAAGATTTTCTAATCAATTCAAAGCCCTTGCAGCTTGGTTTAACCACTTGGCCGGTGCTAGTGATCATGCTAGTGAAGAGGCGTTGCGACGAAGACTCCAATCCGATGACATAGAACGTGATGGTAGCGACTCAAGTTGTTCAGAGAGTGTAGGTGGAAGTACTGGTGGTGCTTTTCGACCAACGTCGTCTGGAAGTCCCAAAGAAGGTGCTGCCGGTCTAACTGGCTCCGGGTCGTATCCATCGCCAAACATTTCAGTGGGTCCACCAATACAGCCATCGCCACACCTGTTGCCTTACCTATATCCTCATGGTCTGTACCCGCCACATCACCTGGGATTACTGCACAATCCAGCTGCAGCGGCTGCAATGAATCCCGGACTTAATCCCGGCCTATTATTCAACGCTCAACTTGCCTTAGCCGCACAGCATCCCGCCTTATTCGGACACTACTCAGGACATACACCAGCCTCCCCACTGCAAGGCCTCAAGGGCCATCGGTTTTCACCCTACAGTCTACCAGGTAGCTTAGGATCTGCATTCGACGCCGTTACGCCAGGTTCAAACGCGAATCGTTCGAGTACGGATGGCTGTGCCATCAATAGTGGGACAGGTAGCATAGACCACGGTCCACGAAGTCTCAGTTCTAGTCCCAGACCGCGTGCCTCATCACATTCCCCTCCAACGCGTCCAATTTCTATGTCACCCACAACACCACCGTCCCTCCTCAAACGAACCAACTCACCGTCGGAGCTAAAGAGCATCGAAAACATGGTAAATGGCCTGGAGGTGCAACACAATGGTAGCATGTGTAGTGCCAGCGGGTCGCTAGACGACTTACAACAAAGGAAATCGCCGGGGCTGCAAGGCGATCAGTGACAATTGTATGACCGGGACGACAACGATCGCTCGTCCGTCATAGATCTCGACGATGTGTGACTAGTTAGCTACTCGCTTCGATTTGATCCACTCACACCCAGTAGGCCGCCCACGGACACCGTTTGGCGCCATCTCAAGGGCACTGATAAATACCCAACCCATCGTCAAAATGCAACGTCCTGTTGATCATCAATATAATTGTTTAGATTAAATGAAATCTCGGCGTGCATCATTCACCTCGTGTATGCTGCATGCAAGATCTATCATACATACTTATGTATGTAAGTATATTCATAATTGTTAAGTATGAAGCCTACTGTCAGACACTCGTTCTTCTACTTCTTTTATAATTTAAACCAAAGAGCATAATAATTTTATTTTATTTTGTAATATAATGCTTATGATTTCCATCAAATAGCGTACTTCACTTGTACAATATCTATGTAAATTTAAGTTGTTTATGTACATTTAGTATTATTTTAGAGTAATCCATTCGATTGTGTGAAAATTAAATCCATTATGTTCCTTTAACGAGCTGTCGTCAGTCAGTGTCGTATATAATTTACAAACAAACAAACAAACATTTCCTGTAACCGACATCATCTTAAAATAATTTTAGATTACTTTTAGTTGCATATACATACATATATTTAAATATAAAGTTATTAATTTGCATCTAGTTATTCCATAAATTCATCGCAAACGCACACCCTCAAACCCCCGCCCCCCTCAACCCCTAAGATGTTGACCGCGAAAAATCCCGAACCCACGATTGCACATGTTTGCCTATCTCTCGTCACCATTAGCAGGGATGTATCCTAGCGTAGTAGTCTAAAACTAACTAAGAATATTTTGCAAAATACAAACCAAAAGATAAAGCAATAATAGTAATATTAAATGGATATCATTTCATTTTCGACCCGCAACAGTATAGTCCGAGAGAGAGAGAAAGTACCCACTTCCTAATAGGACAACTACCAAATAACTCATTAGACTGTGTCAACTAAATGTTGTCTTTTGTGCAGAATTAAAAACAAAACTCTTGAATATACAATTACATTATAGAAAATTAAAGGAATTATTTCACACATCTGCAAATGAGAATCACACGGACCAATAGATCGATCGACCGACCGACCGACCGACTGGTTGATTGATTCTGTCATCTGTACATCTCTCGGAATGTGAACCTCAAACGAGAGCTGCATTGTATAGTTAAAGCGATCAGTTGTGTGCGAAAACTGTTAGAATTGAAATTGATTGAATGCAAATCAGAAAAAAAGTGCATTATTATATTGTAACATGCATGTATGTAGTATATTAAAAGTGTCGCATGCGACAAATACATGAATATGCATGCGACAATTATATATGTGTAAATAGTAAAATAGAATTATGTATGTTATTTAAAAAATAAATAAAGATTTATATATCAATAAGTATAAACTTATATCCATCTATATACATTTTGTAAGTAAAATAATAAAATTAAAAAAAAAATTAAAAAAAACACACACAGAACTGTTTTCATTTGAAACTGAACTTGAATCTGAATAGAATAAAGTGAAACCTATTAGAATTTATCATCGATAGTTATATTTTATTTCCATTTGTGCACATGGTATGAGAATTTCTCATTGAATTGACAGTATACTAAAGGACAAAAAATCTTAAATGCAAAAATATATTTTACAATGCTTTTTTTTCGGATTAATTAAAAACATTTGATAAAACTTTTGTCGGTAACTTTGAAGGCAGCACTTATTAACCGTTGATAATTAAAAAAAACGCTATTATTCTAAATAGTAATGTAAACTCAATAATGAAAACAACAGCCTTGTTCTTTGCAGACCGGATTAAGATTAGGATTAACTTTATTTAGTTAAAAAATCGGTCTAATCGAGTCCAAAATTTTTTTTATAATTTTTTTCTGAATTTACTTACAATTAGTAAATATAAACAGGAAAAAAAATTAAGCTTTGTCCAAAATGTAAAGAATGAAAAATAAATTGAGTTAAATCCTAGGATTAGCTCAGATTTATTTATACCAAATTACATTTTCGACGACGCTTAATTTTTGTTCCTGTTTATGTAGTATGTAGATTCAGAAAAAAATTATAAAAAAAAATGTTGGACTTAATTTGACTCATTTTTTAACTAAATACAGGTAATCCTAATTTTAATCCGGTCTGCAAAAAACAAGGCTAATATTAACAAACCTTTTTTGAAAATGTGGCAAATTAAATGTGTATATTTAAAGAACATAATGGGCCTTAAAAAACTGATAATGATACTAATATTGTAGACGATTTCCTAGCTCAATTATATATTAGAATTTTATTTTTTTTATTTGGAAAAACAATTTCTCTCAAATTATAGTCGGTCAATACCGACCATATTTTAAGTGAAATAGCGTTCTTTGCCAATACCGATTTAACTGAATAAGTTCACATTATGTTTTTCTATTTGATAAATTTTAAAAGAAGCTTCGAATGGAATTAAGTGGTTATGTAACAGGTTCTACATAATATTTTTACATCTTCATCTTTACAGCTGGGATGTTCTGTATTATTAGCCTGACCATTTGTACTGATTTGATTAGTACATGTACTGATTTTTAGTCACGTGTACTGATTTTTTGAAATATGTACTGAATGTACTGATTTTTGAATATTTCCACGTAAAAAATAACTTTATTTGAAAATCCTATACAAAAAATTTAATTTCCATTAAATAAGTCGTCAAGAATTTATATTGAATTAATTCTATGGATTTTAGAATTCGCGAATCATGAGGTTTCTTATCACAATATGTATCTGAGCATGAGGTTATTTTGATCTTCACTTATTTATATGAAAAGCGCACATAATCTTAAAGGTTTTCTAAAACGACAAGTTCACACGATGATGGATTTCCTATATTTTTCCGGAAGATAATGTAATTGCATGATTCCAAATAATTCTGAGATCATCTTTCAGCACATTTATATTATCTTTTACATAAACAAAAATATTCGCCAAAAACGATTTGGCAAGTACAGCTGCGGTCAAAAAAATAGCACCAGGAAAAACAAAATTTTCTTCGTTGGTTTTTTTTTTAACAATTTCAACTTATGCCACTGACAACGTGTCATAAGATACTTACAAGAGTGTGAAACAATATTACATAAGAAAAGGCTAATTCGGTTTTTTATTTTATTAAAAATTTTCAGTGTTTTTAAAAAAACTTCAAAAAGACTCAGCCAAAAAAATAGCACCACAGTACTTTTTGTATTAAAATTTAATTCTTAAATTTGAAAAACGAATGGATTATGAATTCAGTATTGTTTTGATATCTTTAAATATTAAAAAAAAATTTTGTCGAGTGCTCATTGTTGACAATTGCCTCTTTACAACGTTTTTGTACCGAATTTGCGAGATTTTGGGATCTTTAATTCGAAATTGAGTTCCAGATTTGCTTAACAGCCACCCAAAGAGCTTCATTACAAGTTGGTTGTATTCGAGACACTCCCTTCAATATAGCTGTCCATTAACTATCGATTTGGTCTAGATCTGGGGACTTACCAGGCCATTCCATCACGTTTACTTTATTGTCCAGACCAAATTTTTCGCCAATTTCCCATCATGCTTTGTGTAATTGACGTGATAAAAGACCTAAATTAGTGGCATTTGCTCAGAAACTTATGGTAACATTACTTTCTGGAGGATATAAACGTTAAGTGTATATCCACGGTTGATCTAGTCCAATATGTGAGCCATGGTCCAATATATGAACCCCACTCATCAGTAGGAAAATATCCCCCACATCATAAGCACCATTTTAAGTTATTTTTATTTCGAATTTTTGATTGAATTCCGCGTTTAAGGGTTTTTTAACGTAGGTATGTGATCCTATGTCTCAAAATAAAACAACAATGGCTTCAGTTGACCATAGAACATTGATCCACTTTTAAGTTGTTCATTCTGAGTTACTGTTAGCAAACATCAAACGACTTGCAGCAAGCTTAAGTGAGAGTAGGCGCACTTTTCCGAATCTACAAGCGTTAATGTTGTTGTTTTGTAATCTTTGACAACGATTTTCGCCATTTGTTGTCCTTTTTTAGCTCTGGAGCTGCCGTAGATGGGGCTTTCTTCCATTGTCATTACAAACACCTAACCACTAATGGTGACAAACATCGCTTGTGACTAAGTTTTTCAAGCTCTAAAGTTAATTTTGTTGAATTTCCAATCATTTTATAAGCGAATCCAACCAATTTTCCTATTTCAGAATATGGTTTATGTTCAGAAATCATATTTTTTACAAAAGCACGTTTTTGAGGAGTGTAATACCTTCCACGTCATATTTTTTGAAAATAAATGTCAAATTTTGTAATGAATTAATTTTTTTTATAATTTAAAACAATCTTTCTTTAATATTTAACACTTTTATTTAAATAATTAAAACAATATTAATTTTTTTAAAGAAATTTTGTCATTCGGTGCTGTTTTATTGACTGCACTGATTTAGAGTTTTTTTAAAATATCGATCATTAAAAAAGAACCGTCCACAATTTTTGGAAAAAGTAAAAACATTTAAGGGGAATATACTTAGTATAAGAGTTTTGCATATTTACTTTAAACGAATACGCACATAATATTTTGTTTTAATTGAGTGAATAGAGATTTTGTCATTGGTGCTATTTTTTTGACCGGCACTGTATACTTGCATGTGGACTTTAAAGGGTTAAGAATTACAAACTCCATATGTTCTGTCCAAGCGGCTTCGTTAAATTAAGTTTTGTTTAGGTTATTTCAGTACCAAATTCTCAACTTTATCATATGTAATAAGTATGAAGCAAGTACGAAAACGTTGAAATCTGAAAATCAGTTCGTTAGTGTGTAATCATCTTAACCGACTTTTGGCTGCACTAATTTTTAGTAATACGTTAATAACTTCATCCAAATTCTACCCTCATTCCGATTCCGAGCATTTGCCATTTTGCAAATACACCCAAAAATAAGTACACTAAAAAGAAAAACTCTGTCAAAAAATCTGTAAAACGACTTTCAATTTGATTTAGAAAACTTTCAAAAGAAATCTCTGCAAAAAATCTGTTATACGACTTTCAATTTGATTAAGAAAACTCTCAACATACTTTTCTGCTAAAATGTATATTTTTACTAAAATCTCTGTCATTCAGTTTAAAAAAATAATAGAAATCTTACTGCGTTGTTATTGATTCTGTTTGCTGAATTTTAAACTATTTTTGAACATATTTTTACTAGATTATTTTTCAGTTATACAGAAAAGGTTTGCTGTCATTCTGAAATGTACAAAAAAATGTATGAAAAAAATATGCAAATTTGGTTCGAAATTTTTACTTCTTTTGCTAATATTTCTGGATATACTCAATGGATTTTGAACTTTAACTCCAGGTTCTCTTTATTGGAGTGTCTACTTTACATAACTGCTTTGAGCAGGAAGTTTCTTGGCAATTTCGGATACTTATAAGGACATAACCAAAAAAACGACATTATGTATAGTGTCCGGATTTCTTGCAAAAGTTAGGTAATTTTATTGGGAATTCGAATAAAAAAAATGAGAATAACTTTAAAATACACTTTTCCAATATTAAAAAAAATTTCTGTTTTGAGGGCTTGGTCCACAAAAAATTAAAATGCCTATTAAATTTCAAGAAGGCGATTTGATATAACTTTTCAGATGACAGATTTGTGTTTAGGAGGCCAGAAAATGTACTTTAGAAGTCTGTGCAAAAAATAAGTTGATTTTTGTAGAGTAGTTTAATTGACAAAACTAAAAAAACACAGTTTATGATATTGCTAATTTTACAAAATATTTTTTTTTCTAGTTAAAATTAAAAAAAAAAAAACATTCTCTGCTGTTTTGACAGATTGCTCTGCTGATTTCACCTAGATAATCATGACAGATTTTCAGCAAACCGTGTCTGCTAAAATCAGCAGATTTCTCATATGGCTCAAAATGGCTGTATTTTCAGCAGATTTTTCTGCTGATTGGACAGAACAGAGAAATATGTGAAAACGAAAAAACTTTCTTTGCCGATTGCTTTGATAAATGCATTCGTTTTTAAAAATTTTACTAATACACACTCATATTTGAACCGAATTACTAATTCTTACGTTTTTCGTATTCGCAATTGCGTAGAATCAAATAAAATTGAAGAATGTTTTGATACGTGAGTTTACGTGTGTTTTAGTAAGTGAGATATTTGAAGCTCTAATACACCTTTATTTTCTTAAATACTTATCAAAAATTGAGCAACTCTATAAACGGGAGCATTTTATAAGAACCCGAGTAAAAATTTTTATATGATGCAATATATATTGATATGTAATACAATATATAACTAAACGCAATTTCATCCGAAAAATGGTGGATGTTTTTGCATTAAAAAAGATCAATTTGTATAAAATATGATTTGATTTCATCCGAGTTTTGACCAGACATTGCCATATATTAGTGGATCTAATTAGATCTAATTGCATAAAAACATGTAAAATCCTGGTGTTTTTTGATTTGGGTTGAGTTACACCACAGGTCAACGATACATTCACCAAACATATAATTTTCTTAAACAAAAAAATGTTCGGGTACGCTTCGAACCAGATAGGTAATATACATAACCCTAACAAGGAAATGTTTAGGAACATTTTAAAAAGTTTCTTATACTTTGCCTTAAAAACTTAGAAAATTGTTGGTTAAATGGAAACATATAGTGTTATATATGGAACAGAATAGGATATATATAATTTTATATTAAATTATACAGAAAAACAAATTTTGTATTGACCCTCATATAATTTTATATAATTATATCAACCGTACACCTTTTAATCCGAATCATGATTCAATTGTATATTACTACATATAACTGCATTAAAAAAATTTAAAAAATATCTCACGGATGTATAATCATATATAATTTATTATGTTTGTATCAAGTTATATATTGTCATATATGTTTATTTTTACTCGGGAACATACAAAACTGTGAACCTTTAGTTGTCTGTTGTAAATTAAGAATAACAAATGCCGTTTATAACACTTAATTCTTTACGCGAGACTGCCAATCGTACTCAAAATATTTAGAATCAATGAAATTAATAAGTGAAGTCTTAACACATAATACGGCTGTGTGCAATCAGGCTATATTTACTCTAATTTATTTACATCACACTCAAAAAAGTAAAATTAGTTTATCATTTAATCTGAACTTAAATTTTGATACAAAATTTCGCACCCAGTCTAAGTTAAAAATATTTTTATAAAATTACTTAATCAAATAAAAAAAAAGCTCTTATAACAGATATATAAAATAAATATTTTGCATTTAAATGTTTTGTAAATCTGTTCATAAGATTAATTGAACGAAAAAAGTGGTCAGATGTTAAGATGTTAGATAGTTTTGTCCGATAGTATACATTCATATGTATTTAGCAATAAATTCATACCATTAAAATTTAATTAGAATGAATTAAAATTAAATTCGTTATGATTATTTTCAACACTCACACGCTCATCTTTAAGAGGAAAAACAAAAACAAAAAATGCAATTAATATAATTAAAGAAATTTATTATAAAAATATAAAAAAACAAAATAATATTAAATATTTTAATTTCGAATTTAAGGTTTTACAAAAAGTTACAAATGTAAATTTGTTATTTTAAATAATTATGTGAAAAAAAAGTAAAAAAATAAAAAAGACAAAGAAAATATATTGTAAAAAAAATCAAATTAACAACATGTGTTTTTCTTTTCTCAAGCAAACAGTCACACAAACATCCATGCATACATCCATCCATCCACCCTCCAACACAAATTCAGCTGGATTAAATTGAGTTAGCCGGGAAAATGCATGTAGGCGTTAGCTTTAACATACTTCTGAATTATATATTTTTTTTTTGTTTTTATTTTTTGTTATTATTTTTGCCATTTAAAGTACTCGACAAGTGCTGTAATTGCTTCCTAATTAAAATACATTGCCGTTTCAAGTTAAACAACAAACAACACAGTAAGTAACCCAACCATAATATTTCGCACCTTTTCGTCCACTCAAACAACGTCAGAACGGCTCTGCGACCAAAGTGCCAAGTAATTAAATAACGAATGGCTTTTTAAGCATAAAATTAAGTACGCGATAAGAAACAAACAATAAATGTGCTGATCGCATGTTAAGTCTGGCTAGCTAGATGGCTGAATGACTGAATGGCTGTTATAGTTTAGGCGTATTAAACGTCTACCAGGCGGATTAGCGGATAACGATAAGCTACTAACCCCTACCAATGTCAGGGTATTTCATACAAAACAATTGACAAAGCAACAGCTAATGCCTGCTACTTTCATCATGTTATGGCAAATTCTTCTAAAAGGACAAACACTGCCACAAGGGGCATGTTGTTTGTATTTTTGTGTATTAAATCGATATAAGATTGAGTTTAAATGAAAATGGATAGAAGAACTTAACCTTCTCTCAATTAATTGCTACCCAAAGTTAGCAAATGAAAAATGGATTAAGTCATGTATTATTTTTTTGGCAATAAAGTTCAAGTCTTCATTAGTGTGTAATTTGTTGAAACGATTTAATCTAAGAGCGCAAAAACCCTTATAAAAAAGACTACATATTTTTAAAATAGTTGTACGGGATTTTTTTTTAATATAGGGATTCTATATATCATGAAATCCAGCAAAGATTTTATAAAATCTGACCGAGGGTCTTCAAATTTATCTAATTTTTTGTACACATGTGCTCTATAGAGCCAATTAAACATATCCATTTTCAGTTTTTTATATTTAAAAAAAATCGCGATTTTTTCGCGAATTTAATTTTCTTCAAAAATTGAAATATCTTCGGAAGTATCTATCGAATTTCTTCAAATCAAAAAGCATTCGATTCAGACGATAGTCTTACCTATAATTAATGTAATAAAAAAAAATATTTTAAAAAAAAAGTGCATTTTTGTTGCAAATGCATTTTTTGGATGCATTTTTTAAAACTTTCTCCCCCTTCAATTTTTTTTAAACCTACATAAATCGAAAAAATGGCATTTTTTACACAAAATTGCGTACAGCTTTTTTTGTGACGGAGTTTCGTAAAAATTTTGTAATTTTTTTAAAAATACCATATTGGTTTTTCCATACAATTTTTTTCATAAAATTCATAAAATAACAAAAAAAAATTTTAGTCTAAGGAAAAACTACATAAGCATTTTTTAAAAAAATCACTAAAATTTTGTGAAACGCCGTCACAAAAAAAAAATGTACCCAATTTTATGTAAAAAATTCTATATTTTCGATTTATGCAGGTTTCAGACAAATTGAACGGGGAGAAAGTTTTAAAAAATGCATCCAAAAATTGCATTTGCATCAAAAATGCATTTTTTTAAAAAAATATTTTTTGTTAGTGCATTGTTATAAAAACGGATAATCAGTTGAATCGAATGCTTTTTGAGGCGTAGAAATCCGATAGATACTTTCGAAGAAATGGCTTTTTAAAGTTACATACTTTTTTGATAAAATTGCAAAATAAATATTAAATTGATTTTTGTATGGAAAAAATTAAATAAGTAGTTTTAAAAAAATCACGAAAATTTTTTGAAACGCCGTCACAAAAAAAACGGTACTCAATTTTGTGTACAAAATGCCATATTTTCGAATTATGCAGGACTGTGATCATGTAAAATGAGTGTCGTCTATCGACGATTGAACGATGAAGATTTTTTGTTGCTTTACGTAAGCACATCACTAACGTATCGTTTCGAACATAATTCGAAGACGATAAATGAAAATTTGACGTTTTGTTTTGTTTTTATTTTCGCATTATTATTTCTTGCAAAATAAAAAAATTATCAAAAAAACTATTAAAACAAAATATTAAAGTGAGTTTTTTTTACCAAATTCGTTAATAAATTAATTTAGCAGTTGCTATTGATATAAGTGTGATAAATTAGTTTATATTAAACTCAATTGTAGAATTTGGTTTTTACACCCCTACATGCATATGTTGAATGCATCCAATTGGAATGTGTGTAATAATTATTTATTTAATAATTTTAAAGATTTAATGTGAATATAAGTGAATATATTAAATAAAATCGCTGTAAAAATGGTTTTTCAAATATTTTTTTATATTAAAATTTATTAAAGGTGTTACAAACCGAGTGTTAAACTTTAACTGCTCCCCTATATACTGAAGCATCAAAAAATCGCTAATGTAAAATGTTTATTTTATTATGTTTTTAATAGTTTTTTTGAATGGAAATCATTATTATTTTAAATAAAAGTATAAAATAATTTATTAAATAACAATTTTGTTTTTATTTAAGCAAAAAACTGTGCAACACGACACCTATTTTGATGTCGTTTATTTTAAGTCGATTTAACGATTCTCGTTAAACGATTTTGAGCTTACGTGAAGCTAAAAATCGTCAAAAAGACGATTCCGAACCTACGATTTAAGAAAAATCGCGTTACGTGAAGCCAATGCGTCGTTTTGACGACGTCGATATATCATTCTCACTTTACGTGATCATAGTCCAGGTTTCAAAAAAATTGAAGGGGGAGAAAATTTTGAAAAATGCATCAAAAAATTGCATTTGCATCAAAAATGCACTTTTTTTGGAAAAACTTTTTTTTATTACATTGGTATAAAAAAGGACGAACGTTTGAATCAAATGCTTTTTGAATCGTAGAAATCCGATAGATACTTTAGCAGATATGGCTCTTCAAATTAACATACTTTTTTGATTTTTTAAATTTTTGAAGAAAATTAAATTCGCAAAAAAATCGCGATTTTTTTAAAATTAAAAAAACTGAAAATGGATATGTTTTATTAGCTTTATGGAGAATGCATACCGTTAATATAAAGAAAATCGAAAGACCTAAGGTCAGAAAATAGCATTTTTTATGTGTTTTCTGGTGGATTTTGTGATATAATACAAAAAAAAAAAAAACGGCTTAACTTAAACTTCCCGAGTAAAAAAGTTTTTTATATAATTTTATATAATTATATAAAATTTGATAAAATTATATATAATTATATAAAATTATATAAAGAAGTTTTTGTTTTCAAAATTATATAAAATTTGATAAAATTATATAAAATTATATATAATTTGATAAAATTATATGAAATTATATCCGAAATTTTTTTATATAAAATTTTATCAAATCTTATATAATTTTATATAATTTTATAAAATTTTATAAAATTTTATCAAATTATATATAATTTGATATAATTTTATAAAATTTTATATAAAACAAATTTTGATATAATTATATATAATTTCATAAAATTATATATAATTTTATCTAATTTTATAAAATTATATCAAATTATATATAATTAGATATAATTTCATAAAATTTTATATAAAAAAATTCTGATATAATTGTATATAATTTTATCAAATTATATATAATTTTATCTAATTTTATCAAATATATATAATTATATATAATTTGATAAAATATAAATAAATAATTTAGTTTCTTCAATTTAGTTAAATTTATCTAAAAGTTGGGAAATTTTCTTAACTGCAAAGCTTAGTACTCTGTTGTTATGGTGAAAATTCACTTAAACTTTAAACGCCTGAAATCGCAATAACCCATCTAAAAATTAACAACTTTTGACAATTATAAGTAAGAAACGATTATAATAAAACTGAAATGACACTTTTTCATGGCAATTTAAATTATCTTGTATAAAAAACAAAAGGGGGTGGGTAAATTTTTTTTATCTGGAGTTGATTTAGTTCTCCAAGGGGAAATCTTTTTCCCCTTTGTCCGTTTTTTTCCATTTCCGAACTTAGCCAGTCTATGACCATAAGACATATTTGTGCCAAACTTCGGAAGTTTAGCTCTTTTATTTTGGAATGTATCGTGTCCCCAAACGGACAGACATCGCTAGAATGGCTTAGAATCGATCACTGATCAATAATATATGTACTTTATGTGGTTGGAGGGTATAAAAATGCACCTAATGAGAATTGTGTGTGTATTTACATGCTATTCTAAAGAGACCGTTAAATTTAACCCTTAAGGCTCCAGGAAACCTAGCAGACCTGCAAATAATTGGAGACGACAAATTGAGAACGAACTGCATGAGCATTAGACCACCCAAAAAATGTATGGGATTTGTAAAAGTATTTTTTTTTTCGCTCCACCGGCAGTTTCTGATAGATTGTCCATAAAAAATAATATCTGTGCAAGAACTGGATCTCTCGGTTGCATACAGGCCAGTCGATTTGAACTGTTGGCCCTAAAAGTGACCAAAAAACACTACAAAGTTTTTAAGTGCCATAACTCTTAAAATATGCGTTTTTCCAAAAAATGCTACATAAGTTTTATTTTGCAGAATAAGAAAGCAAACATTTCCTTCATACACATTTTTAGCGTAGGTCTAAGACATCGTGGTGTTTTTGGCGGTTAAAGTAAAAAATTATATGAAGACTTCATTAAAAACGACCCTCGTTAAAGTTTGGATGGAGACTTAAATAATCGGTGTCCATTATTTTGTAGAGTAAGATATGTAGTTTTCATAAACCAATTACATATGAAATTTATATGGGTTATATTATATTACAGAAGAGTCCAAAGCTGACTTTGAAGTTTCGATTTTTCAAATGCTGTATACAAATTTGAGAAATTACTTTAATTTAAACGACCCTCGTTAAAATTTTAATGGAAACAATCAATTTCTATGAGTGTTGAAAAATACATTCATTTTTAGCCTTAATTAATAACATGTTAGCAAAATACAATATGAAAAATACTGGTCATCTAATTACATTTCAACTTGAAGAATAAAAAAATGTTATTACAGTAGAAATTTCAATGAGTTTCATAAATCGGATTGTATTCCTTAATCAAGTGGTCTGCCACACGTTAGATGCATGGGGAAGTTTTAATAACTTGGCTGATTTTAAACCGATTTTAGTTTTTAGTACCTTATGTAACCACCTGGATTTAAATTTAATTTAAATTACCAAAAAAATTGAGAAAACAGAAAAAATCATATTTTTTCTTTTAGTCCGTTTTTTTTAATTCAAGGCCGATGCCTTACCCATGTCCGATCAACCTAATTTTTTATTAGACATATTTTTGACCACAAATGAATATATCTAGGGTAAGTTAGGGTCAATATCTAGCAATTTAATTTTTTTGGAGCACCAGAGTCAAAAAAGTGCAATTTTCAAAATTTGGAAAAAAATAGAACGAATTGTGATAACATCTCGAATAATGGCTTAAAAATTGTGTAATTTAGAGTAGAATTTTTAGAGTTTTAAAAAAAATCGAAGGTTTCGGACTTCAATTCGATTTTAATTTTTAAACGTTAAAAAATAAGTGATAATTACTTCGAATAATTTTTTCATATTTTTTTTCTATAATTACATTTAAATATAAACAAAACATCGTCCAACTTATTTTAAGATATCTATATTTTTACTGGTCAAAATTAATTGAAAATTAAAATTTTAAAATTTTTTTGAAAAATATCGCCATTTTGAAAAATTGATTACTCAACACCAACTTGGTATAAAAGGCGGAAAATTTGAGTGAAAGTTGCATTTAATACATAATAAAACATATCAAAAAAAAATAATCGAAGGAAGTCGGATCTATAAATGAGTGATTTGGCCTAGAATCCCCCAAATATGTTCCAAAAAGTACACATCTAGCTCCTCAAAATCATGGAAACCAATTGTCTTCATTCAAATTTTTGCGAGGGTCGTTTAAAATAAAGTAATTTCAGAAATTTGTATACAGCATTTGGAAAATCGCAACTTCAAAGTCAGCTTTGGGCTCTTCTGTAATGAAATTACCCATATAAATTTCAAATGTAATTGGTTTACGAAAACTACATATCTTACTCTACAAAATAATGAACACCGATTATTTAAGGCTCCGTCCAAACTTTAACGAGGGTCGTTTTAAATGAAGTCTTCATATAATTTATTACTTTAACCGCCAAAAACACCACGATGTCTTAGACCTACGCTAAAAATGTGTATGAAATGTTTGCTTTCTTATTCTGCAAAATAAAACTTATGCAGCATTTTTTGGAAAAACGCATATTTTAAAAGTTATGGCACTTAAAAGCTTTGTAGTGTTTTTTGGTCACTTTTAGGGTCAAAAGTTCAAATCGACTGGCCTGTATGCAACCGAGAGATCCAGTTCTTGCACAAATATTATTTTTTATGGCCAATCTATCAGAAACTGCCGGTGGAGCGAAAAAAAAAATACTTTTGCAAATTTGGGTGGTCTAATGAGCATGGTGTTTCCTGGAGCGAATTGAAATTGATATCTTATGATAAAATACGATGGAAGGCATTTGTTGCTGCCCTATGTTCCACAGGAAATTAAAGGATTAAATATATACAGTGCCGGACAAAAGTATTCACACAGAGCTATAGTAGATGAAATTTGATAAAGACAAAATTTAAGATACCAGACCATTTTTTTTATCAAATGAGTATTTTTCTTATAAAGTGTTTTGTAGGTAATTTATTAAGCTTTATTTTAGCTTTATATCGTGCAGATTGAGTTAATAATAAATGTACTACGAGTTTTAAACTAAAAAATTACATTTTTTAAAAAAATTTAAAAAAATATTTCAAAAATTTTTTTTCCAAGTTCAAACAGAAAATTCAAAAAAAAAAACACTTTTAAATGCTATAAAAAATATCCGCACTTTATGACCTCCAATCCTTTTGACCAATAATTTTGTGTTAACATAGAAAAAGGTAAATCATGATCAGTGATCGATTTTAAGACATTCTAACGATGTCCGTCTGTCTTTGGAAATGGTGATCACGGTCAAAATATTACACGGAGATGACTGAAATTAAACATAATTATTGGAATTTCTCCCGAGAAGTTTGGTATTGCATTTTAGCGTTATCGGTTCAGCGGTTTAAAAGTTATAAACGAAAATATAAGGACACCTCAAAAATTTGGTACATTCAACATAACCTAAAAATAGAAAATGCTTTAATTCAGCTGCTAATTGACATATGTGAACATAATTAAACACCGACTGGTATTTAAACAAGTACGAACATATTTTTTTTGACAAAAAAGAAAAAAATCGCGGATTTTTTTGTACCAAAAAATTTTTTTTTCTTGCGGAAATTTTTTCAGAATTTTTTTTTTCAAAAGTAATTTCTTTTTAAATAAAATTTTTTGCAAAAATCTTTGTGAAATTGTGGAGGGTATCAATACATTCGGAAAGGCTGAATTTAACTTTTTTACTTGTTTCTGCTAAAATCGGCAGATTTTGCAGTTGACATCAGCAAATTTTTTTGCTGTCTCGACAGGTTTTTTTTTATATGGCTAAAAATTGCAAAAAACTAGTAAATATGTTCAGTTACTGTGATATTTGTGCAATGTTTTGGTGATCGACTATTACTGACGGGCATTTCATTTCTAGAATGTCTTAGAATCGATAACTGATCAAAATCGGTCCAACACGTTTAAACGTTTAAATTTGATGAAATTTTTTTGCGAAATTTTTCCAAACATATCCTCTTTTGTCGGTAACAGACCAAAACATTAATAAAAACACCAAAAAATTTTGTTATTTATTAATATTTTTCCGTGTTTTTTATTTTCTTACCATATTATAAGCGTGTATTTAAGCACACGCTGGTAAGAAATGGGTTAAACTTTGAAAAAAATTCACTTAGTTCCCCAAACTAACAGGAATTTCATTAAAAGCACGTGTCGGCTTAGTCTTAAAAAATTCACTTATTTTCAAAAAACGTGAATATCCCTCCAGCCTAATTTACATGTGTGTACCGTTTGTGTGAGTGTATTAAACAAGAATTTTTCGTTTATTTTGGGTCAAAGCAAAACAATGATGTTTCCTGCATTCAAGCACCTGTGTCGATAATAAAATTAATAATGAATTCAAAAGCCCAACACTAAAAAGGGTTATGACTGACTAAAGGCAATTTTGAACATACAACAACTATTTAAATGCAAATGTGATAAAATTTACTATTAATTCACCAGCAAATTCATAAAGTGGGTAAATATGGATATATCGATATTCATAAGTTAAATATTCGTTGCATTTAAAGGCGTCCAATGCAATAAAACCGATCGGTATTCTGATATGCTTCACTGATCCGTAACCGATAACTAATAACAGTGTTAAAGGGTTGTGATGTCGTCACCACAATCCACGCAATACGCGGAATATGTAAATTTCCCACATCCGCAAAAGGTTGCTGTATCGATAAAAGTCATGCTCGGTTAAATAGTGTTGCTCTTTATTGCTTGAGAATCATACGGAAATGAGGTTGTCGATTTACCCCCACCACATGCATGTATTTTGCTGGCCATTGATCTGTAACCACAAGACTGAATGAAGACTTTCCAGCTAACACACCCACCTCCAAACATTAACAGTTTGACCGTCGCAGTAAGACCATTTCACATGCATGACAATAGTTACAACATGCAAATGGTTACAACTGTCATAAGATGTTACACGACAGACAGGCGTCAGTTAAGTGTAGCATATTATCCAATTTTCATTTCCAACTAAATTGTGCAATTTTGGGTTGACGTCTCCCAAACATACCTTAGACACACAGGTAAGGTGTACTTACTAGTAGTATTTTCTAGTTATGTGTGATTTTACATTTATTTCGTACAAAGTTTTGATTGACTTTCATCAATTTCAAACATTCCAATCTATTATATGTACATGTCACAGTGTCCACAAATAAATAAATGTTAATATTATTTAGCATTGTTTGTTAATGGTTTTAATACGCAATGCCATCACAGTTTGCTATTTTAGCAATCAATTGCTCTTAATAATTTAAGCGTAATTTTAAATTACAACTAGCTAAATAGTTTAAGACATTCTGATTGTAGTACAATGCTAAAATTGCTAATTTTCATTTTAAAATAGATTATCTACACAGGTAAAAATAGTTGGTACTATTGGTTAATTTTCAATTAAAATGTTTGCCAATTTAACAAATAATTAAATTGTATTGAAAAATTTTGGTATTAAACAAAAATTTTATTTTTTGTGAATACAACGTGCGACAGCAAAAATTGGATTGAATCAGACCCCATACACATAAAACTAGAGGTAGAAGAGAGCAAAACTGCTTTCTCAGTTTTTGATTTGGTGATATTTTCTCCTTTTCAAAGAAATTTTAAGAATGTAAAATTTTCTAATTTTTTTAAAATATTTTTAAAACTCATTTTATGTCAATATGGTTATCAGATGAAATGGGACAATACAAAATCTTTTTTCTGTGTACCCGTTATCGCTATCTAAAATTGCAAAAAAGTATTTTGAAAATTAAAAAATTTTCTTTATAAATATTTTATTTTATTCATAGAAACTTTAACTGTGTAGTAATCCAAGTTTAGCGCATATTTAGCTTGAAGATATTAAACGAGCATGAGTAAAAATGTTAAGATATATTTTTTTTGTAACAGATCTTATCCGAGATTGGAAAGATCAGTACTGATCCGAGTAATATCATCACTAATCCGAGATTTGAAAGATCAGTACTTATCCAAAAAATGGATCGCAAAGATCCGTCCGCAAAAAATCAAAAAATAACACGAACTGAATAATATACGTTTGTAACTAGAGACTAAATGTAGTAAAACTGCATTTACAGTTTTTCATGTCATGATACTGTTTCGTTTTAAAAGGACTTCAAAGTTTTTGAGGAATAAATTTTATAAAATATTTTTTTAATATTTATACTTGTCTTAGATGGCAATAGTGATAGCAAGTAAAAGAGGAGGATTCCGCCTAATTTTCATATTTTATTATTATTACATATCAGGAAAAATAAGATAAATTACAACCTTTCAAAACTTTAGCCTTCAAAATCATTCAAACTTTTCAACAAAATATTTTGGTAAAGTTTTCAAAGGACTTTATTCACATCATTTTATCCCGATATGGCAAAATAAAAAAATTAAAAAATTAGGGGAGACCCTTCACTTTCCAAATATTTTACAAAATGTATCCTTTAAAACTTTGAAGTCTTTTTAAAACGAAACAGGATAACAAAATGAAAAACTGGAAATGCAGTTTTACTCCATTTGATCTCTACTTTCAGACGTATATCATTTGGTTTAATATTACGTGTCGAACGGTGTTATATATCATTCACATTTTTAGTTGGGAGAGCAAACTTTTACATTCCAACTCAAGCAGATCTTTTGATCATTAGAACTATTCTAAAATAAGCAGAAAGAAGATTTTTTTTCTAACATGCCTTATTTACGATATCCGACTACACGAATCATGAGTTTAACATCTTTGTTCTCAAATTAAGGATCACTGACATCATCTTATTTATTGTCATAGTTTAAAATTCCAATCAACACCCAACATTAAGTGCACACAATATATACACACATATAATTTTAAAATATTCATACATATTCATTTTTGGCGGCGGCCTTATTCAGAGCTGCGAAATACAATTAAACCAAATATTTCGAATTGAGCTTCTTACAAGTTCGTGGAAGCTACAATAAGTACATTTATTTAAATACGGAACATTTTTGCAATAAACAGTAGCAAAACACTACACTCAAAATAATAATTCTGTTAAATTACAGTAAAACTCGGCTAATTTAACAGAACGCAACATACATTTCCAGCTAGCAATAAAACTTTGTAATTTTACTACGAAGCTTTGCAAAACTATTTGAACAAAAATGTTGAATTATGTAGGTTGGGTTAGGATGGCGATATCTGATTGACACCTCGCATAGATCTCTTTGAACATAGCGATAACACAAAACTAGCGGTGCAAGTTAAACACTTTCAAAATCATTGCGAATCTTTTCAATATCCTAAGATACATTTGCGTTACACCCTCCAAAGTAATGTAACTTTTCCGATCGGTAATTGAAAGGCGACTTCTTGCCACGGCTGGGCAGTGACAAAGTATGTGTTCCATCGTTTCGTCAACTCCTGGTGAAGCGCATCTTTAACAACTAGCGTCTAAAATAGGTCCAATATTCTTGGCATGGATGCCGATAAGAGAATGGCTAGTTATGATCCCAGTCAGAGCTTGACATTCCCTTCTCGTAAGTGATAGTAGATATTTAGGTTTCTCTTGATCATAAGTTGACCACAAAGTTCTGCTTATTTTGCATGTTGTACGTTCTCTCCACTTTCTGTTTGCCTTTGCATCATTGATGGAATTTTATTGTGTTGAAGCGGTGAAAATACCAGCACTATGGTACCGATACCATCAACTCCAAGTTTCTCGAGTTCGTCTGCCTTAAATTACGTAGTTTCCAAGTAATAAAATATTCGGTAAAATGCTATCACCATTTTATAGAAAAAAAAACTATAGAGGTGTCAGAGTGTTGTTATCAGCCCTGGCAATGCAGCAAAAGAGTACTTCTTTCAAAAAATACATGTATTTTGAAAAGTAATTTTAAAAAGTGCTCTTTTACCACCAGTGTCAGGGCTGGCAAGTAAGACTCTGAATACCACTTATGTAAATTTTTATATATTTTTTGTAAAATGAGTTTAATTGAACCAAAAGAGTTAAGTGAAATGCCTGCTATTGTACAAAATGTTTATAGATTTTTTGAAAAGATTTTTTTTTTGTGTTTTTAGCTAAGTCTTTTTTAAATACAAGTAGTTTCATTCAAAACTATTTTCATTAAATTTGTATTTTGATAGACAACTTTATCAAATATCTGTCAAACTGAGCTTGCAGTTATTTTGCAGAGTAAATTACAGAGTTATTATTTTGAGTGTACACAAAAACAGGTTAAATATGCGCACAAACAGCGATACTCAAATTGAATGTGCAAAAATGGGTAATCTTACACCTACTACTCATCTTACTCGGTAAATTTTAAATCACTAAATAAATTTTAAGTAAGATAGGCTAACTATTTTTGTTTGTAGATAGTTATAAGAAAATATCGGAAGAATATAATCGCACTTTGCAGGATTATTTCAAGTTAATATTGGTAAGTATGTGGAAAAGGTATAAAATTTGTATTAAATTCTAAATGATCTATCTCTTTTAAAATGGAAAAACATTTCTTTGAAAAAAATTTGAAGGTTTTGCACTTCCCTGTAAAAATAATTACAAAAAAATAAAAACAAAAAAAATTGACGGGGACGTTATGAGGGGATGTTTTTTAGGTGGGGGTTGGTGTCGGAAGATACCTTTCCTTTCTGTCATAAATGTTTATAAATTTATTTTATAAGATATTTGTGCTTAAAAAACAATTTTGGTATATTTTTATCATTTCCTAATCCCCTCGGTCTAAATGCTGGTCGATAAACTTCGTATGGCCTTAAACTATGTATTCCATTCCCCCCTTTAGTTCTTGAAGGGGGGAATTTTTCCTCTAACAAAAAGTGCGATTTCGCCAAACTACGAACTGCACAAGTAACATAAAACATATTCGTGACAAACTTTCGGGGTCTAGCTCTTTTGCTTTGGAATGCATCGTTGGTTCTATAGATGGACGGACATCGTTAGAATTTCTTAGAATCTACCATGTACCAGTACTCAGGCCCGGATTACCCTTAAGGCAAAGTAGGCAACTGCCTAGGGGCCCCGCATCAGATAGGTTAGGTTAGGTTAGGTTGTAAGTGGCTGCTGACGTTTTACGTCAACACACGTAGACTCTGAGGTCCATTGTGATACCACGGGATCGTAATAGGTTTCCCTACTAGTCCCTGTCGTTAAACCAGTTTGAGCTTCTTATGAAACTCCTTAGATGTTGAATTTTGACATCCGACAAATCTGAAAGATCGTACAGCTCCCTAGATCCCAGTGAAGCAAGTCGCTGACCAGAAAGTGCCGGGCAATGGCAAATAAAGTGTTCGATAGTTTCCAACTCCTCTTCATCCATGCAACTTCGGCAAAAGTCATTCGACGGCACATTTAACCGCTCTGCGTGCTTCCCTATAAGACAGTGTCCGGTAATTATAGAAACCACCGTTGAAATCTCTCCTCTTGGAAGCGATATCAGCTCACTTGTGCGCCCCTGATTAAGAGAAGGCCAAATCAGTCGTGTTGTCTCACACGTCCATCCATTTGCCCATCTTTGATTAGTCTCCGTCGCAGAACAAAGCCGTAGGTTTTGCTTGCAAGTTTCTAGAGGCGTACCAACACATTCCAATTCTGTTGGAACCTGTAAGGTAGTTCCTAGTCTTGCAAGCTCATCGGCTTTGCAATTCCCTGGAATGTCTCTGTGCCCTGGGACCCATATGAGTCGTATGTTAAACTGCTTGGCCATCTCATTTAAAGACGTGCGGCAGTTAAGGGCAGATCTTGTTTTCAGAAACATTGAATCCAGGGACTTGACCGCGGCTTGACTGTCAGTATAGATGTTGACTGCGGTTGTAGACAAGACATTGCAGCTCAACCAGTCAGCCACTTCTTTTATTGCCAGCATCTCTGCCTGGTAAACACTGCAATGATCTGGCAATCTACGAGCCAGGCTCAACCCAAGCTCTTCCGAATAGACTCCAAAGCCCACTTGTTCGTGCAGCCTCGATCCATCTGTGTAAAAATTTATGGTAGCTCCACTACCCGGAGTATCCCCCATCCAAGACTCCCTGGATGGTATCATAGTGGTAAAGTGGCGCTCAAAGAGGCTCAAAGAGGGAGCACAGTCCACATTTTGTGGTATTGTTATCTTTTTCAAGATTGCGCTATGGCCACAATCACTGCTCCTCCATTGTAGCGTGCTATTAAGTCGAATTGCCGACGCAGCCGCATACTGCCTACCCAATATGTCCAAGGGTATCAGGTGAAGGAGGATTTCTAATGCAGCCGTAGGTGTAGTACGAAGAGCACCAGTGATGCACATTGACGCCATTCTCTGTACCTTCGTGATAAAGACAAAGTTCGCTTTTGTTTCCAAAGCAGGCCACCAGACAATGATTCCATACAGCAAAATTGGACGCACCACTGCTGTATAGATCCAATGAACGACTTGAGGGCTAAAACCCCATCGTTTTCCAATGGCCCTTTTACAGGAATACAAAGCAATCGTTGCTTTTCTCACCCGTTCCTCAATATTACGCCTGAAATTCAGCTTCCTATCTAGAAATACTCCAAGATACTTGGCTCCATCTGAGAAGGTGATTTCAGTACCGTCCAGAGAAATAGGATCAAAAGCAGGAATCTTATTTTTCCTTGTAAACAAAACAAGCTCTGTTTTACTAGGATTAACTCCTAGGCCACAGTCTCTTGCCCATTTAGACAGATCTTTCAGAGAACCCTGAAGAATGTCCCGCAATGTTGGCAGATGCTTCCCCTTTACCGCTATCGCGACATCGTCAGCATATGCGATAACATGACAACCACGTGCTTCTAGAGATAGTAGCATTGAATTCAGTGCCAGGTTCCAAAGAAGCGGCGAAAGAACACCTCCTTGTGGTGTGCCCCTATTGACAAATCGAGATATGACGGACGCTCCCAATTCAGACGTTATACGTCTATTGGCAAGTAGGTTTTCCACCATTAAAACGATTTCACGCTTTACTCCCAGACCAGACAATGCCAATATTATCGATTCTGGAATGACATTATTAAAAGCCCCCTCAATATCAAGAAAGGCCACCATAGTGTACTCCTTTACCGAAAGCGATCTCTCGATGGTACCAACGAGCTCATGAAGAGCTGTTTCCGTTGATCGTCCCTTGCTGTATGCATGTTGCTTTGTCGAAAGCAACCTCGGGTCAATCACTCTACGCAAATATGAGTCTATCATTCGTTCCATTGTCTTTAACAAAAAAGAAGACAGACTAATTGGTCTGAAATCCTTCGGAGCTGTGTGGGAACTTTTCCCAGCCTTCGGGATAAATACGACTCTGGTATCCCTCCATTTTAAAGGAATATACGACCAGTTGATGCATGCTGTGTATAGATTATACAGCAACGGGGCTATATAGTCCAACACTTGCTGCAACTCAGCCGGGATTATACCATCAGGTCCCGGAGATTTATAGGGCCTGAAGCTTTTTATCGCCCAGATTAATGTTGGCATATTTATTATTTCCGAAGCAATTTCAGATGCTTGGGCGTCAGAACGTTCCAAAGCTTGAAACGGCGTCATGGAATTGCCCGGAAAATGCGTGTTTAAAAGGAGATCCAGCGACTCTCCACTGGAGGAAGACCACACCCCATTAGGATCTTTCAGGTATCCTAGGGTGCAAGGAGAAGAAGCCAGAACCTTGCGCAGCCTGGATGCCTCAGAAACGTCTTCTATGTTTCCACAGAAGTTTTTCCAAGAATCACATTTGGCATTTCTGATCATCTTTTTATAACTCTTAAGTTGCAGCCTGTATGCAGACCAGTCCTCGTCCGCTCTTGAAAATTTAGCCTTATTAAAGAGCTTTCTGCAGGAATCTCTGCTCGTCTGCAACTCATTTGACCACCAAGGTGGCTTTTTTTTCCCTCTAGGCTTTGCAGAAGGGCAAGACGCATCCAGGCACCTATTACAAACATTTGTTATATGGTCAACCAGACAGTCAATTTCCGCTAAACTATGCGGTTCAGATAGGGGTACTTCATCCAAAAGCAAAGAAAAAGTCTCCCTATATTTCACCCAGTTTGTTCTTCTCAGATTTCTAGAGACTGTCTCAACCGGGGCACGCTCCCTGAGTAAAAACTCAATGTACCGATGATCTGAGAAAGAATGCTCTTCCAAAACTCTCCAGTCATCAATTCTATCAGACAATGTATCTGATACAAGTGTTACGTCAAGAACCTCTTGCCGCGTACTTGTAACGAAAGTTGGTTCACTACCCTTGTTACAAATATACAGGTTAGTGCTTAACAAAAACTCCAAAAGTGATTCGCCTCTATCATTTGTGTCTGTACTACCCCATATCGAATGACGTGCATTAGCATCACAGCACACTAGTAACTGGTGTCCCCTAGATTCAGACTCCCGAATCAGACCGCCAACCTTCTCCGGGGGTATTGGCCCCGGATTAGGAAAATACGCAGAGGCGAGCCAAATAGATTTCCCATGAAGCTCTAAGCTAGCCGCTGTAACATCCATATCACTAAAAGTTGATAAAAAGAATATATTTAAGCCATTTTTCGCCAAGATGCAGGCTCTTGGTGAGCCCTCACCTTTGGCAACCACCAACTTAAACCCAGGGGTCTTCAATCCGCAAACCCTGCCACCCCGCACCCAGGGCTCTTGGATAAAAACCAAGTCAACTGCTCCTGTCGTCAGGCGCAGCAATAGTGCAGCTGAGGCTGCCTTACAGTGATGGAGGCATCAGATAGGGGCCCCTATTTTTTTTTTTTAAGCACGAGGCCCCTAGCTTTTTTTTAATTATTACTTGGTAAAAAATGCGCCCACGTATTTCTTTGACTGAAAATTATTACTTGGTAAAAAAATACCAGTGTAAACATGGAAGAATAAATAGGGAAATGCTAACAATTACACAGCCCGACAAAATTAAAAAAGATTTTTGCTTATTTGAATTTATCAACTGATTATTGTTAATTCGGGTGCGCTGAATTCAAATCTGTAATCAGTTTGTCTCTACCAGCTCTAGTTTTCATGATATAGATTTTTTATACCCTTATGACACTTATGACCTCCAATTATGACAGTCTGGCCGTCTGTCAGTTTTTTTAAATTTTACAGAGATGAAATTTCTTATTTACAGTTAAATTAACCGAATTCATCAAAAAAGCACATCTTAAGCGAACCGGTTTGATACCTATAAGTTGACTGGAAGGTAAAATATACTTTTCAAACGAAAAAAATATTTGAATTAAAAAAAATTTTGGGTAAAAAATTTTTTTACGGAAAAAATGTTTTTTTGGTAACTACCATAACTGTAAATAAGAAATTTTGATGAAAATTTTTTTTTTTTAAAACTGACAGACGGCAAGACTGTCATAATTGGAGGCCATAAGTGGAGGGTATATAAAAGCTATATCATGAAAACTAGAGCTGATAGAGACAAACTGATTACAGATTTGAATTCAGCGCACCCAAATTAACTAAAATCAGTTGATAAATTCGAAGAAGCAAAATGAGTAAAAGCTATATCATGAAAACTAGAGCTGATAGAGACAAACTGATTACAGATTTGAATTCAGCGCACCCAAATTAACTAAAATCAGTTGATAAATTCGAAGAAGCAAAATGAGTGTTGGTCTGTGTTATTCTTTTCACAGCGATGAGTCTTTTGTTGGTACAATTTTCAAAGAAGAAAAGCTAGGGACCCCTAGCTTTTAATTTAATTTAATTTTTTTTTTTTTTATTTTGTTTTATTTTCTTTTGTTTTGTTTATTTTGTTTTATTTTCTTTTGTTTTGTTTATTTTATTTGTTAAATTTATTGGTTTAACCGAAAAGTGGTAAAAATTACCTTCGTGTCGAGGTAGCATTACAGATCAAGGCCTCTGGTGGGAATCAAACACTGCTTCTATTTTACCCCTTTTTTTGAGTTCTTTTATGCTTTTTTGGCCTTCTTAGAAGCAATTTTTTAAAATACTTTTTCTTTAAAAAGGCTTTCAGGAAATGAAACATTACTTCTAAGAAGGTCAAAAAAGGAAAAGAGAATTCCAGAAAGGGGTAAACTATTCACAAAAAACAGCGTAATTTAGAAAAAATTTACATTGTGCTTGGAAAATTTGTGTTTTTTTATTTTTTTGGAATTATAAAAAGTCTGAAGGGGCCCCGAGACATGCATTGCCTAGGGGCCCCGACATGGCTAATCCGGCCCTGCCAGTACTATATAAACTTTGTGGGGTACCGGACCAATATTTCGATGCATTACACACGAAATGACAAAGTAATGATATCCATATAGTGTGCTTTGAGGGTGGACACTTAGGATTAGGTGTACATCAAATACTGCAAAAGGTTTTAATATGTCGGCAAATACGACATAAACGTTCACTCTTCTGATGGCATGAAGGCATCTCAAGTGAAAACTTATACTGAGATAATTCATATCAAAGCAGGTGGAAGTTTCATTGCGTTAAATATTAGGACTTTATTGTCCGACATTTCGCGACCTTATGACAACTTGTCCTAGGGTCGCGATTTACTAAATCAATATAAGACTTTTTTAAAAAATAAACGGTATGTCAAACAAATCCGCTAATGCTTTAGGTCAGAACACACATTCTCTAACCAAAGGATTTTTTTAAATCAAAAAAATTGCATATGAAAAACTTTTCAATTGCATTCAAACTTTAAGAGCCGTCGATATTTTCTAACGTTTCTTATATTTTTTTGTCTGGTAATATTCTCTGTAGTAAAAATGTCTCAACATCTAAATATAATTTTTTGAAATAAACACTTATGAAAATCGAATACTTTATTGAATATATCAAAAGTATCAAAAATTTTATTTGTAAAAGTCTTGAAATTAAGAATTTTTATAAAAAGTTTTAGTGGAATAATATTTGAACACTAAAATGTATGTTTTTTAAGTAAAAAAAGTAATAACCATAGAAGAGTTCACAGGGCGATTTTTTATATTTAAAATACTAATCGCAATATGTGTCTAATTTCAGTTCGTACAAAAAAATGTTCACCCTATATACAACAATCACCCTACATACGGCTATTAAAAAACTAACAAAAAATTAGCGTAAATCTTTCAAACCTAAAGAGTTATAACTTATATTTAAAACAAACGGTTTTAGCATATGTAGGTCTTAGACTAGTCGACCACATATAACACATTATATGTTTCATTGTCATTCTCTCACAATCTGTTTGCCACCACTATTAACGTATTTAAGTTGTCAATGGCAATTGTCTCTCAACGACTACTGAGGACACAGTCCAATTTTAAAGTTATTGAATCGTTCAAACATTGAATGTGCCGCAAACACAGCGATAAAGTTGAGTGTCAGACAAATCAAGAAAGGAATTCTGCGCAATCCAATTGTTCTACAGTATGGAATGCATTGTCGTCCTGCACTCATTGGCATCGCAACTTATCAAACTGACACCAAACAGCGTCGCTAAATTCCACCGTCGCAAATAAAAATTAACAATTCGCGCATAAAACACCGTTTATAATAGATTGTTTTTCATTCGGTGGTACTTCGTTCTACCATTCTTTCTTCGTCGTCGTCGTCATCATCTCACAGTGGCCCTTGATTAAAACACTAACGCAGTGGCAATCGATATTTGAATGCCAACGCACAGGTTTATAAATAACAAAACTGTCACTTGGAACAAGCCATTGTCTCTTCTTGGGAAAAGTCAAACACAATAGGAACAAACGGAAGACCATCTACGTAATAATAGAGAGAGAAAAAAAATGTATCGGTTTAATTATGATCTATAAATTTTGTAACTTTAACCAACTGACGCAAGCGTATTAATTTTCCAATTAAATAAATATAAGAAGAATGGGAATGCAAATACATCATGCATGGATACTATCAAATAGTCTATACTTATAAATACTTCAGTAAATGTTCATGTGTAGTACTATCTGTATGTTCATTAGGGTGGCAATTTCAAAAGAGAATGATTTCCTTTAATTTTAATTTTAAGAATTGTTTAGACTTTTTTGCATCGCAGGTGTGCATAAACTTTAGAACGTTTTGCCAATTTTAAAGGTGATTTTAACATTTAGATACTCTTGAATTATTTCTAGGCTCATAAATGAATGGCTAGTAAATAAAAAAAAAATACAAAAAAATTGTGAGGCTAATATGAATCACCCTATTGTACATCCATACATATGAAGGTACACATAATTATTCAGGTTAAAAGTTATTGATGTAAAACCATTCGGAAGCAGTAATACACAAGATTATAGTTATTGCATGCATTTAATTTGAATGGGAACAGGGAAAGGAAGACCAACACAAGAAGAAGAAAAGGTTACCACAGAATTATTCAAAGGGCCATTCTGTGGCAAATAACAAATAACTTCAATCGAATATATGGACATTAGGGTGGGTGCAAAAAATGTTACATCACTTAAAATTAACATTGGCTGGATAATTGCCAAAATATTTCGAATATGATTTTAAGCTCGGCAGCAAGACCGTTTTGAAAATGCGTAGGTTGCAAGTATTACGTCAGTTCACACAGACTCTAAGGTCCGTTGTGATTTTGTGAAAATAATTACAAAAATATATTTTTAATGGAAAGATATTTCATTAAGCCTCATTTGAACACATTAGGTCTAAACTTAGTTAAACGTAGTCTGAAACTTTGATGCTCCTGGTGAAATGTGGTTTATGTGGTGAATTTTTTTTTTAATAAAGACCAGCATTTAAAGCAATATTGAAGTTACTCCGCTAAAATTTAGTTAAAAAACTAGAAATTGCGAGAACAAATCAGTTTTCAGATTAACTAAAAGAAGTTTAACCGAGATCCCAAAAACTAGCCCTAAAGATTATTATTAAAAGGGATTAGAACACTATTCAATTTGCATTAAAATATTTTAAAAAATCTATCGTTAGAGTGGAGATAAAAACATTATTATGTAATTTCTTTAGGCATTTTTGAATGCGACTTTTACGAAAATTTAAATAAAAAAAATGTTCGATCTTTTTATATACCGATTTATTTATATTCGATTAGGTTGTAAGGTGCTGCTGACGGTTCACATCAGCACGCATAGAATCAAATGTCCTTTGTGATACCTTATGAATTTCTTAAGATATTAAATTTTGATATCTGACAAATCAGAAAGATCGTGCAACTCCCTAGATCCGAAAAAATAAAGTCTTTGAACAGAAAGTGACAGGCAATAGCAGACAAAGTGTTCGATAGTTTCCAACTCCTCCCATCCATGCAACTCTGGTAAGTCATTTGACGGCACATTTAACCACTCAGCGATCTTTTCTATAATGCATTGTCAGGTAATTACAGCAACCACCGTCGAAAACACTGCTCTTTGAAGCGATAGCAGCTTACTCGTGCGCTTCTGATTAAGAGAAGGACAAATCTTTCGTGTAGTCTCATACGCCCACCCATGTGCCCATCCCAGATTAGTCTCCATATCGAAACAACGTCTTTAATATCGCTTGCAAGTTTTTAGAAGCATTCCAATTTTTCCAACATTTCAATTCCATTGGAACCTTTAAGGTTGTTGCCAATCTGCAAGCTCATCGGCTTTGTCCTGTATATCGTATGTCAAACTGCCAGAGCATCTCATTTAATAACGTGCGTTAGTTAAAGGCAGATCTTGTTTTCAAAAATATTGACTACAAGAAATTGACCGCGGCTTGGCTGTCAGACTAGATATTAACAACAGGGGTTGTAGACAAGACATTGCATATCAACCATTCAGCCTCTTCCTTTATTGCCAGCAACTCTGCCTGGTAAACACTGTAATGAAGGCGCCACTGCTACACATCGTTCTAATGGTTCTTTTGCAAGAATATAAACCAATCATTGCTTTTATTTTTTTCCTAAAATTCAACTTCCTATCTAGAATTACTCCATTATACTTGGCTCCATCTTAGAAGGCTATTTTAGTGCTGTCAAGGAATATATACTCAAAAGAAAAGCTCTCTCAAAAAATCTGTAAAATGACTTTTAATTTGAAAAATTTTAGCAACTTTTTCTGTTGATTGGACGGAGAACTTATTTTAAGTGCAGGATCAAAAGCAGGAATCTTATTTTTCCTTGTCAACAAGGAAAGTTCAGTTTTGCTTGGATTAACCCGCAGGCTACAGTCTATTGTCGATTTAAACAGTTCGTTGAGAGAACACTGTTCGCCATTTACCGATTTTTTGAACCCGGCAAGCCGAGACACCCCAACCTTAGAATTGACTTTTTTTATATTTTTAAAGTTTTAGGTAAATCGGTTCATAAGGATTGAAATATTTCCCTTGTTAGTATACATTCCAATCCCCATTTCCTAAACCAAACAAATTTAAGTTTGTGCAAGCAGAATTTTTTAAATAAAAAACTACGAAAAAAATTTACAGAAATTTGCACGGAAAACTGCTCCATTGATTCAAAAACAGACTTCACCATTAAAATTAATCACGTAGTGTAATCACGTAGTGTAATCATCAATTTTAAAAATCTTGTAGTGCACAAAATGTATTTTTTTGGAGGCTCTTTCAATGCAGTCAAACTCAGGAATAATTTTATCTAAAATAAAACGCAGTCAAATTTGAGTGGGATGCATTAAATACGATTTATATCGTATAAGAAAACGACCCATCCTAATGGTCATGAATGAACAAATGACATACGATGTCTACTTATAATAGAAACAAATATCAAACAAATTGATCGGTTCCAAATGGGTGATCGAATGTATCGAAATGCAATGAATCGAACGGTCGATCGATCGATCGATCGACTGAACGAACTAACAAATGAATGAATGAGTGTGACTATGCGATGGTATCACGCGATAAACTAAAATCGCAACAACAATGTGTAGTTTGTTGTGACGTCATTTGGAATGTGTATGAACAATTGATGGCCCAACTAAATTGTTGGTAAGATAACACAAACACATTTATTTTAGTATACTCCATATGTGTGTGTGTGTGTGTATGTATGTGTTCGGCGTACACATTTAAACACATGTTTGAATGTATAAACTGTTATCAATTTAATTGCTTGTCTAAGA
Organism: Pegoplata infirma; assembly: GCA_963921195.1. Classification (NCBI taxonomy): domain Eukaryota; kingdom Metazoa; phylum Arthropoda; class Insecta; order Diptera; family Anthomyiidae; genus Pegoplata; species Pegoplata infirma. Next base: position 228,509,549 of record OY992540.1, on the reverse strand, counting down.
TCAGACCAAGGAACGGAGTTTGCTTTGGTTTTTTTTGCCAATTTGGCAGCTCGCCCAGATGGTTATCATTGCCACATCCTTAAAAGCAATACCCATCATAACATTTGGTTAGGGTGTTAGTGATATATAATGTCTTTATCGCTGTTAAGAGCACCATCCTTATTCACATTTTTTTTTCGGTTAATTTACTAAATGACAACTTTGCGCTCCCCGCCAACCCCCGCAATTACATTTATGTGTTTGGCATACACACACAATCGTGCATAGATGAACGAACTTATCCAGACATATGGGCGTTTGATGTGCGAGCATAGAATGACCCAAGAAGTCACATTGAAAACGCATCAATTTGTCGCAATAAAGTGTCAATAGCAAACATGCACAAACGGCCAAACGCACTTTCGCATTGACCATAACGGTCATTCCGCAGCTACTGTTGTCTGTGTGTCGCTTTGGTGGTGTAACTTTCAATAAATGTGCGGCAGGCAGTAAATTAACTAAAGTCTAATCGCTTTAATTTGTTTGTATCGATTATTTTGCCTTTTTGTCAAATTCGAAGTGAATTAGCATCAACAAACGCTGATGTGCAATCGTGTGTGAATCTAGCCGTCATACAAAGGCCATAAATTGTATATTTAATCGAGTGTTAAATGCTCACTAGCTAAAATGTTTCTCTTAGCAAATGTTCATTCATCAGCCGTTGAGTTACATCTTTAACCACCCTACACACAACACACAAACTAAGTATGTTATACAAAACGGACAATATCTGCCTGATACATACATATTGTAACAATTACTTGATGGCTTTTAAGGCACTTTTATAAAATTGATTAGTTAGTTTTTACGACCGACCCATAGACCAAGAACTTTTTACTTTTAGCCACTCTCAATACAGTAGATAATTGATGCCTTCTTGACTGTCCGTAGATGCTGGTGTTTTTTTTGAAAAACAATTCCATTTGATTACATGTCAATACCAGTACGGATGATGATGATGATGAGGAAACTAATATTTAGTTTGATCGTATTTAGTAATACTTTCTGATGAATGTATCCTTTGACATCTCAATAGAGTCACATGCAGAATTGCCAACATCAAAAGAAATTGCCAAAGTACGCAATTTGTTAATTTAATCAATCTTTTCTAACCCAGACGGGAACTGAAGGTCAAAATAGAGGGCCATTTGACATAGGGGCGTAAATGCCAAGTCCATTTGTATTATATTAAAATTTATATTAAAATTTATTTCTGCCAGTTCCACAATCACTCTCAAACGGTGAAACCGATTTTAAAAAAAATTTCATAACAGATAGTAACCGAGGCGGGAACTATATCCCACATGAGCGCGCGATCGGACAAAGGCGTTGTAAAATGCTGCAGGGTTTATATTAAATTGAAAATTATTTTTCCTTGTTCCGCAATCACGCAAAAACGGCTGAGCCGATATAAATTAACCACTTTCAAAACGGTCATAATACCCATGGGAATTATGTCCATTTACTATGAACCGAAATAGGATCGATCATAATCTCCATACATATTATTTACGCATAAAAAATTTAATGCGTATAAATCTGATACCCAAAAGAGCTTTATTTTGCGGAGAGGTTGGATTTAATGAATTCAGTTTGTGCGCAGAACAACTTTTAAGATAAAAACAAATAGAAAAGTTAAATTCGATTTGGCCGAATCTATGAATACCCTCCACAATGCCCTTGTTAAGTGTTAGTTAATTTTCTAACGTGAAAAAAAAAAATTTTGATTAGAAATATTTTATTTTGTGTAAAAAAAACTTTTTTTAAGTAATTTTTGAAAAAAAAAAAAATTTAAAAATTTTATTTTATTTATTTTAGTGTAAAATTTTTTTCGAGTGTGTGTTTTTTTTGTGTAAAAATATTTTTGAGTGACAAAAATACGTTGTAAAATATTTTTGTGTCTTACCAATGTTTTTAAAACATGTTTAACGGGTTTTCAACAAGTGACTTTAAGGTGAAACTAATCTGAAATTTACGGTTTTGCTAATAACTTTTGAATCACTCAACAAATTTGGCTGAAATTCAACACGAATCAGGCCAAGGGAACGACAAATATATATGCCAAGCTTCAGCAGCCTCAGAATTGCTTTTCGAAAGTTAGAGTGTTTTTTTATCTCGTAAATTCACGAAAAACCCTTGCCGACATTCAGTCTTTCGCTCATAACTTTTGAACCACTGGACCGATTTCGCTGGGTTACAATACCAACCTGACCAGGTAAATGCCCTACATATATGCCAAGCTTCAGGAGCCTCTGTAAAATCTTTCAAAAGTTAGCGTCTTTCAACAGACAGACAGACGGGCGGACATCGCTAGATCGATCGAGGATCATAAATATATATATATTATTATGCTCGCCTTGGAAACTGGGGGTCGTGGATTCGATTCCTACCAGAACCCTTGGTGTTTTCGCTAAAACGAGACGACGGTTATATTGTTACCAGTTTTCGTTTAGGTTAAAATTAAAAATGTTATTACTTTGATTGAGGGTTTTTATTTGAGATCAATAAAAACTATTGGTTAGAAGAATTCGACTTTGAAATTACTCGCAGCATGCATTTCGTCTTGAAGCAAACGTGATATTTTTTTCAAATTTTAATTGGCATTGTTTTACTTCTGAATAATGAGTTTTCTAAATTAATTTACAAAATATTTCAATATGCAATGAAAAAGATTTTTTTCTTTTTTTAGTTCGAGGTCAGGTATTTTTCCCGTAGTAAATTTATTTTCTTTGAGACAGGTCGCCAAAAATTTTTTTTGTTGTTTTTATTTGAAATTAGGAAATCTTGATAATTCAATTAGTTCGAAGTAAAACATTTTTACGTGATATTTTTTTCAAATTTTAATTGGCATTGTTTTACTTCTGAATAATGAGTTTTCTAAATTAATTTACAAAATATTTCAATATGCAATGAAAAAGATTTTTTTCTTTTTTTAGTTCGAGGTCAGGCATTTTTCCCGTAGTAAATTTATTTTCTTTGAGACAGGTCGCCAAAAATTTTTTTGTTGTTTTTATTTAAAATTAGGAAATCTTGATAATTCAATTAGTTCGAAGTAAAACATTTTTATTTCATAATTCACTCTTAACCTTTAGGTGCACTTGGATGTTTTTTGAAACATACCAACAAAGTCTTGCAAGCTCATAAGCTTTGCACTTCCCTGGAATTTCTTTGTGCCCTTGGACACATATGTATGAGTCGTATATCAAATAGAGTTGTCAAAACCGGTTTCCGAATTATTCGAAAAACCGGTTTTTTCGCTTTTTTCCGGTTTTTTCAACCCGGTTTTCTAAAACCGGTTTTTTTCTAGTTATTCGAAAAACCGGTTTTTTGTGTCGAATTATTCGACATTTTCGAATATATAATATGTACTTAAATTTTTGTCATCTTTTGTTACAAATTTTGTAAAATGCAACTCTGTTAAATAAATTTTGTTTCTTAATTCATAGTGAATGACAAAAACTTAAAAAGGTTAGTCCAAGGCCTTCAAGTATACCGATCGACTCAGAATCACTTTCTGAGACGATTTTCTGATGTCCGTCTGTCTATCTAAACATTGTGAGCATGATACAGGTCGCAATTATCAATCGATTTCTATGAAATTTGAAACTTAAGCTTCCTTTGGACCAAGGACGAATCCTATTGAAGTTCCATGTTTAGACCTAGCCCCAATACAAACGTCCCTTTATAATTTGGCTCAAATGACTCTAATAACCGTATTATAATAGGTACCGTTTCGAAACTTGGCAGGTAAACATATTTTGTATTCACAAATCATCGGTCCAACTTTAAGGTGAAACTAATCTGAAATTTACGGTTTTGCTAATAACTTTTGAATCACTCAACAAATTTGGCTGAAATTCAACACGAATCAGGCCAAGGGAACGACAAATATATATGCCAAGCTTCAGCAGCCTCAGAATTGCTTTTCGAAAGTTAGAGTGTTTTTTTATCTCGTAAATTCACGAAAAACCCTTGCCGACATTCAGTCTTTCGCTCATAACTTTTGAACCACTGGACCGATTTCGCTGGGTTACAATACCAACCTGACCAGGTAAATGCCCTACATATATGCCAAGCTTCAGGAGCCTCTGTAAAATCTTTCAAAAGTTAGCGTCTTTCAACAGACAGACAGACGGGCGGACATCGCTAGATCGATCGAGGATCATAAATATATATATATTATTATGCTCGCCTTGGAAACTGGGGGTCGTGGATTCGATTCCTACCAGAACCCTTGGTGTTTTCGCTAAAACGAGACGACGGTTATATTGTTACCAGTTTTCGTTTAGGTTAAAATTAAAAATGTTATTACTTTGATTGAGGGTTTTTATTTGAGATCAATAAAAACTATTGGTTAGAAGAATTCGACTTTGAAATTACTCGCAGCATGCATTTCGTCTTGAAGCAAACGTGATATTTTTTTCAAATTTTAATTGGCATTGTTTTACTTCTGAATAATGAGTTTTCTAAATTAATTTACAAAATATTTCAATATGCAATGAAAAAGATTTTTTTCTTTTTTTAGTTCGAGGTCAGGCATTTTTCCCGTAGTAAATTTATTTTCTTTGAGACAGGTCGCCAAAAATTTTTTTTGTTGTTTTTATTTGAAATTAGGAAATCTTGATAATTCAATTAGTTCGAAGTAAAACATTTTTACGTGATATTTTTTTCAAATTTTAATTGGCATTGTTTTACTTCTGAATAATGAGTTTTCTAAATTAATTTACAAAATATTTCAATATGCAATGAAAAAGATTTTTTTCTTTTTTTAGTTCGAGGTCAGGCATTTTTCCCGTAGTAAATTTATTTTCTTTGAGACAGGTCGCCAAAAATTTTTTTGTTGTTTTTATTTAAAATTAGGAAATCTTGATAATTCAATTAGTTCGAAGTAAAACATTTTTATTTCATAATTCACTCTTAACCTTTAGGTGCACTTGGATGTTTTTTGAAACATACCAACAAAGTCTTGCAAGCTCATAAGCTTTGCACTTCCCTGGAATTTCTTTGTGCCCTTGGACACATATGTATGAGTCGTATATCAAATAGAGTTGTCAAAACCGGTTTCCGAATTATTCGAAAAACCGGTTTTTTCGCTTTTTTCCGGTTTTTTCAACCCGGTTTTCTAAAACCGGTTTTTTTCTAGTTATTCGAAAAACCGGTTTTTTGTGTCGAATTATTCGACATTTTCGAATATATAATATGTACTTAAATTTTTGTCATCTTTTGTTACAAATTTTGTAAAATGCAACTCTGTTAAATAAATTTTGTTTCTTAATTCATAGTGAATGACAAAAACTTAAAAAGGTTAGTCCAAGGCCTTCAAGTATACCGATCGACTCAGAATCACTTTCTGAGACGATTTTCTGATGTCCGTCTGTCTATCTAAACATTGTGAGCATGATACAGGTCGCAATTATCAATCGATTTCTATGAAATTTGAAACTTAAGCTTCCTTTGGACCAAGGACGAATCCTATTGAAGTTCCATGTTTAGACCTAGCCCCAATACAAACGTCCCTTTATAATTTGGCTCAAATGACTCTAATAACCGTATTATAATAGGTACCGTTTCGAAACTTGGCAGGTAAACATATTTTGTATTCACAAATCATCGGTCCAAATTTTAAGGAATCGGACCTGTTCTTCTTGTAGTGTCCATACAAACCACCCTCCCGATATTCACATAAATCTCTCAAAATTCATGAAAATAGGAAATATTTGATTAAAATTTTGTTTGTAGGTGTTAGACATGAACTTGGTGGCCGTATCGATTCTGAATATAATTGGACTATTTTGGACTTAGACCTCATATAAAAATTTCAACCGATATTTAGTAAAATCGGTTAATTGGCAACAAAAAAAGTCAATTTCAACCAAATTTTGTTTGTGTATGTTTTCTACACAAATTAAAGATCTAACGAAAGATAAATCCAATAGGTCCATGTTTGGACTTGGGAACTATTTTCCGGAAAACACTGGTGTAGGGTAACATATGGTCAGTCATTACCGACTATAATTTTTTACTTGTTTTTGTTTCATTTTTGGAAAACAGCAAACTGCTAAATTGTGATGAAACACTACCAAGAAAAAAAATGTGTTTTACATGTTTTTTTAACTGTATTTAAGACCTTATTGTACTGATTTAAAGTACATAGTTCCATTTTATAGTGACTGACCCATAGAGAAAAGATAATATAAGAGTATTTAATAGGCCCCAATAGCAATCTGTAATTTTCTATAAAATGATCAACTTAGTGTATTTCTCTTTTCATATACGATTTTACATGTACTTGCCTCATTACACTAAATCTCGAGAGAGGAAATATCATGGTAGCCAACTAACCTGATACCCACTGGACTTGCCCTATAATTTTAATTATTTACATCAAAAATATCTATATTTTTTTTTTTTTAATTTTTGAATTTGATTTATTTAATAAGACTGAATTGTGTACAATTATTTTTTCCTCTTTTTTTTTGTTAAAAACAAAAAAAAAAACTTTTTTTAAATGTTTTTATTAAAAACCGAAAAAACCGGTTATTCGAGCCGGTTTTCAAATAAAAAAACCGAAAACCGGTTTTTAAAAAACGGCGGTTTTTTTTACTATTCGAAAACCGGTTTTTGCAATATACCGAATAGTTGACAACTCTAATATCAAACGACTCATATGTTCTGAACACCAAATTGAATAGGTTTTAGAGGAAAAATAATTTTTACAACACAGACTTTGAAACAAAATACTTGTTGTGCGACAAAGCACTTAATTCTAAAGAAAGAGATTTGTACTTCTTTGTTCGTTATTTCTTAGATTTTAAAAAAATGTTTCAAAGTAAGCGAAATTCGCAATCACATTAATACATTTAGAAAGTTTTTTTTTTTATTCGCGACAGAGAGTACCAAATGAGTCCCTGTGGCTTACCAATGATTTCAACCACGAAATTACACTGTATATTCTTCGTTTGATTTTAATTTCCTTACTGACTGACATAAATAAAAAATATACAAAAAAAAAAAACGTCTTAAGCAATTTTGGAGCTGTGATAATTCGTGCGTTTCACGCGCTCATACTCTCATACATTCTACTTGCTCATCCATTTCCAACCTCATCACCCCATCTATGTTTAAAAATTTTCCCTACACTTGGCGCCACGGGAGTTGAAATAATACGTCCGATTCATGTTGTCGACATGTTTTGCTTACCAAAACAAATTCTCGTAAATACGCGACAAGGGCGACCCACGAATCAAAAATGAATGAATAGATGTACTATTTGCATCGTTTAGAAATGTGAACGTATGAATGAGTAATTTCTGCTGACTCAATATAATTTTGCAATTGCGGCTCATAAATTCACAGCGGGGGAAGTAGTAGTAATAGTAGCGCTAACGGAATATGCCAAAAAAAAAAAACAAAGAATGAAAATTATTACAATTATTAGAGTTGTTTTTGTTATTTGTGATATTGGTATTGTTGTGTCATTGTTATCCTTATCGTTATAAAGATGAATGTAATTGTATGGAAATGGGATTCATACACATACAAATTTACACAAACATACATACAGAAATGTGTACCGTGTATTTTTTTTTTATTTATTTATGTATTCTTGCTTCGGCACGCATCATCTGCAAACACAATTGATCCACTTGAAATTATGGTCTCGCTGATGGGGATGTTTATTTGTTCGGTCGGTCGGTCGTTCGTTCGTAGTATTTTCCTTTGCTGCTATTATCAGTGTTATTTTCGATGGGGTGATTTAAAGTACTTGCCAACACTTGAGCTCTATTCATTTCCGCGAACACATACAAATTTGTGTTAAATTTATGTCATTCACTTACGATGGATTTGATTTAATGAGATCAAATAAAATAATTTTCGTTTTATTTTCTTAGCTTCAATTGAAAATCGTTAAAAAGTTTTTTTTTTGTTTTTTTTATCCTATTATAAAGTTAATTGCAATGCGACAATAAATTTCTCTCCATCCATTTTGTTTGCATACGAACACCCCAGCAAAACTTAGATTACCAAATAAGGTATAAAATAAGGTATAGGATCTCTTATTTTATACATTGCAGCATTGATGATTTTAACAGGCGATGAGACTCAAAGTAATGCATCCACATTATCACAAAGAATACCAGTAAGGTATAAAATAAGTCATAAATTTATAACGAAGAATACGAGTAAGGTGTAAAATTTATGATATTTTATAGGTTACGAGAAATGAAATAATATAGCATACCAGAAGATAATATATAAGGTGTTACGAGTAGTGAAAAAGTAATTTTGTATTAAATTTACTCACGTGATTGTAAGTGAGTGTAAGTAGATAAAATATGCTCGTGAGTGTGTGTCGTTAGAAATTTCCTGTCGTGAGCCCATCTCTAGTTAAAACTTAAGCATTTTTTTATAAAATATTTATTTTTTATGTTATTATAATGCATTATGCATCCAATTATAAATAACGCATTATTTCAAAGTTTGAAATAATACATAATGTAACCAAATGTAAGTCATCCATGATTTAATGTTTAGAAATAACAAATATTAAATAATTTTTTTCCAATAATCATGCATAATGTAGCAAATTATTAGTAATGCATTATTTTTCACTTGAAAATAATACGTTGTGGAACAAATGTTTGGTAAGACATCATAAAATAATGCTACAAATAAGTTATATACATTACCTGGTAATGTGTTATATAATCACTACCCATTACCAAAGTTTTGCTGGGACAGGTGGCTCTATCACATGCCTTAGCATTTAAAGTCAAATTGCGGTGCATTTAAACAAACTGCTTGCAATTGCCACAACATGACAGTCTACAAATACCGTTCACATAGCACATCCCCAAAAAAATAAGAAACTTGTCTTGAGCTTAAAAGTAAAATAGTTACACAGAAAAAAAAGAATTGTTAATTTTTTCACTGAAAGTGTTCCTATACGGAAATTTGTAATATCAACAAACTTTTGTAAATTTTGATTGTTGAAAAAAGATTTTTTTTTTTTTCAACAAAGAAATTCAACAAACACAATTTGATGATCTGACAAAAGTAAAAAATCTTAATTTTTTTTCAACAAAGAAATTCAACAAACACAAACATAATTTGTTGATCTGACAAATGAATTTTTTTTTTCAACAAAGAAATTTAACGAACACAAAAACTATTTTTTGACATGGTAAAAGAATTTTGAAATAAAATTACTTGACTGAGTTTATTGAAAACAAAATCGAAGTTTTGTATTATGCACTAACAGGCTGCCGTTTTTACAAAATGTTTGGTTGATATCATGTTTAGTTGATTTACCATTGATATTTGTTGATTTAAATTTGAAGATTTTATTATCTGTGTTATATTTAGCTGTACCGAATCCTAAATTCCCCACATTATACACATTTACAAAAAATAAATGAAAAAATATTGACGAGAACATTTTGAGGGAATTGGTAATTTCACGAGAAGGCGGTTAAAGTTCTATAACGTTTGACTGAATTGACATTCTTACCGCAAAACAAAGTTTTTTTTTTAACAGCGAATACCTCAAAAACTGTACGTGGTAGAAAATTTAAATAGCAGTAGTACCGTTTTTACCATTAGGGCGCACAGGGCACGGGCCCTGACCTCACGGGGCCCGAAAGGTTAGTTAATTCGATTACACGATAAATTGAGTTTAATTTCTCGTAGAAATATGTTCGTTTCATTTTTGAGAATTTTTTAGTAAACATTTTTCATATAGAACAAGTATCAGATTCTGAGACATTTTTGCATAAAAAAAATCTGAGATTCTGAGACACTTTTCATTTTTCATACAGAAAAAGTCTCAGATTCTGAGACATTTTTCATATAAAAAAAGTTTTAGATTCCGAGACATTTTTCGTATAGAAGAATAATCAGATTCTGAGACTTTTTTGTATAGAAAAATTCTCAGATTCTGAGACAATTTTCGTATAGAAAAAGTCGCCGATTCTGAGACATTTTTCGTGTAGAAAGTCTCAGATTCTGAAACATTTTTCGTATAGAAAAAGTCTCAGATTCTGAAACATTGCTCGTAAAGAAAAAGTCTCAGATTCTGAGACATTGCTCGTATAGAATAATTCTCAGAATTTAAAACACCGTTCTTAAACTATTGACATATAGTAGAGGCAATAAACCAAAATATGATGTTTATATTTGCCCTTAAGTGGAACCTCAATTTTTTTTTGATATTACTGTTTTTGTAGGAAAATGTTTTCGATTCTAAGACTTTTGAGAAACTTTTTTATATGTTGATGTTGTATCAGTCCAGGCGCGGATCCAGGGGGGGGAGAATGGGATTTCTCCCCCCCAAAATGATTTCGAAAAAAAAAGAAAGAAAAGGAAAAAAAGAAAAAAAAAAAAAAGAAAGGAAAGGGGAAAAAAAGGAAAGATAGAATGAAAATGACTAGAATGTAAAAAATCCTTAGGGGATTTATGTGTGTGCTGATCATTTACCTCAGCATACGTAGCCTAAGATAAAATGTTTCAGAATTTAAGAAATTGCATATGAAAAACTTAGATAACGATAGAGTCATAGACATTTTCTAACCGAATAACTTTCCTTATTATTTCCTATGGAAAAAGTATTATTTTTTATAGAAAAATGTTTTAAAATTTTAGAATTTACCTTAGCAAATATTTTGATACTTATTTGACTTCGAATATAAGAATTTTTTCAATTAAAAAATTATCTCAAATTTTATAAAAAATTTCGTATTGCATTTCTATAGAAAAACCCCTCAGTACCTGAGATTTTTTTCCTTAGAAAAAATGTTTCAGAATCTGCCAAAATTTTTCTGCAAAAAAATCTCAGAATCAGATAACTTTTCTACAAGAAAAACGTCTCAGAATATGAGTTTTGCGAATTTTTCAATAGGAAAAGTTTATCAAGATCTATTAATTTTTTTTATAGAAACCATGTTTTATAACTTTTCTATAGAAAGAAGCTAATCATTCAGAATCAGAACACTTTTCTGTAGAAAGATTCTGAGAATTTCTATATAGAAAATGTGTCTCTGAATATGTAAATATTCTTTTAAAAATATAATAATACTGTCAAACTCGGTTATAACGAACTCGGTTATAACGAATTCTCGGTTATAACTAACTGCTTTTTATGGTCCCACGAACATAATTTAATGTGTATTTACATTTTTATAACGAACTCCCATAAATATTTTTTAATGTGTGGCAATCATGTTTATCAAACTAACAAAAGATTGTTTTTTTTTTGGTTTTATATTATAATTTTGATAAAATGTATTTATATTTTTAATGATTTCTTCTCAATAAGTAGTTTATTTACGAAAAAACATCAAATTAAACAAAATTGGATCTATTTTTTTTTTATATAAAACTAGGTTGATAAAAAATATACCCCGCTTATAGCGAACTTCGCTTATAACAAACTATTTTGTTTGTCCCTCGGAGTTCGTTATAACCGGGTTCGACTGTAATAATTTTTCTATATGAAAAATGATTCAAAATCTAAGAAATTTAAAACACTTCATGACATTAAAACCGTAAATATTTTCTATTAAAAAATGCTACAAAAATTTAGGATTTAAGTTTTAGAAAAGTATATCAAAATTTCTTCATAAAATATTTAAAACTGGTCATTTTTTAGTATCTGATAATTTTCTTTTACGAAATATTATCTAAGAATATACGATCTTAGAATTTTAGAACTTTTTTGTATCAAAGTTATAGAATCTGAACATTTTTCTAAAGGCAAATATTTCAGAAATGGGTTATTTTTCTATACGAAAACTATTTTAGAATCTAAAAGTTTTTCTGTAGTAAAAATGTCTCAACATCTGTGAAATTTTGTAAATTAAAAACTAATAATACATAAAAATTTTTTTCGACATATTTCAGTTTTTTATATAGAAATTTACGGGTCTTTTCCCATTTGTGACTGGCTATGACTGAGTATAGGTCCGCTTTTTTGACTATAAACGGTCTTGCTTAGGAATTAAATCGGTCCATCAGGATTCCCTCGTGAAAAATATTTCTTGAGTAAAAAAAGTTTCTCCAAATGTTGAATCCGCTCCTGATTTAAATACTTTCAGTTCATTTTTTTTTTGGATTTTAATTTGTTTAGACATAAATGAGTCAATCAATGATTTGATTGAAATTTTTGTTATTTTCTTTAACTGTCGAATTACAAATTTTTTAACATACCAGATTTTTTTTCGCTTTAATTTATTTGAATAGATTAATTCAAAAATATACAAAATAATCGGGGTTTACTTTTTTATTGTTGCCAACATCTTGGAAAGCAAAAAAGATGAATTTTTTGATAATTTTTAATAAGCTAACAATTCATTTGTTGAATCAATCATTATTTTGATTGACTATAAATAAAAAAATATTTGATCAACATCGAAAAAATGTTTGATTGAAAAATTTTCAATCAATCACCTACAATTTGATGATTGGTATAACAATTTTTTTGATTGGAGGAATTTCAATCAAAAAAATTGATTGAATCCGCGTTTTTGTTGATTGAAATTCGTTTCAAATTTTTTCTGTGAAGGTTTTCCAACATATGTATGTGTATTAATTTATGAGTTATATGAATTCTAGTTCACAAACCTGTATTTGTGCATATTATGTTTATTATGTTTAAATTTCCTAAAATATGGCCTTAAAAATTTGAAATTTTGATTTTAAGAAAACAAATAGTGGTAACAGGAGAACATTGGTATTTTTTTATAACAATTAAGCTAAAAACTCTAGAATCTCAAAATTTAAATTTCCAATTAAATTTATTGATCAACCAAATTTAAATGAGTCAATCAATGTTTTGATTTAAATTTTTGTTATTTTCTTTAACTGTCGAATTACAAATTTTCAACATACCAGATTTTTTTTTCGCTTTAATTTATTTGAATAGATTTATTCAAAAATATACAAAATAATCGGGGTTTACCTTTTTATTGTTGGCAACATCTTGGAAAGCAAAAAAGATGAATTTTTTGATAATTTTTTAATAAGCTTACAATTCATTTGTTGAATCAATCATTATTTTGATTGACTATAAATAAAAAAATATTTGATCAACATCGAAAAAAGTACTTAGATCAGAATTGATGAAGGAGAGGAAGAAGAATAATGATTACTAAAAATAAGTTTGTTTACACATAATTACAATAACAAAGTCTTCTGTTAGAAAAAAACAACAGCAACAACCACACTCGAATTGAAAAAATCAGATTTAGTTGATACTTGCTTAACAGCCTACTTGGCGTATCGGTCTAGAGTGATTGTACGTTACAAGCAGTTAATAGCAAAGTATTACAGATGATGATGAGTTCAATCCTTGTCGGCTGCGATCTGTTAAAATTTTCACATATAGAGTTTTATTGACTATTAACTAAATAAATTTGACATTAAAGGTTTTTCTGAAGATTATTATAACTGCATAATATGAAAATAGTAAGAAACAAACCAGGATGTCTAAATTTTTAGAAAAATTAAAATTTTTCTTTCACACTTTTCTCAATTCAAAACCATATATAACGAAAAAATGTTTGATTGAAAATTTTTCAATCAATCACCTACAATTTGATGATTGGTATAACAATTTTTTTGATTGGAGGAATTTCAATCAAAAAAATTCATTGAATCCGCGTTTTTGTTGATTGAAATTCGTTTCAAATTTTTTCTGTGAAGGTTTTCCAACTATGTATGTGTATTAATTTATGAGTTATATGAATTCTAGTTCACAAACCTGTATTTGTGCATATTATGTTTATTATGTTTAAATTTCCTAAAATATGGCCTTAAAAATTTGAAATTTTGATTTTAAGAAAACAAATAGTGGTAACAGGAGAACATTGGTACTTTTTTATAACAATTAAGCTAAAAACTCTAGAATCTCAAAATTTAACATTAGGATCCTCCAGCAGCATTGACATTTAAGAGAAGTAGATATTTTGAAATTTAAAATTTTATGGGTAAAAAGGGGTACCTAAGCAATTGTATTTCGAAGTGTGCAGTATTATAAAAAATTGTGATTTTATAATTGTTGAGGATCATAGTATGATTGCCACAATCATATATGATCAAATTATCAATCATGCTATGACAAATACCACTGTGGTTGATTTGGTGGGCTGCAATCATGTTCTAAACATGAATGTGTGCTGAGAGAATAATCAAGAAATTTATTAGCTGAAACTGACATGTAATGAGACTAAAAGTAATGCATGCAAATTATAACATACCATCCAGTAAGTATAAATGTAAAAGTGAAAAAATTTTAGTAATATATTATTTATCAATTTTTGGTAAGACATCCTAAAATATTGCTTTTAATAAGAGATATGCATTACCTAGTAATGTATTAAACCAAGGTTTTGCTGAAAAATTTTCTAATTATTTTAGCAAAGTACTTTACGATGTTTTATAAACAAAAAATATCTATACATATACTGATGTATGTATGTATGTACGTACGTACAACAACGTTACGCCCATTTAATAGTGTCGTCAAATTAAATTTTGCCTGTCTAAATTCATCCAAACAAGAGGGGAGCTTCACGAAAAGGGCAATCATGCAAAATTGCATTATCCTTAAGAAAATAACAAACCATTAAATACACCTCTTCAAGGATCATATTTATTTGTATGTGTGTATGTATGAACCAAACAAACTATGCACGAGTTTATGTATATTATAATACACACACACAACATAAATAAATAACGTTTTGCGAATTTCACATAGAACAGCCTGCCCCAAACCTTTTATTCATTCCTTCAACCACCCACCCAACCACCTACTTACCTACCTAACAAACTATACCACCTACACGAAATTGACAAGCACGGACTTGGATAAAAGTTTTAATGCGAGTTAACCAGGTAATTTGGAACATTTTGCTTGATGCGATAATTGCACACAAATGGAAATTAATTTGCTAACAGCACAGTAATTTTCAGAGTATTATTTATGCCACCACAAGGAACATAAGTCAGTTTCAATAAGGACGAAGACGACGACGACGACAGCGGTAACGTAAACGACATCAATAAATAAAATCTTCATTCTCATGGAACTTGAAGGAGTAGGTGGGGGAAGGGGGAGTTGAAAGTTAAATTTATGCTAGTTGTGTTTTGTTAGAAGCGCCTACTTATTGTGTTGTTATTACAACAAAGTGTTTCGATATAAACATTGAGACAGACAGACAGACCTAAGTAGCTGTGATTCGGTCTGAATGTCTTAACGTTAAACGACGTACCAGCACAATGATGTCACCAATTTATTAACCCCCTTGTCTAACCCTTAACTTTATCACTGGTACTTGTTTTATTTCAAAAGTAACTTTATGACAGTTTTTGTTTTGTTTTTTTTTTTTTTTTTTGTTTTTGGCATCAAAATTATCAAATTGACTTACCCATACTTGTTGTAATCCAGCTAGCAGCAATTTAAATCGTTAACGTATACATTCTTTATAGGAATGACATGATATCTGTAAGTGAAAGAAATGAAAAAAGGTTGTTGAAATTATCATAAACATTTTATGAACGCATTTATTGTTTGTATGTAAATTTCGTTTAATGATAGCAACACAAAAACACAAAAAAATTGAAGAATAAAAATAAAAATGCTACGTTAACAACGCATTTGTTTGTATATTTATGTAAGAATTTTGAATTAACAAATTGGAAAAAAAGTATGTAAATGTACTGAAAATACGTACAAGTTGGAAAGAATGAAAGAAAGAAAGAAAAAGGGGTAAGTCATCAAATTCAAATGGGGAAGAAGGGTTAAACATTTAGTGGTGACATAGTTTTACAAATGAAAATAATATGTATTAAATGATTTATTGCAATGTAACACACTAAAACAAACGAATAAACATTCAGAATGTACTTACGTATGTTAATTTGTTAAGTCAACTATTATTTAATAAATGTTTTACATAAACAGTCGATACCAAATAAATGAAACGTTTAAATAGAAATTATATCATTATATATCCATCCGAATCATCCGAATAAATAAATTTGCAATAAAATGGCATCGATTTGTTGTTGCATATTTTGGTACTAATGCATATTTTTGCATATTTTCATATAAATTGCACTTTTTTTATTGTTCATCAACAATTTTTCAAAAACTCATTTCAAAAACCTTGACATAACCTAAAACCGATTCACTATTTCTTGTAAAAAAATAATATTATTTTCTTATAGAAATGATACTCTGAGACAGTTTTTATAGAAATTTGTTTCTGAAAATAAAATTTTTAGATTCTTAAAAAAACTTTTAAATTTTCCTATTCAGAAACTTTTACTATTCGAAAAGAATTCAAAAATTTCTAGGAAAATTGAAATATACAGTGTGATTCAGTCACGACCCGCCGAATTTCTCTAGCGTATTCCTTGGCTAATTTCATGAAATAACTGCACTGCTACCATCTTCGAAAATCCAAGTGTGCGAAATGGCAGCAGTTTGAACATTTTTGGAATGGCGGTCGGAGGCTAGTAGGGTAAAATTGCTTACTTCTGAACCAGTGCACGCACTATGGTTCCAAAACCATTTTTTTTTGCAGAAATTAAAAAAAAAAAAAAACATGTAGAAAAGTTAAATACCCTCCACAGTGCCCTTTTAAAGTGAGAAGAATTCCAAAATTTTTGACTACAAAAAAACACTTTTTCGGCCTTACCTATTTCAATTGTCTTAAAAATTGGTAAATATATTCTTCTGATTTTTGTTGAATTTCGGTTTTTGTTATTTAGTCAAAATTGTTAATGGTTCGCGTTTTATCGCTATTCAAAGTTGGTATTTTGCAACAATTTTATGAAAAATACATAATGTTTAAATGATCGTATCTTTGGAACGCATCATCCGATTGTCACGAAATAAAAAGCAAAATAATGGTTATGTCCTATTCTTAAAATAGAATTTTGAAAAAGGATAGGATGCTTTGCAAAAAGGATATTGAAATTAAAAAAATGTCCTTAATTTGCAAATATCTCAAAATGCGTATCTTTAATTTTCCTATATTTTTTTGCACATATAGCCCAAAATATACTTAACAACATATGCAAATCCCAAATTGGGGTGATGAGCGGTTTTATTATAAACGTGGTTTCCTGAAACGACTAATTGATTTTTGTTAATAACTCTTGTTTACAAATTAAAAACAATTTCTGCGCAGTAATCGCAAATATTTTTTTTATATATATTTTGGACTGCTAAACTCAAAAATTTCATTAAAAGAACAATTCGCGAATACGTTTTTGTTTAATGAATTTTTTAGCGTTTTTTGGAGGTATTTTGACTATTTTTCTTATATCTTAAGTTCTGTTTATCTGATCTTCTCGCAATAAAAAACAAATTAAAGACAAAAAAGTTTCCAACAAATCCTACATTCATCATTTTTCCATCAGTTCATAGCTTTACACGCAAATAATTTTTTTTAGCGTTATTTGGAGGTATTTTGACTATTTTTCTTATATCTTGAGTTCCGTTCATCTGATCTTTTCACAATAAGAACCAAATTAAAGACAATCAAATTTCCAACAAATCCTTCATTCATTATTTTTATATCAGTTTTTAACTTTACGCGCAATAGGCAAACAAGGAAAAACTATTTTTTTATTAACAAAGCTCATTTTTAAAAAATTTAAAAAAACAGAAATCAAAAAAAATACAATTTTTTTTTTATTTTATTATGTATATTCATATAATTTGTGATAAATTCGGAGTAAACTCAAAGGGTGTCCACTCGTTCCAGGACTCAAATTTGCCCATTCACTAAAATACAAGTAAGCTCACTTTGAGGAATATTTGTCAATTATATTTGTTTCTACGCTATTCTAAATACGAAAAACGTGAAAGTATTAGTGATTTTGGTGGAAATACGAGTGTGTATTAGTGAAATTTTGGAAAGCGAATGAATTTATCAAAGCAAACGATGGCAAATACTCCACCGTGTTAGCTTATTTCCCGAGGGTTCATTTACTTTCCCGTGTGAAACGTCTTCTTTAATAGTCTTTGAGTAAACCTTTAGATTTTCATTAAATCAACTTTATTATATTTCTAAATGTTCAGGCTTTGCAGATAAATAAAAAAACGTAATTAATTGCAAAGATTTCTATTTCTTGACCTGTTTTAAATGATTTGTTAATCAAAAAAACTTATTTTAGTCATATGTTTGAATATTGAGCGGAAAGCTTTGAACTGATGGAAAAATTATGAATGTAGGATTTGTTGGAAATTTGATTGTCTTTAATTTGGTTCTTATTGCGAAAAGATCAGATGAACGGAACTCAAGATATAAGAAAAATAGTCAAAATACCTCCAAAAAACGCTAAAAAATTGATTAAACAAAAACGTATTAGCCAAATAACGCTAAAAAATTTATTTGCGTGTAAAGCTATGAACTGATGGGAAAATGGTGAATGTAGGATTTGTTGGAAATTTGATTGTCTTTAATTTGGTTTTTATTGCGAGAAGATCAGATAAACAGAACTTAAGATATAAGAAAAATAGTCAAAATACCTCCAAAAAACGCTAAAAAATTGATTAAACAAAAACGTATTAGCGGATTGTTCTTTTAATGAAATTTTTGAGTTTAGCGGTCCAAAATACATATAAAAAAATATTCGCGGTTAACGCGCAGAAATTGTTTTTCATTTGTAAACAAAAGTTATTAACAAAAATCAATAAGTCGTTTCAGGAAACCACGTTTATAATAAAACTGCTCATCACCCCAATTTGGGATTTGCATATGTTGTTAAGTATATTTTGGGCTATAAGTGCAAACAAATATAGGAAAATTAAAGATACGCATTTTGAGATATTTGCAAATTAAGGACATTTTTTTAATTTCAATATCCTTTTTGCAAAGCATCCTATCCTTTTTCAAAATTCTGTTTTAAGAACAGGACATAACCATTATTTTGCTTTTTATTTCGTGACAATCGGATGATGCGTTCCAAAGATACGATCATTTAAACATTATGTATTTTTCATAAAATTGTTGCAAAATACCAACATTGAACAGCGATAAAACGCGAACCATTCACAATTTCGACTAAATAGCAAAAACCGAAATTCAATAAAAATCAGAAGAATGGATATGTTAATTTTTGGATAAATTGAACCACCATCGGCTGATTGCCTATGCTATTCTAAATGGAACCAGTCGTGATAGTAAATTGTCTAACGTGAAAAAATAACATTTTTGATTAGAAATATTTTATTTTGTGTAAAAAACTTTTTTTTAGTAATTTTTGAAAAAAAAAAAAAATAATTTACTAAATTTTTTTTGAGTGTAAAATTTTTTTCGAGTGTTTTTTTTTTCGTGTAAAAATATTTTTGAGTGACAAAATACGTTGTAAAATATTTAATAATATGATTTTAAAACATGTTCAACGGGTTTTCAACACGTGATTTTAAGGTGAAACTAATCTGAAATTCACGGTTTTGCTAATAACTTTTGAACCAAAGAACTAAAGAAGTCTTATGTGACATGTCCCCAGGAACTCAGCATTACCTGACTACTGCTGGCTTTGAGTGAGGACGTTTTGAAAATTTAAATGAAACTGTCCTCAACTCAGTACATAGTCTTGTCGGTGTCAGGTGTGACTCTGACATGTCATCGCGACATCACGTTGTAAACTGGGTAGCCCCCTACTTCCATTCCTTAAGAAACTTCCCATGCAAAAATTACATTTTGTATGTACCACAGTGTGGTGCAGGTTATAAATTTATGCAAATTTGGTTCAAAATTTTGACTTCTTTTGCAAATATTTCTAGATATACTCAATAGATTTTGAATTTTAAACTAAGATTTTCTTTTTTGGAGAGTCTTCTTTACATATCTACTTTGCACAGGAAGTTTCCTGCAAAATTCGGATACTTTTAAGGTCATAATAAAAAAAAGGCATTTTTAACTTCCTTATAATAACCTGATGGTATCCTTGCTCGTAACGAGTCCGGATTTCTTGCAAAAGTTAGGTAATTTTATTGGGAGTTAGAATAAAAAAAAATTTATAACTTTAACATGCACTTTTCCAATATTAAAAAATTTTTCTATTATGAGGGTTTGGTCCACAAAAAATGAAAATGCCTATATCTCGAGAAGGCGATTTGATACAACTTTTCTGATGACAGATTCGTGTTTAGGAGGCTAAAATACTTTAGAAAATGTATTCAACATGTCTGTGCAAAAACCGTGTGTAGTAGTGTTATTTATAGGGTATTCAATCGATTGACCGTTAATCTGTTAACCGATTAATTTTGGTCGATTAAATGTTCAAATAATTTAAAATTTCCAATTTTTAAATAACAAATAAATCGGTTAGTTTGAGTCGATTAACCGATTAGCCGAAATTTAATTTTGAGTACTTTTAGTTACTCGATTTACCAACATAAGGCGCAATGCATGCTAGTCTGGCACACTTCAATAATGTAAAAGGATGAGACCTTTAATTTAAAGATGTTTCAAAATATGATTTTTTGTGACTTTGACCTCAATTTCCCCAAAAACCTGGAAAATATTGAAAACCAGAAACGAAAACATTATAAATCGGCACAAAAAAAAACTTTTCAGAAAAGGAATAAAAACATTAAAAAAATAATAATAAATTAAAAAAATGCAGAAAATATAAACTACTTGTTTTGCGTTTGTATAAATATCTAATTTATTATATTTTTTCACAAATTTTAGAAAAATCAAACCCAGCAAAACTTACCTTACCATATAAGGTATAAAATAAGGTATAAGATCTCTTATTTTATACATTGCAGCATTGATGATTTTAACAGGCGATGAGACTAAAAGTAATGCATATACATTATCACAAAGAATACCAGTAAGGTATAAAATAAGTCATAAATTTATAACAAAGAATACGAGTAAGGTGTAAAATATATGATATTTTATAGGTTACGAGTAAGGTATATAATATAGCATACCAGAACGTAATATATAAGGTGTTACGAGTAGTGAAAAAGTAATTTTGTATTAAATTTACTCACGTCATTAACAAATTTCTGTCGTGAATCCATCTCTAGTTTAAACTTATGCATTTTTTTATAAAATATTTATATTTTATGTTATTGTAATGCATTATGTATTCAATTATAAATAATGCATTATTTCAAACTTTGAAATAATACATAATGTAACCAAATATAAGTCATCCATGATTTAATGTTTAGAAATAATAAATATGAAATAAATTTTTTCCAATAATCATGCATTACGTAGCTAATTATTAGTAATGTATTATTTTTCACTTTAAAATAATACGTTGTGGAACAAATGTTTGGTAAGACATCATAAAATAATGCTACAAATAAGATATATACATTACCTGGTAATGTGTTATATAATCACCACCCATTACCAAAGTTTTGCTGGGATCTCTAAATGCAAAAATGCTGTACAAAACAATACATAATTTTAATTTTTATACCCTCCAACTACAGTATGCGGGTATACTTACTTTGTCATTCCGTGTAACGCATCAAAATATCGGTCTAAGACCCCATAAAGTATATATATTTATGATCAGTGATCGATTCTAAGACATACTAGCGATGTCCGTCCGTCCGTCTGTCCGTCTGTCCGTCTGTAGTTAACACGATACAGTCGAAAATAAAAGAGCTAGGCTCCCGAAATTTGGCACCAATATGTCTTATACTCCTAGGCAGGGTAAGTTCGTAAACGAGCAAAATCGGGCCAGGGGGAAAAAATTCCCCCTTGAAGAACTAAACCAACCTGTGAAAAATACCACTTTTTTACAAGATATTTTGTGTTTTTGTTTAACAAATGCAACATTTTTATGCTCCAAGAAGTTCAAAGTCCTGCATTTGGACCCAGAGTATTAGAAAATGTCGTTTTTTCGGTCCGACCCCTCTTTTGTAGGCGTGGATAAAAAAATTGTTTAAATATTGATAAAACTGTATTTCTTTAGCACAAAAATGAATTTTTAAACATATATTACGAGAGGAAATTTCCCCCCCCCACAATTACCAGTACGGACCCCCCCCCCCCAAAAAAAAATTAAAACGCCCCTGCAATTTCATTTTTATTTTTTTGCATGTTGGAGGGTATAAAAGATTCGGCACAGCCAAATTTAACACTCTTATTTGTTTTATATTTATTTTATTGCTTTTAAATGATCCGTAAACAATAATTTGAATTGCTCCGTGTATTATTTTTTGGTTTTGTTACTATTTTCTCACTTTGATTACTTTTTTGACAGCTATCTTGGAATATTCCAATGCAAACTCTGGCGTTTTCGCATTGACATACAGAAACAGTTTTTGTTCCAGAGTCGAGAAACGGTGGAAATTTTTGTTTCATATTTTTCGATGCGAAAACGTCTCACTTTAATTACAGAAACGGGCTAAAGATTCGAAATCAGAATCGAAATGTAAATCGAAAATGAGTGGTCAGATCCAAAATGCATTTTTTATGTCAAAAAAAAAACAAAATAAAAAGTTTTAAAAATCTATAAGTCCAGCAACATTATATTTTAATTTTTTTTTTTCCAATATTTGGACCGACCGATATTAACAATATAGAATTAGTTAATTGTTTTAAATTATGTTGCATATTAAATCTTCCTTACAATATGGAATTAAATGCACTAACTATATTTCCCCCCTTTGTTTTAACATATTTTGTGACTTGTTTAAAAACTAAAGTTTAACTATCATGAAGGACGGAAACGGAAACTATGCCATGTGTACGATGTTCAACACTGTCAGAATACATGAGTGCATGTGTGTGTGTGTGTACGTATTTGCTGTTAGTCATTTAGTAACTTATGATAAACTTTCATTTACACACTCATCCACCATGTTACTGAGATGCTTTGCAAGCAATATTTTTATGCAAATTACAAAAAGTTTTAATGTTCATGCAGGCGTTACCAAATTCTACAAAAAAAAAAAGAAAAAACTTTTGGCTGTAAGAAATGTCGGTGACAATCGGAAACTGCCCAAAGTGCTAGAGCACAAAACGTTACTACGAAAGGCGGACAAACTTCTAGCGCAACTTGCCACATAAATCTTGTTGTTACATAATGTTGGCGGGTCAGCCACAAATTTACTGATGTTTATTGTTTTACACACAAAAGCTGGGATGCTCTTTTGATTCTTTGCCGATGGGAGTTGATGCGGTTGCTGTACCAGAGCTTATTCATGGTCGTTAATTGAAATTTAGCGCTACCAACTGATCAAAGGACATTTGCATAAATGTATTTCTGTCTATCTATGTGTGTGTTTGTGTGCAAGTATAAACATACAGGACAAACAATTGTTAATAAATACATGGAAATGGCGTAGGTGTGTGATATTATTGGAGCCATATATGTCAGCATGTGGTAGAAAAACACACAAACAAATACATACATACACCGCAAAATACGTGCATGCAACATTTGTATATTTTCGACATTAAAAATTGCTCATATGAATGTATGTTTGTTTGTATCAGAGTAACATTGACAAAATTCAATAAACGTTGTATAATTTGGGCTTCTACTTTTGCGTTCGCAGGTTGTCGCATTTTGTGAATTTGACAGTTGTTGCGGTGGTGCGGTTGGTGGTGCCATGTTGCGATGTCATTTTCAATGAAACGGAAATTATGGTAATTTTTCATTATATTATTTAAAAAAAAAACATCATGTTAATTACGCATGTTGTTGGTAAATGAGCAGTGTCAGACTGACAATCAGTCAGAGTGAAACCAGAAGAGCCGTTTTTATTGCCATCAACTGCTGGGACCGACCAACATCACTTACTTATTCCTTTAATCCTATTTTTATCATGTGCCGATTTTTTTTTTAATGCGTAAAAAGTTGTGCCTCATGACACGAAAGTCTACAGAGTTTAACTCAATAACGTGGAACATGCAACCATAATAATCTTTATTTCAATATGTATTCATTTCCAGTTCAAACAGCATGTAAAATTTTACAAATGCAAAGTCGAACAAGTCGTAATAAATTTTTTGTTTATGTATTTTTTGTTACCACTCATATTATAATACTGATTCTATGAATTAAATTAGACTGGCGTCAAAGTCGGATGAAAGAATTCTACAAATACTGTTAATTATAATTCGTAACATACCCAGAGAGAAAATTTTAAAATTAAGTTTTTGTAAAAGAATCTAAAAGCTATTAAAATGATATGGATTATTCTTCATTTTTAATCTTAATTCGATTTTAATCAATTCTATAGAGTTTTTCTTTAGGTCTATATGATGAATTTCATGTAAAAATCGAGATGCATTGAACCCGACCCCCTCAGATATCGATGAAATTTTGTTCATAGCTAAATTTGATCAATACAAACAAACTCTCATTTTTAGAAATGACTGTTTTGCGATTTTTTGGGCGTGACACAGTGGGAACGTTTTCGAAAAAACGCGAAAATGGTCGAAAAGAGCTCCATTTAAACTACAATAACTCTGAATCGGCTAAACCGATTTCCATGATCTTGGTATCATTAAAAAGATATTTTAACAGGCTTTATGACACGTTAAAAAAAAAAAAAAAATACACTGTAAAAAATTTATAACAAAAAAAATTTTAACTGACGAAAAAACCAAAAAGATCAAGGGTTTTTTTACAGTGTATTAATTTTTTAGAAAGGTTTATCCTTCATCTATACCATATCAAAAAATAAAAATGGGTTCTTTGTTAGTTTTTTTTATATAATTTTTTAAGTAGTGTCACTTCTAGTAATTGCCCTTATATTTTATAACAAAAAAAATTTTAGGTAACGAAAAACCAAAAAAGATCAAGGATTTTTTACAGTGTATTACTTTTTTAGAAAGGTATTTCCTTCACCTATAACATATCCAAAAAGTAAAATGGGTTCTTTTTTATTTTTTTTTTAATAATTTTTTAAGTAGTGTCACTTCTAGTAATTCCGCAAAATTCTGAATAAAAAAATCAATGTATTCTTCATAATAATTTTCTATTTTGTCATAAACATTTATTACTTTACCCATAATAAAGAGAAATATATATAGAACAAAAAAATTGTTGCCCTTTTCATTCCAAAGATTTTTTCAGGTCTATTTTTTCTTCCTCAGGTAGCTAATAACATAGTAAAAAGAAATAGAAACACAAAATATAACAAATATTTTCCTTTCTTAGTAAAAAATTTAACGGCAAACAGCCCTTATTTCCATACAAATGCATGTAAATGTATAGGGGTCTGGCCAGAACTAAGGACTCAAAATATGTACCTGACGAAGGGTTAACAGGTAAAATAAATAAACATTGTCCCAAATTATGAATATGTTTTAACCGCAAAAAGTTCTTGCTTGCCTTAAAAAATGCTATATAATTGCACCTGATGAACGTACCGAAATTCATAATTATAAACAGTTTCGAGAAGCCAAGATATCCCATTACAATTTTTACGCGTATATTTTAAAAAATTGAGTGAATATGAATTCAAACAATAAGTACAGATGCATAAAAATATCTAATAAGTGTTGCGCTTCGCTTCGTAAAATAAGTGAAAACGAGGCTGCAAATATAATTGAATATTTTCCAGCTGTCGCCAACATTCATTGTAGCCGTATTTGCGAAACTTGCCGGAATACACTGAGAAAAGCTCGCAGTCGTAATGAATCCAACGTGGAGCAGAATGAAGTCTCAAATTATTTACCAACAACGCCCAGCAATGAAATTAGCGAAGAATTGAATGAACTTCCAACTTGTACCAGCCGTATTGCAAACATCGAAAGGACGGAAGTCATTGAAAATATAAATGATCATATTATTCCTCATCTACCAAACCAAATGTCGCCTCTTAAAAGGAAATATATGAAACGAGATGCATACAGAAATAGAAAATCACTGCAAATTTTCGAAAATATAGCAGATTCACTTGGAGCTGATCCATTATCTGATTTGTCAGCGCAACTTGAAAACGTCAAAGCCATTTACGAAGAAATTTTGGAAAACATCAAATATCAAATAGAGAACAGCTCAAATCTTTTGGAAAAGCAAAAACTTTTATCTCTCTTACCAATCAATATGAGTCACGCAGAAATTAAAGATTGTTTTGGGGATGATATATCTCACGATTGTATCAAAAAAAGTAAAGATATCCAAAGGAATAAAACGAAGTTTGCAGATATCAATCTTTTTAAAATGAGCAGACGTAGCTTACCAGCCGAAACTCTAAGCACAGTCAAGTTATTTTATGAAGATGATGAAATTAGCCGAATGATGCCTGGATCGCAAGATTCAATTACTGTTAAACAAGGAAACTTACGTGAAAAAGTTCAAAAAAGACTGATGTTATCTTCACTACGCGAATCTTACTACGAATTTAAAAAAAAACATCCCTTGGCCAAAGTGGGTTTTACAAAATTTACAATGTTAAGGCCAAAAAATTGTATAAAACTTGGAGTTGGAAACCAGCAAAATATCTGTGTATGCACATTGCATCAGAATATGAAATTGATGTTTGAAAAAAGTGGCTTAAAATCAATTTGTATTGAAGGAGAATGGACATTTACCGATTACAAAGATGTTCTCAAATTCGTTGTTTGTAATGGTGACATAGAAAAAAGCGAGTGTTGCGTTTCAATGTGTGGTCACTGCTTTAAAAATTTAAATAATCTAAAAACGCATATGCTAAAACATTTTGAAAATAACCAAACTGAAGAAATAATATACAAAAAGTGGAATACAACGATTAGATGTGTTCTGGAAACGTTAACCACCAACCCAGAATCATTTGTCAGCGATTTTACTGAACACATCAAAGTTCTGATTCCGCATCATTTCATAGCAAAGCGACAATCTGAATTTATCAGCAATAAAAGAGCGGCGCTGTTATCAGGAGAAATGTTAATTCAAATGGACTTTGCTGAAAATTATGCATTTCTTGTACAAGATGCCGTGCAAGGATACCATTGGAATAATGATCAGGCTACAATACATCCGTTCGTTATTTATTACAAAGGTAATTATTTTAATATTTTGGTATTAGTAAACACATCCATCCACACTCATCAAAATATTTAATAATTTTTATTTATTTGTTTTTTTCCTTTGTTTGTTTATTTTCAGATAACGATAAATTAACTCATAAAAGCTTCGCCATAATATCTGATTGCAATACCCATGATAGTATAGCAGTTCATCTATATATTTCAAAAATGGTACAGTTCGTGAAGGCCAATATAACCAACAATATTAATAAAATCATTTACGTATCAGATGGTGCAGGAGCACAATATAAAAATAAATATAACTTCATTAATTTATGCCATCACAAATCTGATTTTGGGATTGACGCTGAATGGCACTTTTATGCTACCAGTCACGGAAAATCTGCATGTGATGGAATCGGAGGAACATTGAAGAGAGGTGCTCGAAATTATAGTATTGCAAATAAAAATGAAATCCAGACAACGAGGCAACTCTATCACTGGGCATCAGAAACATATAAGACCACCATACAAGTTGCTTACGCAGATGCTGACGAATACAACAACGTTAAAGAAAAGCTATTTTCAAGATATGAAGAAGCTAAAACTATAACAGGAACTCAAGGCTTTCATTCATTCATTCCGATAAATGAAACTTTTGTACATGTGCGCAGATATTCTGACTGTGCCAAATTTGAGCAGCGCAAAATTTCTTACAAATAATTAACTTAAAAAAAATTTAAATAAAATAAAACACAAATTAATAAAAACGTGGCAAATAATATAAACAATTGTTGATGGTTTTTTATTTGTAAACATTTAAAAAATGTTAGAATTGTTGAACTATTTTGTGAATGTGACCAGATATTTTCGCTGTTATTCGAATTATTTCGAAAACTTTCGGTAAGTATTACTAGAAGTGACACTACTTAAAAAATTATATAAAAAAAATAAAAAAGAACCCATTTTACTTTTTGGATATGTTATAGGTGAGAGAAATACCTTTCTAAAAAAGTAATACACTGTAAAAAATTCTTGATCTTTTTTGGTTTTTCGTTACCTAAAATTTTTTTTTGTTATAAAATATAAGGGAAATTACTAGAAGTGACACTACTTAAAAAATTATATAAAAAAAACTAACAAAGAACCCATTTTTATTTTTTGATATGGTATAGATGAAGGATAAACCTTTCTAAAAAATTAATACACTGTAAAAAAACCCTTGATCTTTTTGGTTTTTTCGTCAGTTCAAATTTTTTTTGTTATAAATTTTTTACAGTGTATTTTTTTTTTTTTTTTTTTTTTTAACGTGTCATAAAGTCTGTTAAAATATCTTTTTAATGATACCAAGATCATGGAAATCGGTTGAGCCGATTCAGAGTTATTGTAGTTTAAATGGAGCTCTTTTCGACCATTTTCGCGTTTTTTCGAAAACGTTCCCACTGTGTCACGCTCAAAAAATCGCAAAACAGTCATTTCTAAAAATGAGAGTTTGTTTGTTTTGATCAAATTTAGCTATGAACAAAATTTCATCGATATCTGAGTTGGTCGGGTTCAAAATTTCAGTTTTATCTCGATTTTTAAATGAAATTCATCATATGTAGAATCGTACGGTAAAATTTTTGTTGTGAGTTACTTGATTATGACACAACTCCCAAATGAAATAACTCCCAAACAATTGTTTTTGGGTTTTTCATGTATTTTTTAGCATTTTAAACTAGTAAAAAAAGGTAAATTCGGAATGTATTAATTAATAATAATTTACATACGAATACACCGTCCAACAAATTGCAACTTTTGGCTGTACACATGAACCGGACCTGAAAATTTGGAAAGTTGGGCCAAAAATAAAATACCCGTGTCTCCCAGTTTTTCTAGATCAATTCGCGTTTTCGCGAAAAATGCAACAAAAAAAAGTTTCCACAATAGAAAAAAATTATTCTTTTCAGAAAGTGGGGTTAAAAAAAACACCCGTGTCTCTCAGGTTTTCGCATTAATTCGCGAATTCGCGAAAACCGCTAAAAAATTTTTTTTTTGCACTGTTAAAAAAAAAAAATTGGGTTTAAATCTAAGCATTTAGGTCTCAGTTATTTCATATCAATTCGCAAATTTGTAAAAAAAAAAAAATATTTTGTTCTTTTTAGTACACTCGCAAAATTTCAAGTAGAGTTAAAAAGAAATTTCCCACACTCAAAATAAATTCTCTGTCCAATCAGCAGAAAAATCTGCTGAAAACACACCCATTTTGAGCCAGATGAGAAATCTGCTGATTTTAGCAGACACGGTTTGCTAAATATCTGTCATAAGAGCTGAATAAATATAACAAGAAAAAAAAAAAAATACGCCGCCAGCGAGCATCGAACTCGCCACCTTCCGATTTGAAAGTACACATCTTAACCACTACGCCATGGAAGCTTATACTTTTATCTGGCGTTTTAGCTATTAAACATGTATGTTGTTTCGACAGCAGAGAACTCTGATTTTAGCAGAAATATCTGCTGATTTAAGCAGAAAAATCTGCTGATTTTAGCAGAACAATCTGCTGATTTCAGCAGAACAATCTGCTGATTTCAGCAGAGCAATCTGCTGACAATCTGTTCTGCTTTTTTTTTATATAAAAAAATTTCTTGAAAAAATTTTGAAATTCAGCAAACAAAATCAGTATAAACATAGTAAAATGTCTGTTATTTTCTTAAACTGAATGACAGAGATTTTAGTAAAAATATCCTTCTCAGCAGAACAATCTGCTAAAAGATTGCTAATTCAAATTGAAAGTCGTTTTACAGATTTTTTGACAGAGTTTTTCTTTTGAGTGCATGTATCAGAGTTCTTCCAGCTAATTTGCGTTCTTGCGAAAAATTTAATTATTAAAAAAAAAAAATACTAATAACACCCATTTTCAATAGTTTATTTTTCATTATTATTTTTTACATAAAAAAGTACAATAAGTTTTCAAATAATATTTTGTCATCATATGGCTTTATTTATTTTTTTAGTATAAGAAATAAAAAATAAAAATAATTCAATAAATTTTTTCAAAATGCATTTTTCCTAAATTAATTTAAAAAAATTAGGTGAATATTTTATTTTTATTCCCACTTTTCGAATGTAGTAAATTTTTTTTTAAGTGTGCAAAAAAATGCATTTTCGCGAAAACGCGAAAAGATACATAAAACATTGGGAGACACGAGAATTTTATTTTTAGCAATTTTTGTATAAGAACCGTAATTCTACTGTAAATAATGTATATTTATGTTTTATATTTATAAAAAACAATGCAATACATTTTTTCAAAATTGCATTTTTCGTGAATTAATATGGAAAAACTACACTCTATTCAAAATTTGTTGAAATTTACCCAATTTATAGTAGGAAACTGGACTCCTACTATAAATTGGGTAATTTTACTCTGAATGTGTAAATTGAATAAATTGACCACTAGTGGTCAATTTAAATAAAAAAAAAGTGAATAAATATAACAAAAAAAACAGTCGGCGCCAGCGAGCATCAAACTCGCCACCTTCCGATTTGAAAGCACACTTCTTAACCACTACGCTACGGAAGCTTATACATTTGTCTGGCGTTTTATTTAATTAACATGTGTGTATGTATGTTGGTTGGCAATTTTATTTACACATTTGTGTGTAAAATATTTAAATTAACGGATAATATTTATAATTTGCTGTGTTTAATTGTCTTAAAAGTATTTAGCGCATTTTGTGCTTATACTAACACAAAATGCGTGCTATTCAACGAAAATTTACCCAATTTATAGTAGTAAGTTTACATGTGTTTTTTTAGAGTGTGTCTTAAAAGTATTTAGCGCATTTTGTGCTTATATTAACACAAAATGCGTGCTATTCAACGAAAATTTACCCAATTTATAGTAGTAAGTTTACATGTGTTTTTTTTAGAGTGTAGAACAATATTTTATTTTAAGCCCTATTTTCGGAATGTAGTAAATTTTTCAAGTGTGCAAAAAAATGCATTTTCGCGAAAAAGCGAATTGATATAGAAAATCAATTCGCTTTTTGATATAGAAAATCAAAATGCTTTCTAAAAAGCAAACATATTTTTTACATTGCAAAATTTTTTTTTTTTTTGCGTTTTTCGCGAAAACGCGAATTGATCTGGAAAAACTGGGAGACACGGGTATTTTTTTTTTTCGGCCCTACTTTCAGAATTTTCGGGTCCGGTCCATGTGTACAAAAGTGTGTCGGACGGTGATATAAGACTTTATGTTTTGCCACAAACGAATGTCAATTTGCTAAATACTCTTGACAATGGAATTTGACAAATTCCGAAAGACATGTCGAGTAAGTCTAGCAAAATGACCATACCCATCAATTAAAAACAAACTAATTTTATAAATAGTTTCTTGAAAATTAATTGATATTACAATATCATCGTAATAATTAGTAAAGAAACGTGACCTCGAACTGGAGAAATCTTTCTCAATAGAATCTATAGGTCAAATAATAAATAATTTTTATTAATTTAAAAATTAAAATAGAATTTAAAATATTTAGTGTATAACTAACATAGAGACAACCATCCATACACAATTTTATATGACTTATTTTATCTGATCTATTTCACCTTATCAAAATTGTGTCAAATGTCAGATAGGCTAATTGACATTATTTAACATCAAAAAAACACACGTACTACAAAAGGGAACTTCTTAGGATAAAGATAATAAAGTATTCAACACCAATTCCAGCAAACACTTTGTTTTAGACTACGTGTTCTGTTAGTCATATTAAAATACACACACTGAATTTGAATTGGGGACTATAATTTAACTAACAAAAGTTTTATTTTGATTTTTGATAAATAAAAACAATAGCTCCAATCTGAACATCGCACAGTGGGAGATGCGAAAAACTATCATTATATTTTTAATGTTACACCAACATTGCATACAAGTTTTGAAATTAAATTGTCATCGCAGTAAATTTGCTTAAAACATAAAAATTCTTTATTAATTCTAAAAGTAGACATGTCAATTGTAATTGTTGATGCATTCCCATTGTTGACCTCTGCGGATCTTTTTAACCAATGAAAAAAACTCTATAATATCCCTGAAGGAAAAGTTATAGGTCCATGATAGGTAAAAAAAAAATTGTAAACAAATCCTAAAAGCGTTTTTAATGAATTTTAAACTTCAGAACGCAAAAAAAAAAAAAAATGAGAAACATTTTTGTGAACTTCCCGTTAGTTCTCGTAACTTGTTTTAAAATTTATTGCTTCTCTTTCTAAAATCATTTTTGATCAAATTTTTTACTGCAAAATGCAAAAAAAAATGTGTCTGGGACTTAGAAAATTTTTAAATTTAATTTAAGAATAAAAATTGGTTTTGTCCTAATGTCTCCGGTCACGGAGTGATGCGTCAAATTATCATCTGTCACGTGATAGATATTTCAGTGATATGCCCCGTTTTCACCAGTCACGGGATAGATATTTTCGGATCAAGAGACACAATTTTCCTGCAAGGATGTAAAAGTCAAAAATCCGCAATAAAAAATCCGCAATTTGGGGGGTTTTTTACAATATGCTAAACAACGTGGGACTAACACAAAAAAAACCTTGTAAATCATGAATTTATTCGGTTTAATAAAGCAACAAAAAAACATTAATAATTTGTTAGAAATTAATTACGACTTTGGACCGATGTTATTCATATATCATAAAGTGTAAATGTATTTTCAGAC
The DNA here is from genome assembly GCA_963921195.1 of Pegoplata infirma. NCBI lineage: Eukaryota > Metazoa > Arthropoda > Insecta > Diptera > Anthomyiidae > Pegoplata > Pegoplata infirma. Next base: position 228,476,833 of record OY992540.1, on the reverse strand, counting down.
TCGCTGAAGGATTTTCTTCTATATCTCCCCAAAAACATATTCGATATCGAAAAAAAAATTCGAATTTTGTACTCCTAAAATGAAAAATCATACACTGTGCATCGTTTATTAGAAGCCATGATTATTGTGTAATAAGACATATTATTTATATCTTTTGTTCGATCTTAAAGATGACATTGAATAGAATAGCGCAACTATTTGTTTCGTGGAAATTTCAATTGGTAAGTCGTATAAGCGGAAGCAATATAATGTTTTCATTGTTTAATAGTTTTACTTATGAAGAATAAAGAATTAAGACGAAACCCAGTAAGAAATTTTGTCATCGAGGCAATGGTGGAGCAACTTTCTTTTTCTTATCAATATTTACAAAAAAATATATTGGACCTGTGCACAGTGATTCGTTCCCATATATCGAGTGGGCAAAAATAGAATATTGGTCGCACATTTCTGAAATTTGGTATACAAGCATTTAATTATCTAATCAAGAAAAAAACGAGTTTTTGGAAAAATCGGAGCAAGGACACGCCTACCCCCCATATATCCTGAAATTTTAATATGTGATTAAAACTACAAAAATGACCACAAAATTCCCAAATTTTGTCAATGTTACCAATTTTGATACAGTATTTTATGTGTAAATTTTTTTCAAGATTTAAGCAAGGACTCGTATGGCTGCCATATATCCTTTTTCTTAAAAAAATTGTAAATCGCTCAAAAATTACTCGATACTCTTGAAATTTTTTGTAAAAATTTGAATAAGTGATGTCAATGTGTGTGCCAAATTTCGCTGAAATCGGTTCTGTAAAACAAAAGTTATTTATATATCCTTTTTAAAAACTGCAATAAAGTGTTAATATAGTTTAATCACAAAAATAAAATAGAAAGAGTTGTCAACGATTTTCCAAATTTGGTACGCAAGCACAAAATTAATTAATAGAAAAAAAATTAAAATTTTGAGCAAATCGGTCGAAGGACATTTGTACCTGTCGTATATCCTGAAATTTAAAAGTGGAGTTTTAGCCACAAAACTTGATATAAAATTACTTAACTTAGTTATTGTCTTAGAAATTTAGATAACCATCGACGTACAACATTTGTATTTTAATCTGAGCAAGGACTCGCGTGGCTGCCATATATCCTTTTTCTTGAAATCGCTGTAACTATTTTAAAAATCTTTCAATTGCTATCAAATTTTTAATATAGATTAGATCAAATAACGTTAATAAGTGTGCCAAATTTCGTTGAGTTACTTGCGGTAACAAAAAAGCTGTTAATATATCCTTTTTTTAAATATAGTCAAAAATATAAAAATACCTAATAACTGCAAAAACAAAACATTCACAACACTTATTTCCTGTTGCATTACGAAAATAAATTTATTCAAAATAAGTTTTAAGTAAACTCGTTTAATACTTGCTTTATTTCTAAGTATATAACCCGTTAATAACGAAAAACTAAAAAATTTTTTTTTTTTTTGGGTACTAAAAAAAATTTTTTTTCGTTTTTTTCAAAAACTTAGTTATTTTTATTATTTGATCGTATAGAAAACAGTCCAGGATGTTAAAAAAATCAATAAAAAATAATTTTTAAGTACGAACTTTTTTTATGTATCTCAAAAAAAAATTTGGTTTTGGTTTGGGATACCAACGAAAATCAAATACTGGTTTTAAAGCAAAATGGCCCACTGTATACTTATTTCATCGAATTTTTTACTATAAATTTATGGTATACAATACAGTAAATCCCTTTATATAAAAAAACACGAAAATGTTGATGTATTTTTTAAATTTGTTTACAGTACATAAAATAAATAAAAAAAAAAAAATAATCCAATTTTAGATTTTTTTAAAAATTTTTTTTTTTCAACTTAAAAAAAAAAACTTAGTTATTTTTATTTTTTGATCTTATAAAACATAGTTAAAGCTACAAAAAAAATAAAAAACAAAAAAATTTTATTCACGAACTTTTTTTATGAGGGCCATTAAAATTTGGTGATTTTGGGGATTTTAGTAAAAGTCATAGATAACTTTTAAAGCAAAACGGCCCACATACTGCATAATTTTTTTCTGATTTTTTATTATAATTTTACAGAATACTTTATAATATATCAAATTGTAAAGAAAAAATACTTAATATTGGATTTTTTTTTAAATATTTTTTCCATTAATAATATAGCTTTTGAAAAAAAATAAATAAAGACACAAAAAACCCTAACTTTTTTCCAACTTCAGACAAAAACTTAGTTATTTTTATTGTTTTGCCTTATAAACCATAGTCCGAGCTATCGAAAAAGCGAAAAAAATAATTTTTTGACTCACGAACTTTTTTTATGCATTCCATCAAAATTTGTCAATTTTTGGAGATTCGGTAGAAAAAATATAGATTTCAGAGCAATACAAAAATGTATTTTAAGATTAATTCTAAAAAATTGCAAATACAACTTTTATCAAATATATTTAAGTAACTTTTGCAAAAAAAAGTTCGTTGATTTCTTTAAAATTCGATTTTTCATAATTATTTTAGTAAACCTATAAAAATCAATTTTTAGCTTTTAACACAATAGCGTTGAATTTCCATACTTTAGCGCCCTCTTGTGGCAACATATGACTTCTTAAAAATAAGAAAAGTACATATTTCTTTTAGTTTACTATTAAACTGTAAAAATACAAAAAATCATCAACATTGAAGACATACTTTTTTTTTTGATTTTTGCCAATGAAACGAATCACTGTGCTGTGGGGCAATGTCTATGGTGTTTGTTTTTGAATTGAAAATATGGAAGCTCAGAACAATGTGAAAAACAAAATTTTGAAATTCCTTTTTTTTTTTTGCTGAAAATTTTATTTATTATCAGTTATGCCAACCAGAGTAAAAAAGTTGTTTATATACTTATATATAGTTTGATAAAATTATATTAAATTATATATAATTTTATATAATTTTATCGAACTTTTTGAAGAATTTAACTTTTATATATAAACTGTTTTACTCGGGAACTTTTTACAGGCAAATTGCGAAAAACTGTGACTTAAAAGCGCTAAAAAGTGCTAATATTTAATAAAGTAAAAAGTGCCAAAAAGCGCTGAATAAATATTTTTAATTTAATGGCTTTAATATAAAAATTTAATTAATTACACCGCTCAACAAATCGAAGGTTTTTGACTCCGGTTTGAAGTTTGATACAAAATTTTTAAAGATTTTGACTCGCTGATTCCAAATCTGTGCTCCAAATTTTTCCATCACGTCTAGAATTTTAATTATTCGCGGTTGAAAATGCGAAAAAACGCGATTTTTGCCATTTTTGAAAGCCTGCACAGCAGCCACTGGGTGGAATAAAAATCTGGTATAAAGCGTTAGAGTTGAATTGAACTATGATCTCAAATATATGATCAAAAAAATTTGAAGTTGTTGCACTATTATTGGCCAAACACGTATTTTAAAAAAACACTGTGAAAAAAATTAGAAAAAGCACCATTTTTAAAAGGCTCAAAAACAAAAACCAGATGATCAATCTTTAGTGTGATGATCTCAAAATTTAGACAAAATCTCATTCTTTCTTATAGACTTTTAAACCCATTAAAGATATCTTCCGGTTTATACGAAAAATAACACAGAAAACTTAAATTTGTAAAATATTTATTTTTTTTAGTTTTTCTTTGAAAAATATCAAAAAAAACTAAGGTACCTACCTTATCTTTTTTACAAAAATGATAATTTTAACAGAGTCATTTTAAAACGCAATTGTAACCCAACCAAACGCAATAATTAGAAAAAAATTGTTTTCTATGTTGGAGACCATAGACAAATTATACTTTTGCGCTTTATAATAGATTTGTATTCCACTCAATGGCTGCTGTGCAGGCTTTCAAATAATGCAAAAATCGTAATTTTTCGCATTTTTAACCGCGAATAACTAAAAATCTGGACGTGATGGAAAAATTTGGAGTACAGATTTGGAATCAGGAGATCAAAGTCTACTAAAATTGATCACCAGAATTCAAACCGGAAAATGACTGTTGAGCGGTGTTACATATTTTTTTAAATTATTAAAATTTAAAATATATAAAAATCAACAGTGCTATTCACACAATCAGTCTAAAAAAATTGCTAAATATTTTTTTGAAACCTAATTTTTTCGGTTTTATAATAAACATTAAGGCCTCTGTTCTGTCTTTCACAACTTTTCAATTCACATGAAAATTTCCGAATCACATGAAATCAAGTTTAGTGTTTTGTTGATCACGTTTTCATTTGAAGTTGAAATCGAATAATTTAAATTTAAAAAATTATAAGAATAAAATGCATTCGTTTTACTTTCACCAAATTTTAATTATGTGAAACAAAACGAAAAAGAAATTCGGATGTGAAATCTAGAACACCACAAAAATTCGGAAATTTTCATTTTCACATTTTTTATGTGAATTACTTTTTTTGGAACAGCGCACAGTGCCACATTTGGCCAATCTAGCACGACAAAAATCAAAAAAAAAAGTTCCCCGATTTTCATGATATGTTTGTATGTATTATAGAACATTCCTAATAGCACGGAAATAATCATATAAGATCGATAATTCTGTTCGTTACTAACAGGTGGGTGCATAAAGTTGCATCTTGTAAAATCCTGTAACTAGTGTACATTATTTCGCATAAATTAAGTCGAGTTTAAACTGTTGTAACTTTTGAACAAAAAGAGATATTTATCCACTCTTTTTTTGGTAATTTTAAAGGATATTTAAATGCTTTAAGTCATATCTTTTTTTTTTTTTAAAAAAATTTTTCTATTTTTTATTAAATTTTTAAAAAAATACAAATTTTTGAAAAGAAAATTATATATTTATTTTGTTTGATGGAATAGAACTTTTGTGTTTGGTTCGTATTGGTAGCCGGACTTTTTCAGATATATTGACCAATATCCATAGTACTTATTTCAACGGCTAACTTTTGCGACCGTCTGCGACGCCGACTACAGTGGGGCGATATGTAAACCTTGTTTTTACATATTTTTTAAACATATTTTAAAAAAGTGGGCGTGGCAGTTGTCTGACCGCCCCCTTTTTTGTGATATTATTTCTACAGTCATTGAGTGTATATAGACCAAATTTAAAGAGATTATAACCAAAATTACAAATTTTAAAACAAGTGGGCGTGGCCCTTAACCGTCCTCCCACATTTTTCATAATGTTATTTTCGAAGTCAAAACGAACTTTTATACCGAATTTCAAGTCAATATAATTAAAATTGGATTTTTGTCGTCCTAGATTGGCCAAATGTGGCACTGTGCAGCGGCCTAAAATTTTTTTTCAGTTTAAAAAACATCCTAAACCCCCCAATAAAGTGGTCGTCCTTAATTTTGTCTCAAATGACTCTTATAACCATATAATAGATATCCGGTCAAAATTTGGCAGGTAGATGTAGTTTGTATTCAAAAATCACCATTTTGAATTTTAAAAAATCGGACCAGTTCTTCTTGTAGCCGCCATACGAACCACCTTCACGATATGCATATAAAAATTTCACGAAAATAAAATATATTTAATTAAAATTTTATTTGTGTGTGTTAAACGCGTACTGTAACAACCTATTCAAGTCTGATTATAATCGGACCATTTTTGGACTTGGCCCCTTAAAAAAATTTCGCCCGACATTCAGTTAAATCGGTTTATTGGCCACACATAAAACTCTTTTTCACTCAAATCTGGTTTGTGAGTGTTTTTACAATTATTAAAGATTTGACGAATGATATATCCAATCGGTGCATATTTGAACTTGGGACTTATTTTCCGGGAAACACTGATGTAGGGTACTATATGGCCGGTCTTGACCGACCATAATTTTGTTACTTTTTTTTTGTGTTAGTCTTGACCCTAAAAGGCAACTGTTTCGATCCCGAAGAAAAAAACTTTTCCACACAAATTTGCTCCACGCTAATATACAGTTAGTAAGTAAAAAAAGTAATTTAAATCTTTTTTTGCCATGAGCTTTTCAAGAAGACTTCCAGATATTAAAAAAGTTTTCAGTGAATCACCCTAATGTTTATGGTAAGAACTTTTTATAAAAATCGTCTTCGTTCCAGAAGTCTGATATCACTGTACAAAAAATTTGTTTTGAAAATAAAGTGTTTTTCAAGTTTCACACTTTCTTTTGAGAATCATTTAATCTTAAGTGCGGTTTCTTCAAAGGTTTACAGTTATAAGGTGCAAGTGGATAAAAGATGACTTTTTCCCCATTGAGTTTTTTGTTTAGAAATTATATTGTGCTGCGCACTTAGAAAACTGAACAAAAAAATAGAGGACAAATTGAAGTGAGCTACATATATGTATTTAAACATACATACTTGCATAAATACAGAAAATATGTAAAAAAAAATATATACTTAAGAGCAAGGTTGCCATTTTAGCCATTTTCCGGCTAGATTTAGCGGTTTTATTTTTATCTAGCCAAAAAAAAAAAAAAATGGCTAGATTATATGACAATCGAAGAGTGCTGACGAAGGAAGGACAGCTTCTTCCGAAAGCTGTCGACATATCCACATAGCCTGTGTTGTCAATTATTTTTTTCAGATTTTCTTATTGTTCAACAAAAATAATTATTTCTCAAAAATAATTAATATTGACTCAAACCGAAATAAATAAAAACTTGAGATACGTCTCTAGGTAAATTTTAATGAGATATGTTAGGTTTTTTTTAACGAATTTCAAAATCTAGCCATTTCTAGTCATTTTTATTTTGAAATCTAGCCATTTTTTCTCCTCAAGAGTTGGCAACCTTGCTTAAGAGACACACCACACTGACGTCGATTTACAGTTGTGTTCAAAATAATAGGAGAAAAATAGGAGTGCGTATCGAACATTAAAATTCATAAAGGCATATCTTTGAAACGAAAACGAATATTTTTAGTAGATAAAAAGTGCATTGTAGAAAATGTCGCAAGCTTTAATTAAAAATTAATCCCATCCAGATTGGGTAAAAAATAAATGAGATACATGGGTCGAACTGCAAAATGAAATTTTTGGAATACTTTTTTTTTGATTTTTTTAAAAAATGCTTACGAGTCGATTTATTTCAAATACACAATTTTGGATTTTTAGCATTAGCCTTATAGTTAATTTTCAGTAATCAAATAATTTTTCTACCTACCAGGAAAAAAATCCAAGACCTTCCCGCATTGTAAAAAAAACACGTATTTTTGGACATCCAGTTTTTTGTAAAAAATGTAAATATTAATTTCCCAATATGGCTGGAATTAATTTAAATTAAAGTTTAAGCAATTATCTACAACGCACTTTTTATTTGCTTAAAATACTCGTTTTATTTTCGAAGATATACCTTTCTGAATTTTTACGATGATACTCCTATTTTTCTCCTATTTTTCTGAACACAGGTGTACATCTGTGTAGGTAAACCTCGATTTAGACGAAATAGATGGTCTGGTGTTAAGGTGTTAAATCACTCAAAGGCTATTTAGGGACGCATTTAATAGACATCTCTCTTGAGATAAATAGAAATAAATAAGTATACATTTTCAATAACTTTTTATTTATATTATTGCAAATAATTACTTATGTATATATTACAATATAAGCCACTGGTTGCATTTAAAACTTACAATGAGTTTTCGTGTTTTTTCTAGATTTTTTGCTACCTGCAATTTTACGAGAATTCCTAGTAAAAATTACGAACTTTTTTGTAATTTTACAAGATTTTTACCCAAAAAAATTGTAAATTTACAACTTTTTTGGCGAAATGAAACTAACAAGAAATTCTCGTAAATTTACTAGATTTTTTTTTGTAAAAAATCTTAGAAATTTGTAAAATTACAAGAAAAACTGTAAAACTACAAAAAATATGCAAATTTCTATCGAAAATTATTTGTTAAAAAACAAGGAAAACTGTCAAATATTGGTAAAATGGGATTACGAGACTTTTTCTAGTAATTTGAGAAGGTTTTTTGAGTGTAATACTACTGATCCCATACTAGGCGTACCTAAGGTTGGAAAGTGCTAAACATTTTTATTTGCCAATTTATCACACAAATTTTCAAGACAAACACACGGCACTGAAGGAGATCCTTACCATAAAAACACATAAAATGTTCTTTAAAAGAACAAAAAAATTAAACAAATAAATAAATATATATAAATTCACTTAAGATTTTTTCCACATGTAAGCCTGTACTGATTACGTATTTACACAATTGAATGCAAAAAAAATGTGTATCCCAATGTTAAAAAAAAATACATTTACTCTTTTGATGACGAAGGATGATGATAATTCTGATTGTGTATTCTACTACTTACTTCACTTGTTTTGTTTGTCAGGATTCTTTTTAAAATGCCAATTATCTTATAGGCTGACAAGTAATTTTAAACATTTAGTCGTAGACCAAAATATAGAATAATTTTATGTTCCTTGCGGTATTTTAGAAATATCCCAGCAAAAAAATATCTTTAAAATCAGAACAATAAACACACACACAATTTAGCATAACTTATTCATTATCAAATCGAGTTTTATATTTTTTGATGTTTTGAAAGCCAATTTACCACACCTTTTCACAAAAATCAAATAAAAATATTTTAATGACACCCCGAGTAAAAAAAATGATATGACACAATATATAATTTAATATGGGTTCGTGTCTATTTTGATATAAACTTATACGAAAAATGGTTTCATAAGATTTGATCGAAAATTATATAATAATATCAGTTTATATAACTTTATATCGACTTTGATACGAGTTTTGGTCTAATCCAATGATATTAAATTATCTCCAACTATATTAGAATTTATACAATTTTATCGGATGTTTTTTTTAGTTTTTAATAAAAAGTTTAAAAATTAAAATAATAAAAATAATTTGTTCTGAAAAAAACTTAGAAAAATTTCAAAAATGGGGTCATGTTAAACTTTATATAAAACACTTACAAAATATTCTCATAAATATTTGTCCTTGGAAAAACTTAAAAAAATTTAAGTTTTTGGAGTCATATAAAATTTTATATAAAACACTTAGAAAATATTCGTGATAAAAAAGTTGTGCTTGGAAAAAACTTAGAAAAATAAAAAAATATGGAGTCATATGAAATTTTATATAAAACACTCTGAAAATATTCGCGATAAAAATATGTTCTTGGAAAAAACTTGAAATTAAAAAGTAATGGAGGCATATAAAATTTTATATAAAACACTTAGAAATTTGGAATGATGCATGGGACCAGATGTTACCACATAAAGTTATGTATGACGATATCTTAAAAAAATCGCACATCAAAATTTATTATATAAATTTATCTCCCAAGATATAGTGTCACACATGATCATATATGAAATAATATGACTATATAAAAGTATATAAGATCATATTAAATTATTTTTACTCGGGTCACGATTAACAAAGAGTGAAAAGAAAGTGATTTTTTTTCAAAAAAGTTTGTTTTTTAACTTAAGGGGCCTTAGTTGAGCCAATTTTAAACCGACTGTCAATTTTTTTGGTTTCTTTTAAGAGGTAATATGAGGCATTCCACACCAAACGTCCCGCTACAGAAAAACATGTGTCCCGTAAATTTCTGAATAGGTTGTTTGGATAGCCCAATATGGAAGAAAATTGGAAAAATGGACAAATTTGTGGCGAGTTGTCTTGATTAAATATTTATCACATTAAAACGGAATGCACCACAATCTCAAAAATGACCTTTCTAATATAGTTTTGTATGAGCTATCGATTAAATTAATCGATTTTTTTTGGAAATTTTCAGAACCTGTTCTGAAATTTTCCATTTTTTAAAAAGTCAATTTATCAAAAATCAGGCCAGTTTTTTTTTTTTTTTGTTTAATTTTTTTTTTAAGTTTAGATGTTTGTCCATCCACACAAAAAAAAATCAGAAAAGCGTTTTTCGTTTTTTTTTTCGAGAAAATCGTATTTGAATTTTAAATTTTATAACAATTTAGTAATTTGCTTGTATTTTCTTGTTTCAACAGAGCGTATGAGTAATATTTATGGAATTAATAATACTCATTCGCAACGTTAAAACAAGAAAATACAAGCAAATTACAAAATTTTTATGCCCGAGTAAAAATTTGTATATGATGCAATATATAATGATATGTAACACAATATATATTTATACGCAATTTGATCCGAATAATGGTGGATGTTTTTGCATTAAAAAATATCAACTTGTATAAAATATGATTTGATTTTATACGAGTTTTGACCAGACATTGCTATATATTGGTGGATCTACTAAGATCAAATTGATTAAAAAATTATAAAATCCTGGTGTTTTTTGGTTTGGGTTAAGATACACCACAGGTCAACGATACATTCACCAAACATATAATTTTCTAAAACAAAAAAATGTTTGGGTACGCTTCGAACCAGATAGGTGATATACATAACCCTAACAAGGAAATGTTTAGGAACATTTTAAAAAGTTTCTTATGCTTTGCATAAAAAACTTTGAAAATATTTTGTTAATTGGAAACATATATTGTTTTATATGGAACAGAATAAGCTATATATATTTTTATGTTAAATTATACAGAAAAGTAGATTTTGTATTGAACCTCATATTATTTTATTTAATTATATAAACCGTACACCTTTTAATCCGAATCATGATTAAATTATATATTACTACATATGACTGCATTAAAAAAATTTAGAAAATATCTCACGGATGTATAATCATATATAATTTATTATGTTTGTATCAAGTTATATATTGTAATATATGTTTATTTTATATATTAATAATAATAATATATGTATATTTTTACTCGGGTGAAATTTAAAATTCAATTGCGATTTTCTCAAAAAAACGAAAAACGAGTGTCTGAATTTTTTTGTGTGAATGGACAAACATCTAAACTTAAAAAAAAACAGTGGCCGGATTTTTGATAAATTGACTTTGTTAAAGAATGAAAAATTTCAGAACGGGTTCTGAAAATTTTCCAAAAAAAAAAAAAATTACCCGATAGCCTATACAAAACTATATAAGAATGTAAATTTTTGGGATTGTGGTGCATTCGGTTTTAATGTGATGAATATTTAATCAATGCAACTCGCCACAAATTTGACCATTTTTCCAATATTTGACCACGCCTCTAAGCCCAGTTTTTGAAAATTTGAAAAACCAAAAACGCAATTTTCTTAGTTCCATATAGGGCTATCCAAACAACCTATTCAGAAATTTACGGGACACATGTTTTTCTGTAGCGGGACATTTGGTGTGGAATGTCTCGTATACTAATGATCCTCGAATGGTTTTAAGTCAATCCAGTGATGTCGGTACGTCTGTCTGGTGAAAACACGCCAACTTTTAATTTGTTAAAATTTATCCAATTTATAGTACGAAACAAGACTTTATTTTTTAGAGTGTAAATACACACAGAAAAAATTTGAAACGAATTTCAATCAACAAAAACGCAGATTCAATCAATTTTTTGATTGGAATTCCTCCAATTAAAAAAATGTTATACCAATCATGAAATTGTAGGTGATTGATTGAAAATTTTTTCAATCAAACATTTTTTCGATGTTCATCAAAATGTTGATCAATTTTTTATTTATAGTCAATCAAAATAATGATTGATTTAACAAATGAATTGTAAGCTTATGACAAAATTATCAAAAAAATCATCATTTTTGCTTTCTAATATGTTGCCAACAATAAAAAAAAATTAAATCCAGATTATATTGTATATTTTTGAATTAATCTATTCAACTAAATTAAAGCGAAAAAAAATCTGGTATGTTGAAAATTTCTAATGTGACAGTTAAAGAAAATAACAAAAATTTTAATCAAAACATTGATTGACTCATTTAAATATTGTTGATCAATAGATTTAATTGAAACTGTTTAGCCAATATTTTTTTGTGTGCAGAGAACAAGATTTCTCAACCTAAAATTTAATTAAAAATAATCAAAAAAATCGTCCTCAAATAAAACACTTATATAGTTTTTTATTTCTAAAACATTATTTTAGAAAAATTAAAAAAAAAATAATATGTTAATTCTTATTCTATTTAATTATCGAGTTTTTTAAAAAAAAAATTTTGAAATTTTGAACTTTTCAAATAAATCGAAAACCGGTTTGTGGGGTTTTTCGGATACTCCAAATTTCATTTGAAAACCTTATAAAAAAAATAATAATCTTTAGTGCAACAATAAAAAAATCTGAAATAAAATATATTTTCTATTTCTATTACAATCCTTGAAATTTAAAAAAAAGAGAATATATTGCATGCTCCGATAAAAACTACTAAATAAAAATGCAGACATTATTCAACTTAATGCGGGTATAATTTGTTAAAAGTACACAAACAAATATTAATTTTGAACAATTTTTATTTTGCTGGGATCATAAGTTTCCATACATACAAATGGACATCTAACTACGGTTGTGTGAGTAATACACATTAAGGACATTTCGTTGTGCACAAAACATTCTAAGTTTTCTCGTCAGTTGCTTTGACTTCACATACACGCATCTATAATTTGGAGCTGCTGCTGCTGGTCATGTTTTGATTAAACTACCCCGCATTCTACTGTTCATCTACAAATGTCCATGTATGGAGTAAAGTATGTACACACATACATACATATGAATGAACAAACGTACAAATATGGACACTTCAAATTTACGCATCAGTTTATCCAAGGCACGGAAACTGTAAACGGACTCCATCACGCACACATACCCATTCCACAGCCAACAATGTAAAAGCTAAAGTGCCTGCATCGTTCTACACACGTATAGCCAAGAGTTATGGACTCAGCTCTGGCCAATTTAATTTTCTCGCCCAAAAGCAGGCGAAATAAGTTCGCCCAACATTTCCACATGATTTAACGTTGCCTACCGTAGGCATGAGGGTACATACAAAAATTACATGTACATTAGGGTTGATAAACTTAGATATTTTCAGGATTTGCGAAAGCGGAGAAATTGTATGTAATAGTAATTTTAGATATTATAAAAAGTGTGACCCATAGGTACCTACAAGGTATGGTACAGGGTATAGGTTTTTGCTGATAGAGTCACCTTTCAATTCGATTTTAAGAAACATTCTTAGTTAATTTACCTTTTCCTAGCCGACTTTATCGGTTAGGAGTTTTTGGTCAAACTTTCTGAATATAAAGATCCACGAATATAAAGACAACGAACTTTTTTGTATATTTCGTTTGTCCACGTCGCTCTCTAGTAGAAATATATGCAACCAAACTTAAAGCCCTTCACTATAGGTTGTTTGGATAGCCCTATATGTAACTAAGAAAATTGCGTTTTTGGTTTTTCAAATTTTCGAAAACTGGGCTTAGGAGGTGTGGTCAAATATTGGAAAAATGGTAAAATTTGTGGCGAGTTGCCTTGATTAAATATTTATCACATTAAAACGGAATGCACCACAATGTCAAAAATTTACGTTCTTATATAGTTTTGTATGGGCTATCGATTAAAATTTTTTTTTTTTGGAAAATTTTCAGAACCCGTTCTGAAATTTTCCATTTTTTAAAAAAGTTAATTTATCAAAAATCCGGCCACTTTTTTTTTCTTTTTTATTTATTTTTTTAAAAGTTTAGATGTTTGTCCATTCACACAAAAAAAATCAGAAACACGTTCATCTTTTTTTTCGAGAAAATCGCATTTGAACTTTAAATTTCATAACAATTTTGTTATTTGCTTGTATTTCTTTGTTTTAAAGTTGCGAATGAGTAATATTAATTGCATAAATATTCGTCATACGCTCTGTTGACACAAGAAAATACAAGCAAATTACTAAATTGTTATAAACTTTAAAGTTCAAATGCGATTTTCTCGAAAAAAAAGATGAACGTGTTTCTGATTTTTTTTGTGTGGATGGACAAACATCTAAACTTTTAAAAAAATAAATAAAAAAGAAAAAAAAAGTGGCCGGATTTTTGATAAATTTACTTTTTTAAAAAATGGAAAATTTCAGAACGGGTTCTGAAAATTTTCCAAAAAAAAAAAATTTTAATCGATAGCCCATACAAAACTATATAAGAACGTAAATTTTTGACATTGTGGTGCATTCCGTTTTAATGTGATAAATATTTAATCAAGGCAACTCGCCAAAAATTTGACCATTTTTCCAATATTTGACCACGCCTCCTAAGCCCAGTTTTTGAAAAATTTAAAAACCAAAAACGCAATTTTCTAAGTTCCATATAGGGCTATCCATATCACCTATTCAGAAGTTTACGGTACACATGTTTTTTTTCGCTGGACATTTGGTGTGGAATGCCTCATAAATGATTCATGATCGATTCTAAGACATTCTATGAATGTCCGTCCGTCCGTCTGTAGTTAATACGATGCAGCACAAAATAAAAGAGCTAGACCCCTTAAGCTTGGCGTAAATATGTCTTAGGCAGGTTAAGTTCGGAAATGGGCCAAATCGCACCAGGGGGAAATAAGTTCCCCCTTGAAGAACTAAACCAACCTCTTAAAAATGCCAATTTTTTAGACGTTTTTTTGTATTTTTGTGAAACAAACGAAACATTTTTATGTTCGCAGAAGTTTATAGTCCTCCGCTTGGACCAAGGGGATTAAAAAATTTTGCTTTTTTTCCCACCCCTTTTTTAAGGGCGTGGATAAAAAAATTGTTTAAATAATTATAAAACTATAATACTATAGTACACAAAGCAGACAAAAATGAACTTGTAAACATATACCGCGAGGGTCAAGGAGGAGGAAGTTCATCCATATTCTTCACACAATTAGTTTTTTTTTAATATTTTTACATTGTGGAGATTATGAATATATTAAACTTTGTCACTTGTTTAATTTAAATTATTTAAATGGTCCCAAAACTATAATATTCGATCTATCCTAATTTAGTAACATACTCTCATACACATTCACCACATAAACACAAACTATACTAGTGTTGCCAGGTACTATTTTCTTCCCCCTAACAATTTTTTCAAAACATCCAGATTAGGGTTATTTAAAAAAAGCTACACTAAAAATATTTAGTAAGTAAATTCAACTGAAAAAACGTTTAAAACAATCGTTTTTCCTTTTAAAAAACGGACTACTTATATTTCATTTAAATCAACAGACTTTTTCAGTTATTTTTAAACGTTAATAAATGACTACACTTTCCGTAAAAACAAACGATATTTCAGTTATTTTAACTGTTTACAATTTTTCATTTTGTGGAGTTAAAATTAAATTTTTTGAATAACAAACTACAAAAACCGTTCTTCTGTAAAATTATACGGTATAATCAGTCACAAATAATTTAACTGATAAAAATATTTTTCCGTAACTTTTGTAGTTTATTGTTTTAACAACTGTATAAATCATTCAATATTTTATTTTCTTTGAAAAACAAACGATAAAACGTTTAAAACAACTTTAACTAAAAACTTTTTGAATAACCGTAAAAAAGTTACTGTAAAACTTTTCTGGGTGTATAAACATTTGGAAATTTAAATAATTTAATTTTCGTTAAATTTAAAAACTGCAAAATGTTAAAAAAAATTCCTAGATTTAAGCAACTTTGGAAACAAAACCCCTAAATTAAATATTTTACACTAGTTGAACAGCCTGACCCTGCCAGGCGGGGCACCAAGTCTCAACCTAGATAACAGCTGATATCTTTTATGTTGTATTTTGTTTATTTTCTAAGAGTCTACAATACAAAGTTAACAAAATCTTACAAAAAATTGCAATTTTTCCCCTTACTTTTACTGCAACCTTAAGAGAGCTCTTTGGATGTGCTACGGTATGCTACAAAAAGAAGCTGTGCTGCAAAAATCTCAACTTATTTTTGCTGGGTTATGTTTTGTATATTTTCATTTTTAGAAGAAAAAAAATTAAATAGTAGTACAAACTCACACAAAAAATAATTGGCAAAAAAATTTCAATTAAATCTATTGATCAACAAAATTTAAATTAGTCAATTATTCTTTTAATCAACATTTTTAACTATCAAATTACAAATTTTCAACAGACCAAATTTTTTTTCGCTTCGAAAACATATTGGAAAGCAAAAAATATAAATTTTTTCATAATTTTGTCATAAGCTTAAAATTCATTTGTTAAATCAATCATCATTTTAATTGACTTTAAATAAAAAATTGATAAAATTTTTGATCAAAATCTAAAAAGTTGTTGATTGAAAAAAAAAACAATTAATCACCTACAATTTGATGATTGATATAACAATTTTCTTTATCGGAGGAGTTTCAATTAAAAAATTAATTGAAACCGAATTTTTGTTGTTTGAAATTCGTTTTCAATTCTTTCTTTGCTAACGAGAAAAAATCCCTAAATCTGGGGGGAGAAAACACCGAACTGGCAATACTGATGTATAAGTACATACACACATATTAACGTATTTTGAACTTTAATCGTGTTTGTTCTGCATATGTATGGGTAAATATTGTTTATGTGCCAATGTTTGTATCTGGTGTCCATATTTTGTGTATACGTCCGTTTGTGGACAAAAGTTTGCTCCATTAGAGCGAACAAAATTTGCATGATGGTATGTAGTAGCCCATTGCAATCATAAAAGCACCAACAACATGACAAAAATAACGTCGACTACGACTCGTTTCGAAATACAAAAAGTTTTCCACTTCATTAAGTGGTACTTGTTTTGTATCGTACGAGAAGAGAACGAACAATGTACAAAAACCAAACAAGAGCATGTGAGAAGAATTACGTGTGTACGTACCACGGTTGGGAAATGTGGCACAATAGTGCCATTTTTGGCACTATTGAATGGTCAGTGGCACCACAAATAACAGTTTTGACTCTTTTTCATTTTCTCCAAATATTGCCAAAATTCATTTAAAATAAATTTAAAAAAAAAAATGTTAACTAAAATTTAACAACACAAAAAAGGAACAGTTGTTCCCTTTTTAAGAATGCTACCATTTTTTGCAACAATGTCAGTTTTTGTTTTCTTTATATTAATGCCCTGATTCAGTATGTCGTAAAAAGTGAGTGACTAGGATTTTTGTACGTAAAACAAAAACAATTTTGAGTTTTTTGTTTTACGTACAAATTTTATAGTCACTCACTTCGACCGAAATAGCGAATCGCACAGTAAGTGTTTAATCCCTGAGTGAAATTAAAAAGTCCTACAGGAAAACATTATCTGAAAAACCTATCCTATGACTAATTCCACGCGGACTGGTCATAGAATACACTCAAAAGAAAAACTCTGCAAAAAATCTGTTAAACGATTTTCAATTTGATTTAGAAAACTCTCAACATAGTTTTCTGCTAAAATGGATATTTTTACTAAAATCTCTGTCATTCAAAATAACAGAAAATTTAATTAAACAAAAATAGTTTGCTGCCATTCTTTTTTCAAGAAAATTTTCAAAGTGATAATGTTTTTTGTTTTATATTCAATAAAATGATTTTTTCAAACACATTTTTGAACATATTTTTAGCAGATTATTTTGTAATTTTACAGAAATCCTTTTTTAAAAAAACTTTCTTAAGTTTTTTTTCCACAGTCTTAAAACTGTTAATTGCCAAAACTTAAAAAATAATAAAAAATAATCTGTAATTTGCTAATTTTACAGAACCCATTTTTCATTTCTTTTAAAGCTTTAATTAAAAAAAACAAATAAGAAAGTTATAGTCGGTCAAGACCGACCATATGATACCCTACACCAGTGTTTTCCGGAAAATGGGTCCCAAGTCCAAATATGGACCGATTGGATCTACACAGACACAGATCAAATTTTAGTGGAATTGGTTTATTTTTTTGCCAATAGACCGATATAACTGAATATCGGTCGAAATTTTTATATAGGGGACTAAGTCCAAAAATGGTCCAATTATATTCCGATGTGATTAGGTTATTAAAGTACACGTTTAACACCTTTAAATAAAATTTTTATCAAATATTTCCATTTTTATGAATTTTGAGGGAATTATTTGAATATCGGGAGGGTGGTTTGTATGGGGACTACGAGAAGGACTGACCCGATTCCTTTGAAATTTAGAATGATGAGTCGTGCATACAAAATGTGATTACCTGTTTCCAATTTCAATAGGCTTTGTCCTTAGCCCAAAAGATGCTTAAGTTTTAAATTTCAAGTCAATTCATTGAAAATTCCGACCTGTATCGTGCTTAAACCGATAGACGGACAGACGGACGGATATCGCTAAATCAACTTAAAAAGTAATTTTGAGTCGATCAGTATACTTAAAGGTAAGTCTAGAACTAATATTTCGGGTAGTTACAAACATCAGCACAAACTCATTATACCCTGTACCACAGAGTGGTGTAGGGTATAAAAAACTATTAAAAACAAAAATTTTCTAGAAAATGTCTTTGCAGATTTCTCTGTTGTTTTCACAGATTTCTCTGCTGATTTCACCTAGATAATCGTGTCAGATTTTCAGCAAACCGTGTCTGCTAAAATCAGCAGATTTCTCATATGGCTCAAAATGGTTGTATTTTCAGAAGATTTTTCTACTGATTGGACAGAGAATTTATTTTGAGTGTACTATTTCTAAGACCAGTAAAAATGTGTCAAGTGATCTGAAAGATCAGTTCGCGTCAAGTCCAGGGACATATCACCAGGTGTTAATTAGTGACAGGTCCCTGTCGTACAAAAGTACCACTCTATGAACTGTCCTCGACTGGTCACCTTTCCTGCATGGATAATTTTGCTGTCAAAACTCGCACTTCAAAAAAAGTAGTAAGTTGCGTGTACTTTAATAACCCAGCAAAAACATGGTAATGAGTTGAGAAAAGTAATCATTACCAAGTACATTATTTACAATGAGTACCCATTACCATTAACATTATTTTAAGCCCAAAAGTAACTACTTCTAAGCAGGGTTGGCAACCGATACCCACCTAGAATAAAGGTATTAGGCTATTGTACCGCAACCAATAAAGATATGGATATTTTCAAAAGCGATTATGAAAGCTGATGAAATTTCTAGTATTTCAAATGTGTCACTTCGTGTTTCTACCGGTTCGTTTTAGTTATATAGGCCAATACCGTTATAAAACCGTTTCAAACGGTATTATAAAGGTATTGACCTATATTTCAAAAACGAACCGGTAGAATCAAGAAGTGACGCATTTAAAATACTAGAAATTTCATCAGCTTTCATAATTGCTTTTGAAAATATCCATATCTTTATTGGTTGCGGTACAATAGCCAAATACCGTTATTCTAGGTGGGTATCGGTTGCCAACCCTGCTTCTAAGTAATATGTTATAAAAGCACATCTAAGTAATAATATCTTCTTGCACTTGCAGTTTTTAACCTTTACAATTCAATTAACTTAAAAAGTACTTAAAAACTTATAAACATCTGTTTCGGATTACAAAACCCATTACTAGTAATGCCAATTTTGGCTGGGAAGAAAATTTGCTGTTGTAAAAAGTACTGAAAACTAAAAAATATTTAAAATAAAAAAATGTTTGTTGGTCCTTTTCAAACTATATTTAGCATTCAACTTGGCACTAATTGAAAATTCTCAAATACCAACACTGGTACGTACTGGCTTGGCTACTTGAATGTACATAATTTTATGAATCATCGATTTCCTTAGGATGTTTTTGTGGTTAACAATGAGAGAGCCCTCTCTGGATAAATTTTCACAACATCTTTATTGAGCGACATCTGGTGTCATTTGCAAACACTTTATAAATTCACTCAATAAGTTGAGTATTTTTTCGTATTCGTTCTCTAATTTCCTAAGGGTGACTAAGAGAATATCTTATTAGAAGTGAGTGGTAACACGTGAATGAAAAGTACTCTATAGAATTACTCATGTTAATGTTTTGCTCTCACATTTTTTTTAAAGGGTGTCTAAGAGAATATGTTTGCAGTGGAATATGAGTTAATAAATGTAACGTGTATATTTGTGTTGAATGTTTCTTATTTTTTTTTTTTTTT
The DNA here is from genome assembly GCA_963921195.1 of Pegoplata infirma. Lineage (NCBI taxonomy): Eukaryota > Metazoa > Arthropoda > Insecta > Diptera > Anthomyiidae > Pegoplata > Pegoplata infirma. The sequence continues at coordinate 228,456,920 of OY992540.1, read as the reverse complement.
GAAAATTATACCAAATTATTTGATAAACAAAAGCTGTACTACCTAGAAGTACATATTTGATTAACTGTACAAATTAGAGGGATGTACGTTAGTGTGGCACGAACAATGACTTTTTCGAATTTCGTCGATTGCCGATTGTTTAAATGTTTAGCTCACGCCAAAAAATTTTAACCCGCGCCGCTGGGGGTTAAAGTTTGAGCCAGAAAAAAAATCATACAATAAAATTTTTTCGATTTTTTTTAATTAAAATTTCACTTTATAAGCTTATGAATTACAAAAAAAATTAATTTTGATAAAAGTGCTGATTATTAAATTTAAGTCGACACATATTTTTGCTCTAGACCAGCGGTTACCAACCTATGGTACGCGTACCACTAGGGGGTACGCGAAACTGTCCGCGGGGGTACGCAAAATTTTAGTGATTTGGACATTTGTTTTCGATTCACCTTTCAATGCTGGTTCCGCATCTGGCATCCAAAGTTTTCCATAACGTCAGTATTTTAAGAAAGTTGAGGTCAAAGTTTACAAAAAACGTATTTTTGTGCAATTTAGAGACCATTTTTTGCGATATTTTGAGATCAGACCACTTGTTTTCGATTAACCTTTCGATGCTGATTCCAAATATGGTTCCCAAATTTTTCTAAGATGTCAGGCTTTTAAGAAAATGTATGTCCAAGTTTTAAAAAAACGTGTTTTTGGGCATTTTTGAGACGGTTTCTGATAGAGTGGAAATTTTGGTACCATTTTGTTAAGCTCAAAATGTCCTTTCATTGTACATATCTACAGGGGTGTTTCATTCGAAAAGTCACGGAATTGTTGATCTGCCCTTGTATTAAAAAAAAAACATTTAAAAAATATCAAAAACATTACATTTCCGCTGTGATGTGTTTTTGGAACTTTTTTAGGAGTTCAAAAAACGTCCGTTGTTTTAAATTTTGATGTAGAATCGACTGGTGAAATCAGGTTTGCAATATTTTTAGCTGTTTTTGCTCTGCAGAAAAATCAGCTCAAAATCCGCGTTTTCAGATGCATTGAACCACTACAAGGAGCGAAAATTTTTCCCAAAAAATACCACCATTATTTTGATCTCCCGCAGATCAAAAATTTCAAAATTAACTCTTTTATTTATATGAGAAGTTTTTTAACGAAAACAAAAACTCGTTTGGGGGTACGCGGCTGACAAAATTTAAAATTAGGGTTACGCGAGGCAAAAAGGTTGGTAACCGCTGCTCTAGACGATATTCCTATTAGTTCGAAAGTTATCGAAATTTTCCCGAAGGTCCACATTGTTTCATAAGGGGACAACGAAATTTTTAAACACTGATATGACCGATAAGCCGTGACACCCAAACCTTAAAATATTCTCTTTTATATATATTTTAAGTTTCAAGCAAATCGGCTCATAAGGGTTAAGATACTTCCCTTGTGAGTTTTTAACCCAAAAGAAACCATAATTTGCCCGGAAATTAATGAAATTCGAAAAAAGTCGTTATTGTGACACCCTAATGTACGTATGTTTGTCGACATTTGAAGATGGTTGCAAAAATTTATATTGGCTGGTACTTTTTTTCCGTTGTACCAAAAAAAATCTGAAATATCCACAAAATAGTACCTCAAATCATATATGTATTTTGGGGGATAACTGAAAAGAGTATTTTTGATTTTTTGAAAATTTTATTAAACAAAAAAATAAATCTTGGTATTCTATAGCAATACATTATTAAATATTAAATTAAAATCGGGAATATCCATCGACTCAGTTCTTTTTGGGAGTCATTTGAATACTGCGGATTTCAAGGATATTAGATGTTTGCCTATAAATTTTTACTATAAACTTGAATTTAGTAAAATTTACAGATCTTGTTTTGTATATTACTTCTTTTGACAAAAACAACTCAGTGACGTTATATATTTTTTTTTTTGACATCGTTTACCCATTTTGACAGGGGTCAAATATGACCCAGGCAGCGAATATATTATTTTGTTTGAATTTTTAAAAAATTTATTCGTTAAAAACATTTTTGGTGTTTTATTTTGTAATAATAATTTAGAAATAACTAATACTACTAAAGACCTTGTTAACCTGATATGGCCAGGGGGTCCAAAAAGACCCATAAATCACTTCACGTTAGTTTTTATACCCTCCACTTAGTGATAGAGGGTATATGAGGCATTCCACACCAAATGTCCAGCGAAAAAAAACATGTGTCCCGTAAATTTCTGAATAGGTTGTTTGGATAGCCCTATATGTAACTAAGAAAATTGCGTTTTTGGTTTTTCAAATTTTCGAAAACTGGGCTTAGGAGGCGTGGTCAAATATTGAAAAAATGGTACAATTTGTGGCGAGTTGCCTTGATTAAATATTTATCACATTAAAACGGAATGCACCACAATTTAAAAAATTTACGTTCTTATATAGTTTTGTATGGGCTATCGACTAAATTTTTTTTTTTTGGAAAATTTTCAGAACCCGTTCTGAAATTTTCCATTCTTTAAAAAAGTCAATTTATCAAAAATCCGGCCACTTTTTTTTTTTCTTTTTTATTTATTTTTTTAAAAGTTTAGATGTTTGTCCATCCACACAAAAAAAATCAGAAACACGTTAATCTTTTTTTTCGAGAAAATCGCATTTGAACTTTAAATTTCATAACAATTTTGTTATTTGCTTGTATTTCTTTGTGTCAACAGAGCGTATGACGAATATTTATGCAATTAATATTACTCATTCGCAACTTTAAAACAAAGATATACAAGCAAATAACAAAATTGTTATGAAATTTAAAGTTCAAATGCGATTTTCTCGAAAAAAAAAGATGAACGTGTTTCTGATTTTTTTTGTGTGGATGGACAAACATCTAAACTTTTAAAAAAATAAATAAAAAAGAAAAAAAAAGTGGCCGGATTTTTGATAAATTTACTTTTTTAAAAAATGGAAAATTTCAGAACGGGTTCTGAAAATTTTCCAAAAAAAGAATTTTTAATCGATAGCCCATACAAAACTATATAAGAATGTAAATTTTTGACATTGTGGTGCATTCCGTTTTAATGTGATAAATATTTAATCAAGGCAACTCGCCACAAATTTTACCATTTTTTCAATATTTGACCACGCCTCCTAAGCCCAGTTTTCGAAAATTTGAAAAACCAAAAACGCAATTTTCTTACTTAAATATAGGGCTATCCAAACAACCTATTCAGAAATTTACGGGACACATGTTTTTCTGTAGCGGGACATTTGGTGTGGAATGCCTCATATATAAGTTTGTCATTCTGTTTGTAACTCATCGAAATATCGATCTGGGACCCCATAAAGTATATACATTCATGATGCCCGATCGATTTTAAGACATTCTAGCGATGTCCGTCTGTCCGTCTGTCTGTCTGTCTGTGGAAAATGCTGTCGCGGACAAAATATTGTACAGAGATGACTGAAACTTAACATATTTATTGCAAGTTCTCCCGAGAAGTTTGGTATTGCATTTGAGCGATTCAAAAGTTCAGCGGTTCAAAAGTTATGAACGAAAATGTAAGCACGCCTCAAAAATTTTACTACATTCAACATAACCAAAAAATACAAAATGCTTTAATTCGGCTTCTGGTTGACATATGTGAATATAATTGAACACCAAATGGTATTTAAACAAGTGCGAATATATTTTTTGACAAAAAAAAAAAATAGCGGATTTTTTTACCAAATTTTTTTTTCGCGGAAATTTTTTTTCCAAATTTTTTTTTTTTTTCAAAAGTAATTTTCTTTTAAATAAAGTTTTTTGCAATAATCTTTTTGAAATTGTGGAGGGTATCACTACATTCGGCGAGGCCGAATTTAACTTTTTTACTTGTTTTTTTTTCAAAAACAGATGTATGGGTCATTTTTGACCCCCTGCCCATTTGGGTTTACAAAGTCTTAAGCAATATATGTTATTTTTAATTACAAAATAAAACATCAAAAATGTTTTTAAAGGATATTTTTTTTTAAAAAATCTTATATCTTTGAAATCCGTAAAACTCACAAGACTCCTAAAAAGAATTGAGACGATGGATATACCCAATTTTTTAAATATGTAAGCCTTAGGATGTATTTAATAATGCATTGCTATAGAATATCAAAATTAAATTAATTTTTTTGTTTAATACAATTTTCAAAAACTTAAAAATACTCATTTCAGGTACCCCACTAAATGCGTGTACTCAAAAAAAAACTTTGTAAAATTACAAGAAAAATTTGTAACTTTTTTTTCTACCTCCTATTTGACAAGAATTCCTAGAAATTTTATAAGGTTTTTACCAACAATTTTGTAATTTTAAAGGTTTTTACCAATAAAATTGTAAATTTAAAAATTTTTTGACACGATAAAATTTACGATTAGGTGTCGTAACTTTACTAGATTTTTTTCTACCTCCTATTTTACGAGAATTCCTAGCTTATTATGGTTATACCCCTAATGCACTTGCAATGTGTTTTACTGTAACACCAAACTTGTTAGGTCCGAATTGTACAGATAAATGTACAATTGTATCATCTTGTTCATCCCTGGCCTAGTGTAAATGTATTGTTGTCATTTGCATTATCCTTCAAACACAGGGGTTGATTTTGTCAATTGGTGGTGGGTGATTTGAGAACATTGTCAGCCCAATGTCACCAATAAAAAAATATTTTTAAGAAACGACATTACTTAAGTACACGACAAAATGGAGATATGGTAACATTTATTTACAAATGGCCGTCAAAAGTGTAAAAGAATCGGCTGCTTTCAAATCAAACGTTTTAATCAAATATAATGTGATCTGTCAATTTCATGTTTTTCTAAAACTTGATTGGAAAAAATGTTCTTTTTCTAAATGTACATATCGTCAACTAAAATGCAAAACAACGTAACAACACTTTTTTCCAAAGTCGAGTTATATTAAAATACATGTCCTCACAAAGCTTTAGTTCTCTACGTTAAAAATATATAAAATATGTCAAAAATTTCAGACCTATCCGATCCCAGTTGAAAAATGTGTCACTGAGGAAATTTCCACAGTGATTCCTTGAGGAAAAGTCTTCAGGTTCTGAAAAATCATAGGTAATCCTTGATGACATGTCCAACATTGTCAGCACTGAATGTTTGCTTTAAGAGTGTGGACAATTCCTCTAAGACGTCTAAAAGGAAATGTCTTCAGAATAGCAGTTAGAATTTTAAATCTGGGCAACTCTTCAATTTCCAAGAAAAGGATGGCAATATTATCGATTTATTTAAAATAAAATTAAAACCTAACAAGTAGAATAAAAGTAATAAATAGACAAACAATTTTCAAAATAAAGTTTGGAACAAGTAGTTAGGCGTGGGACTCATAACCTGGAGGTTCCAGGTTCAAATCCAGTTGGGACTAAAAAAGACGAAAAGTTTTTTCTAAATATGAGAAAAAACATTTATACAGGAAAATGGATAAAAGAAATGGATAAAGGAAATACGAAAATTTTTTGTATTTTCGCATGACCTACACCCAAAAAAAAAACGTGGGTATTCAATACTAAAAATTTTACTAATGAACTAATTTTTTAGTCCAAAATGATCTAGTGCAGGCGTTGGTAATTAATACTAAAATTTTTTACTAATATTATTCAAAACCAGTAAAAATTACTAATTTTAGTACTTTGAAGATACTAAAAAAACTACCGTACTACTGGTAATTAGTAACTTATTAGTAGATTTTGGTACCAAATCACTTACTAATATTTTTACTGCAGAATTATTTTGAGTGTACGTCAGACATTTCCCCAAAGAAGTCTTAGGTGACATGCCCCCAGAAGGTGAGCCCAGACCGCTGCTGACTTTGAGTGAGTACATTTTGAAAATTTGTATGAAACTGTCCTCAACTTAGTACATAGAGATGTCTTGTGGATGTCAGCAGTGACTCTGACATGTCACCGCTCCGTCACTGAGGATGGCTCGAGAACGTTGCCAACTAGGATATAATATGACGGACTTATAAACAAAATTAAAAAAAGGCGGAGTTGGTGGGGAGTACCGTGATGTCATTGGAAGTAACCACATTTTGCCTTTTTTGGCATAATGCTAATGGTAATTAATAGTAATGGCTTTGAATACTACTAATTACCATTAGCAGCATTACATTACGCCAAAAAAGGCAAAATGTGGTTACCTCCAATGACATCACCGCGTTAAAGTAATTAACAGTGAAATTGGGAGATAACTAGTTACTCATATTTTTGCTAACACCCCAGGTTAATTACTTGGTAAGCGAAGTTTTTGCTGGGTATATCAAATTAGAGAAACCCAATATTCGGATCGAAAATTATCATATTTAATCTTATATACAAATTTTGAGCAATTTTGATCCACCTATTTATCATCTTATTTTATCCAAATACGTGTGTGGCCGTATTAAATTATATATGGCTCAATTTCAAATTATATATGGACCTGTATATTTTTTTTACTTGAGTATCCAAACTATTTTAGTAGGGGTGTTCTAAAGAAGGGTAAAAAAAGCCTTTTTGATGTTTTTGGATAAGCTTTGATTAGATTGAAATAATAATTTAAAAAAATTTTTGGTTTGTATGGAAAAATTATTTTTAAGGCCCCGCTCTGTAAGGCACCGTCGCTTACGGAGGGCGTGGTCGTAGGGGCGTAAAATGAAACATGAGTTATTTTCAAGTTAAATAGAAAAAATAAGTGGGTACCTTCTCAACTATTTTCACCTATGCATACTCTTTCGTATAGAAGATACCTTTTTATACCCTCCACTTAGTGATAGAGGGCATATATAAGTTTGTAATTCCGTTTGTAACTCATCGAAATACCGGTCTGGAACGCCATAAAGTATATATATTCCTGATGCCCGATCGATTTTAAGACATTCTAGCGATGTCTGTCTGTCCGTCTGTCCGTCTGTCTGTCTGTCTGTGGAAAATGATATCACGGACAAAATATTGCACAGAGATGACTGAAACTTAACATATTTATTGGAAGTTCTCCCGAGAAGTTTGGTATTACATTTGAGCGATATCAATTCATCGGTTAAAAAGTTATGAACGAAAATGTAAGCACACCTCAAAAATTTCAGTACATTCAACATAACCTAAAAATGCAAAATGCTTTAATTCGGCTTCTGGTTGACAGATGTGAACACAATTAAACACCAAATGGTATTTAAACAAGTACGAACATATTTTTTGACAAAAAAAGAAAAAAAATCGCGGATTTTTTTTTTACCAACATTTTTTTTCGCGGAAATTTTTTTTAATTTTTTTTTTTATTTTCAAAAGTAATTTTCTTTTAAATAAAGTTTTTTGCAATAATCTTTTTGAAGTTGTGGGTATCACTTCATTCGGCAAGGTCGAATTTAAATTTTTTACTTGTTAGTTACTAAAGTTGTACTTATGTCAAAGTTAAACATAGTTATAGTTTTTTTTTTGCATAATGCCATACACCTGTACCATAGTTTTAGTGAATTAAATGCATTGTAGATATTTTGTAAATTTGTGACCGATTAAAATGGCTTCCAGCCAATTTACCAACAAACAATGATGGAGCATCATAAAATATGAAAAGTGAACGCGTTGGTGCCGCTTCAATACCTTCTGTTTTGTAAAGTTGAATTTTATTTTCGATGAACACGTCAAATTCACAATTGCCGTTTTTTTTCTGAATGCATACAAATTATGCATATTGTATATTTTACATATGAGGCATTCTACACCAAATGTCCAGCGAAAAAAAAACACGTGTACCGTAAACTTCTGAATAGGTTGTATGGATAGCCCTATATGGAACTTAGAAAATTGCGTTTTTGGTTTTTCAATATTTCAAAAACTGGGCTTAGGAGGCGTGGTCAAATATTGGAAAAATGTCAAATTTGTGGCGAGTTGCCTTGATTAAATATATATAAAATTAAAACGAAATGGGCCACAATCTCAAAAATTTACATTCTTATATAGTTTTGTATGAGCTATCGATTAAATTTTATTTTTTGGAAAATTTTCAGAACCCGTTCTGAAATTTCCATTTTTTAAAAATGTCAATTTATTAAAAAACATGCCACTTTTTTTTCTTTAAAGTTTAGATGTTTGTCCATCCACACAAAAAAATTCAGAAACAAGTTCTTCGTTTTTTTCGAGAAAATCGCATTAGAACTTTAAATTTCATAACAATTTTGTAATTTGCTTGTATTTTCTTGATTTAACGTTGCGAATGAGTAATATTTATGCAATTGATATTACTCATTCGCAACGTTAAATCAAGAAAATACAAGCAAATTACAAAATTGTTTTGAAATTTAAAGTTCAAATGCGATTTTCTCGAAAAAAAACGAAGAACGTGTTTCTGATTTTTTTTGTGTGGATGGACAAACATCTATACTTTTAAAAAAAAATTAAAAAAAGAAAAAAAAAGTGGCATGTTCTTTAATAAATTGCCATTTTTAAAAAATGGAAAATTTCAGAACGGGTTCTGAAAATTTTCCAAAAAAAAATTTTTAATCGCATGCAAAACTATATAAGAATGTAAATTTTTGAGATTGTGGTGCATTCCGTTTTAATGTGATAAATATTTAATCAAGGCAACTCGCCACAAATTTGACCATTTTTCCAATATTTGACCACACCTTCTAAGCCCAGTTTTTGAAAATTAGAAAAACCAAAAACGCAATTTTCTTAGTTCCATGTAGGGCTATCCAAACAACCTATTCAGAAATTTACGGGACACATGTTTTTCTGTAGCGGGACATTTGGTGTGGAATGCCTCATATGTACATGTACTAAATATGTATGTAGAAATGTACATATTTGTTATTTTTGCAAGTATTTAGGCGATTATTTCATTGTGCAGTTATTTTAATACTTTTATTTTTTGTTTTATGTACAAAAAAATTTTGTTCAGAACATTAGACTTTGGGGGCAATTTTATTGAGTTGTGAATATTTAAAGATGTAAAACAATTTTAAAATAAAATCCAAAGCGTGTTGAAGTGCAAAGTATGAATGTACTTACTAATAAACAGTGGACATACTAAATTTAAAAAAAAATAGTTCGAGAACAGATCCTTTCAAAGAAATGGAAATATATCCTTAGAAGTGGAATGTCAGGTTTGTTCATAAGCACCACAAAAATTTTCTAAATCAATTTTTTTAAAAATTGATTTGATTTGGACAGGTCTCTAGCAATAATTTGGCTTTTACAGATTGAAAAAAATATAATTAGTCGACGAGTTATAGCTAAAAAACTATATAAGCAATATGCTGAAAATCGGCATTTGACTGCAAAGTTCGAAGGTCGATTAAAAAAAATTCGAACTAACATAAACAAACGCCGCGATGCGGTTCTTCTAATTTAGCCTCTTTTTTTTACCCCTCACTCTCAGAATCGACCAAACTTTTGCTAACATGAATTTATTCCACAGTGTAACCGTAGATAATATTTAAAATAATTGTATCCACCATATTTGGGATATAATTTGTCACGGCTATATATAACTTTTTTTCCTTGGGATATGAAAATTTGAAATTGAGAAAACAAACATTTATATTGAGAAAATAGAAATTGATATTGAATTAAGACAAATTGATATTGAGAAATGAAAATTTTTGATTTAAATTATATTGAAAAAAGAAAAATGGATACTGAGCAAATACAAATTGATATTGTCCTTCCCATTATCAATTTTGTTTTTTATTCAATATCAATTTGATTCTTCTCAGTCTAATTTTTATTTCTCAATATCAAATTTTGGTATTTCAATATCAAATTTTGGTATTTCAATATCAATTTTTATTTTCTCAATATCAATTTGTATTTTCTTAATACTATTGAGAAAAATTTATATTGAGAAAATACAATTTGACATTGAGAAATTTTAATTTATATTAGGAAAATCAATTTAATATTGAGAAATCCTAATTGATATTGAGAAATAAAAATTGTATTTTCTTATTATAAATTTTAGTTTCTCGTTTAAATTCGTATTTTGCCAATTGAAATTTGAATTTCTCAACATTAAATTTTATTTTTAAATTTGATTTCTGAATTTGCATTTTCTCAATATAAATTAGAAATTCTTAATATAAAATTAAATTTTTTTAATATAAGTTTAAATTTCTCAATATTAAATTGTATTCTCTCAATGTTCTCAATATCAATTTTTTTCTCAATATCAATAGTTCGAACGATTTTTTATACCAATATATTAAAAAATAATAATTATTTTTTAACAAAATGCATTTTTGATGAAAATGCCATTTTTAGATGCATTTTTTTAAATTGTTAACCCTTTAAATTTTTTTTTTATATTTTTGCAAATAATCTTTTTATACCCTCCACTTAGTGATAGAGGGTATATATAAGTTTGTTAATCCGTTTGTAACTCGCCGAAATATTGGTCTGGGATCCCATAAAGTATATATATTCATGATGCACTCTTATAAATTTTTGTTGAAATTTACCCACTTTATTGTAGGTAACTGTTCTCCTACAATAAAGTGGGTAAAAATACTCTATGTGTTTAAATTTCAACATTTACACACAAAGTGTGTACAACTAATAAACATTTTGTGTGTAAACCTACATATGAATTGCTTTCGAAATTCTCTGGCAATACACACAAAATGTGTAATTTTAGCTTACTTGTGCTCAAAAATCGAATTAAAATGTTTAAAATTGCATCCTAAATGTTTTTTTTTACATAAAAAATTTATTCTTATAAAAAATAAAACCAAAAATGCATTTTTATTATTATTTTTTTAGTTTTTATTTAAATTAAAATGCAATTTGGTTTAATAGTTAAATATAATATTCATATATTATTATTATTAAAATGCATTTTTTTGTGGTTACAAAATTATTCGTAACTTAAACTAAAAATTAATAACAAATGAAAAATAACATGTTACAATAACTATATAAAAGAAAAAATTTGTTAAATTAAAGAATTGATTTTTAGAACATTATTAATATTTGGTTACCCCTCAAATTTTTGGAGATAAAATTAAATAATAAAATCCATCGTATGACAGATTTCAGCAGGATATAAAATGTTAAATGTAAATAAACAGGAACCACTTGAATATGCTGTTCTATTATATCCACCTTTTCGCCCATTAGTACTTTCTTCTCTAGATAAGTACGAACATAAATATTTTTTATGAGTCTTCTGATTCTAAAAATATATAGAAAGATAAATTTAATTGTTAAACCACTAATTTGCAGTTATTTATGAAATTAAATACTTACTAGCAATCGCAATGGATGAAGAATTCGTTGGAATGGAGAATTCGTTGGACTTTTCTAATCATTAATTGTTGTCTCAAACTGCAAGTATAAAAAATTTTACATTATTTACGAGATATTTCTGATATTAAAACCATAGAAGGGATTAAAACCATAGAAGGAATCTGAGAAATTTCTGTATAGATAATTCTCAGAATCTGAGAAATTTTTTCTATAGAAAAATTCTCAGAATCCAATATAATATTTCTATACAGAAACATGTCAGAATCTGAAACATTTTTTCCTTAAAAAATTTCTAAGAATTTGAGATATTTTGCTACATAAAAATTCTCAGAATCTTATATATTTTGTACAGAAAAAATTTTAAAATCTATTTTTTCTATAGAAAACATGTCATACATTTAGATATTATCATACAAAATTTTAGATATTTTGCTATAGAAAAATCATCAGAATTTAAAATTTTTTTATAGAAAAATATAAGAATCTAAGATATTATCAGAATCTGAGGCATTTTTTCTATAAAAAAGTTCTATGAATCTGAGATATTTTTTTATGGAAAAATTCTCAGAATCTGAGATATTTTTTTATATAGAAAACTTCTCAGAATCTGCGATATTATTTCTATAGAAAAACCTCAGAATCTGAGATGTTTTTTCTATAGAAAAATTATCAGAATCTGAGAAATTTTTTTTTATAGAAAAATTCTCAGAATCTAAGACATTTTTTGTATAGAAAAATTCTCAGAATCTGAGATAGTTTTTCTATAGAAAAATTCTCAGAATCTAATATATTTTATCAAAATCTTAGAAAATTACAAAATTTTCGGAATCTGAAATAATTATTCTACAGAAAAATTCTCAGAATCTTAGATATTTTGTAATAGAAAAATTTTCAGATTCGAAGATATTTTTTCTATATTAAAATTCTTAGAATCTGAGGTATTTTTTTCTATAGAAAAATTCTTAGAATCTAAGATATTTATTCTATAAAAAATTCTGAGAATCTGATTTGTTTTTTCTATAGAAAAATTCTTAGAATCTAATACATTTTTTCTAAAGAAAATTTCTCAGAATCTGATATTTTTTTTCTAGAATATTTTACTGAATCTGATATATTTTTTATAGAAAATTGCTCAGAATCTGATATAATTTTTGTATAAAAAATTTTTCAGAATCTGATATAAATTCTGAGAATTTAAAATATTTTTTCTTCAAACAAATTCTCAAAATCTGAGATATTTTTTATATAGAAAAATTCTCAGAATCTGATGTATTTTTTCTATAGACAAGATATAAGAATCTGTGAATTATTTTCTATAGACAAAATATAAGAATTTGTAATATTTTTTTTATAGAAAAATTCTCAAAGTTTGAGATATTAATTCTGTAGGAAAATTCTAAGAATTTAAAATATTTTTTTTATAGAAAAATTCCCAGATTCTGAGATGTTGTTCCTATAGAAAAATTCTCAGAATCTGATTTGTTTTTTCTATAGAAAATTTCTTAGAATCTGATACATTTTTTCTGTAGAAAATTTTTAAGAATCTAATATATTTTTTCTATTGAACATTTTACAGAAACTAATATATTTTTCTATAGAAAATTTCTCAGAATCTGATATATTTTTCTATAGAAAATTTCTCAGAGTCTGATATATTTTTTTTTCTATAAAAAATTTCTCAGAATCTGATATTTTTTTCTATAAAAAAATTCATAGAATCTGAGATATTTTTTCTGCAGAAAAGTTTTCAGAATCTAAAATATTTCTAATATAGAATAATTCTCTGAATCCGAAATATTTTTTCTATAGAATAATTCGAAGAATCTGAAATATGTTTTCTATAAAAAAGTTCTCAGAATCTGAAATAATTTTTCTCTAGAAAAATTTTCAGAATCTGATCCATTTTTCTGCAGAAAAAAGTCTGAGGGAATCTAAAAACTTTTATTGACATATTCCCAGAATTTGGTTAGGATTAAAAAAAAAATCTGTAGATAAATTCTCATAATCTGAGAAAACTTTTTCCTTATAAAAAATATTCTCAGATTTTTATATCCAGACATTTTTGTAAAGAATAATTTATAAAATCCCAGTCAATTGTGATACTTACCTTTCTGTTTTATAATTGCAAATATTTAAGAAAAACATGCAATTAATAGTATACCATTTTTCTTAAATATTACAAATTTATAACAATCGGGCTTGTTTTCGAGTCTTTGATTACACGGTGAGCCTCAGCGATGTTCAGGTTGAACTTTAGTGTCGACGAAAAGTGTAAATGCAGTTCGATTTCTACATGATTAGTTGTCACAAAACTGTTTTCAGCGAAATCGTAGCTGATCGCATTCGCGAGATATCGCGAAATTAGTGATTTTATATTTTAAAAAATTTTGATATTGAAGTTTTTTAAATATTTTCAAAAACTGAGTATACAGTTTTCATTGTACTTATTTTAAGGTCACAAAACAGTAAACATCGAAATCCTATCTTCTTTAGTTCGCGAGAAATCGCGAAATAACTTTTTTGTCAATTTTTGTTTTTCAACTTTTTCTAGGTTTTTTTCAAATGTTGTGGAAAGCTGATATGCACTTTAATGTGTACGTGATCGAAGGTCATAAGGGTGTTGACATCAAAGTTGTAGGTGTACACTGTCGCAAGATATCGCGGAATTATTTATATATTTTTTTTTTTATTTTTCAATTTTGCATGTTCTTTTGAAATGGTGTAAAAACGTGGTATGCATTTTTATTTGTACATGATAAAAAGACATTAAACTGCTAACACAAAAGTCCTATGTGGTCAATTCTTTAAGGAATCGCAAAGTTAATATTAAATCTATTATTTATAAATCTATTAAGAATTCCTTTAGCCTGTTCATTGATTTATTTCAAATATCTAAAAAAAATGGTATTCTGTTTAAATTGTAAACATGGCAAGTTCACAAAACTGAAAACATGGAAAAACTCAATTGCTCAAGAAATCACAAAATTTATCTTTAATTTGTTTTCATATTTATTAATAATTTTATTAGTATGTACAAATATTATACAAATAACGAGAGAAAAATAGGAATACAGTCTAAATTGTACATGATTTATTGTATTTTTAAAGGTTATGAATTATTTGAAGAAAAAGAGAGTGCATAATAATATTACAATACAAAATAAATTAAAAAAAATTTAAAAATTTTTCGCGATTTTTCGCGAAAATTAGCGTCAATATATAGATTTCAGCAGTTTTACCACCTTCAGTTACGGGCAATTTAAACTGCATACCATATACTTGTCGTTACTTAAATTTTTTTTTTTTTTGATACCAAAGAAAAAAAAGTAATTTATTATAAAAGCTCGTACAGTAATTTTGCGATTTCTCGGGAAATTGACCGTCTATAATTTTTATGCTTGCAGTTTTGTCACCTCTAATAACCTCGAATTCAAACTGCATACCACATTTTTGTCGTTAATTGAAGTATATGTTTTTACAGACCACAAATAACACTAATTAATGAATAAATAGTAGATAAGCGAGTTTTTTTTGCGATATCTCGAAGAATTAAGCAGCTAGAATTTAAATGTTAACAGCCTTATGACCTTTGATCAATAGCAAGTCAAACTGCATTTCGTGTTTTTCAACAATGTTAAAGAAACTTCTTTTGTTAATCAAAACAAGAAATACCCCCAAAAAGCTGTTTTTCGCTATTTCTCGCGAAAGTGAGCAGCTATAATTTTTTTGGGGGCAGTTTTAATTTCTTCCAGCATGTTCAAATCAAACTGCTTACCACTTTTTTTTATCATTTCTAAAGAACCGGGTTTAAAATATAATAAAAAAAAAAATATATATATATAATTTCGCGATATCTCGCGAAATTTAGCACCTACAATTTTGATGTCAACAGCTGTGTGACCTTTGATCAACCACAAGTAAAACTGCATACCATGTTTTTATGAAATTTTAAAAAATCATATATGAAGATAAAAACAAAAATAAAAACAGCAAAAAAGTAATTTCGCGATTTCTCGCGAAATTGAGAAGATATGATTTCGCTGTTAACTGTGTTGTGACATGTAAATAAATACAATTAAAACTGCATACCCAGTTTTTGAAGCTATTTAAAAAACTTCATTGTCAAAATTTTAGAAAATACAAAAACACTAATTTCGCGATATCTCGCGAATGCGATCAGCTACGATTTCGCTGTTAACAGTTTTGTGACATTTATTCATGTAGAAATCGAACTGCGCTTACACTTTTTGTCGACACTAAAGTTCAACCTGAACATCGCTGAGGCTCACCGTGATTAGCCTCTTAGAAATTTCACGTTGCATTGAAACTTGGAAACTTTGGTAAATATTTTTACTTTATTTTAATTATTTTTGTTTTTGTTTTATGCTTTTTTCGCGTTATTTTAGTTTAACTGCGAGCATAACAAAATTTTCTGGTTATATTTTTCTTTTTAATTTAATTTGACAATTTGTATTTTAAAATTGTTGAACATTACGCATTTAATGTTTAATATCAAAAATTAAACACTAAATGTTTACAATAAACATTAAATGTGTAATTTTAAAATTCTTGTGTTTATAATTTTTTAAAAATATTTATCAATTCACAAAATACTAAATAATGTGCGTAATATTAAAATTTTTGTGTGTAAACTAAAATTTTAAACACTTGGTGCTCAATTTTAGGCGTTGTGCGTTATTTTACATAAAAATTTACCCACTTTATAGTAGTATTTTTACACGGATTTTTTAGAGTGTGCCCTATCGGTTTCAAGACATTTTAGCGATGTCCGTCTGTCTGTGGAAATGGTGATCATGACCAAAATACTACACGGATATGACTGAAACTTAACATATATATTGGAAGTTCTCCCGAAAAGTGTGGTATTGCATTTGAGCGATATCGGTTTAGCGGTTCAAAAGTTATGACCGAAAATGTAAGGACACCTTAAAATTTTTAAGTACATTCAACACAACCTAAAAATACAAAATGCTTTAATTAGGCTGCTGGTTGACATATGTGAACATAATTGAACACCAAATGGTATTTAAACAAGTACGAACATATTTTTTGACACAAAAATAAAAAATCGGGGATTTTTTTTTACCAAAATTTTTTTTCGCGGAAATTAAAAAAAAACACAACAATAATTAAAAAAAATTTTCAAAAGTAATTTCCTTTTAGATAAAGTTTTTTGCAATAACCTTTTTGAAATTGTGGAGGGTATCACTACATTCGGCAAGGCCGAATTTAACTTTTTTTCTTTTTAACACTACATTTGTCACAGCCGAATTTAACGTTTTTACTTGTTTTAAATAATACCTTGTGTGGTATTTCCATACTAAAAAAAATATTTATTTTTTATTTTAATTCTTACAATATACTCAAAAAAAAAAATAAATTTCTGCGATTTCTTAAATGGAAACATTTTTGCTGAACAGTGTCATTGTTTAACAAATTAAAACTCAAAGTGACGTATTTTTTAGGCCCTTTTGTATATAAAACAGAATGAAAAATATATTTTTTTAATTAACTTGAATGCATTTGTATAAATGTTAGCACTTTAACTAAATTGTGTGTATTTTTAATGAGCTTTACTTGAACTAATAATTCCTACCAAATGTTCCTTGTACACAATATTGATTTATACTACAGTAAAAAAAAAATTGTATGACTAAAAATGGTCGTCCATTATTCAAACTTTATTAACTTTTAAGTATTGCTTTCAATTACTTAATTCATTATTTATGGTAGAAAATATTAGTGGGCCGGTTAACCGGTTAATCGGAATTAAAAATATTCGGTTTCTTTTAAGTTTTTAATGTTTTGTGTTTTATAGTATTTAATATTATTTTCCAAATTTAATTGATTCTAAATTGAGGGTTTGAATGAGGAGAAAAATTTGAAAATTGACCGAACAATAAAAATTGATCTAACCTAACCCCCTTTTGATCTGCTAAATATGAGATTGGGTAGCAAAATATCTGCGAAGTTTGTACTCGTGCCCAAACCATTGAATCATGATAATGTTTTGCTGTACAAGTAGGTGTTCTTTCCAAAGCAAAATTTTTCTAGGAAAAATAACGCTATATTAATTTGTCATTATATGCAAAATGCATTGAAAACGCCATTATGTGTATATATTATTGATCCGTAAAGCTTTCTAAGACATTCTAGTGATATCCATCTATCTGTTTGTCTTTTTTTCGATAACTAAAAGTGTTTGATGAAGAAAAGGGTTTTAATGAAAAAATTTTATTGATAAAAATATATATTTAATGAAAAAAATATGTAATGAAAAAAAAATTTATGAAAAAAAATATTAATAAAAAAAAAAAATATTGATGAAAAAAAAAAAATATTTTGATGAAAAAAATATATTAATGAAAAAAAAAAAATATATTGATGAAAAAAAATATTGATGAAAAAAAAAATATTGATGAAAAAAAAAATATTGATGAAAAAAAAAAAATATTGATGAAAAAAAAAAATATTGATGAAAAAAAAAATATTGATGAAAAAACAAAATATTGATGAAAAAAAAAAAATATTGATGAAAAAAAAAAAATATTGATGAAAAAAAAAAAAATATTGATGAAAAAAAAAATATTGATGAAAAAAAAATATTGACGAACAAAAATATTGATGAAAAAAAAAAAATATATTGATGAAAAAAAAATATTGATGAAAAAAAAAATATTGATAAAAAAAAAATATTGATGAAAAAAAAAAAAATATTGATGAAAAAAAAAATATTGATAAAAAAAAAAAAATTGATGAAAAAAAAAAAAAATATTGATGAAAAAAAAAATATTGATGAAAAAAAAAATATTGATGAAAAAAAAATATTGATGAAAAAAAAAAAAAATATTGATTAAAAAAAAATATTGGTGAAAAAAAAAAATTTTGATGAAAAAAAAAATATTGATGAAAAAAAAAAAAATATTGATGAAAAAAAAAAAAATATTGATGAAAAAAAAAAATTTTTTGATGAAAAAAAAAAATATTGATGAAAAAAAAAAATTTTGATGAAAAAAAATATTGATGAAAAAAAAAAAATATTGATGAAAAAAAAAAATATTGATGAAAATAATTATGTTACGTTTTATTCACCAGCTGGTGAATATTTTTGTTATTCACCACGAGGTGAATTATTATCCAAGTTACAAACCCAAGTTAGTAAAATTTTTGGTTTTAAGAAAACGAAAACAGTAATTCCAATTTTCTTTTTTGTTAGTCGTTAGCTTATATAGTCAAACTGAGGTGGCGTCCTGCAACTTTTTTAAAATTAGACACCAGCCTAAAAACATTATCATGTTAAAAAAAACAGGCAACTCTTACTTTTCTTACTTTCCCATATGGAAGTTTTAGGATATCCAGCAATTAAAATAAGAGAAAACCATACGCCCTTATGGTCAAATCACTATTCTTGTATTATCTCATGCATGAGTGCGTATGATTTTGTTCTTATATTAACTGTTTGTCATCCCCTTACACCTCCAAATATCGGTCTAGTGCCCATATAGTTTATATTATCATGATTCTCGATCGATTTTTAGACGATAAAACCGATGTCCGTCTGTCTGCTGGAAACACGCTCATTTTCGAAAGATAAGCCTGAAGCTACTGAAACTTGGCATATATATTTCTAATTTCCATGGAAAGGTTGGTTTCGATCAAGGTATTTAGAAGTTATGAGCAAATCCGTGAACTTTGGATGGGTTAAATATCAATTTTACATGTTAGAAACCACGAAAAGCAATATTTAAAAGACAAAAATATTTTACAAAGTGCTTTTGTCACTCAAAATTTTTACTTTAAAAAAAAATACAATCAAAAAATATTTTTTTACACAAATAAGTAAAAATTATTTTTGACACAAATAAGTGAACAAAAAGTTTTTTACTCAAATAAAAATTTTCTAGTCAAAATTTTTAAACATTATTTTACGTTAAAAAATTAAAAAAAAAAATTCATGGTTTTGGCCAAGTAATGAGCAAAAATTATTGCTGGAAATATATTACAGCATATCTGATGTGCAGAGCTAAGCGTGCCGACGAGTGCATCATTGTTAGAAGCTTAGGTAAAGTCGAAAAATATGTTAAAAAAGGGTTTTTAAAACCTATTAAAAATAGGAATAAACCTTCCCTGAAATTATCCATAAATTATAACATAAATTACCAACAAATGTAGCTTTCAAACAAAAAAAAATGAAATATCTAAGACCGTTTGGTTTTGGCACGTCCTGAAACTTTAAACTTAAAAAAAAACTAGTAAAAAAGTTACATTCGGCAAGTGATACCCTCCACAATTTTAAAAAGATTGTTGCAAAAATCTTTTTTTAAAAGGAAAATACTTTTGAAAAAAAAAAAATTGACAAAAAAAATTTAGGTAAAAAAAATCCGCAATTTTTTTATTTTTTTTTTTTGTAAAAAAATATGTTCGTACTTGTCAATTATGTTCACATATGTCAACCAGCAGCCGAATTAAAGCATTTTGTATTTTTAGGTTATGTTGAATGTACTAAAATTTTTGAGTTGTCCTTACATTTTCGTTCATAACTTTTGAACCGCTGAACCGGTGTCGCTCAATTGCAATACCAAACTTCTCGGGAGAACTTCAAATATATATGTTAAGTTTCAGTCGTCTCCGTGTAATACTTTGGCCGTGATCACCATTTCCACAGACAGACGGACATCGCTAGAATGTCTTAAAATCGATCGGGGATCATGAATATATATACTTTATGGGTCGCAGACCGATATTTCGATGAGTTTCAAACGGAATGACAAACTTATATAGGGTATAAAAACGAAACTATAAAGTTTATACAATTTTGTAAACATAATACAGCTCAACACGAAAATGCGTATTGGATTCTGGAAAGAGATTTAGGTAGTATTTGTTGCGCTGATTTCAAATCCGCGTCCCAAATATGTGTATCACGTCAAAATTTTGAGTTATTCGCGGTTAAAGTGTCGAAAAAGGCATTTTTGGACCCTTTTTAAAAGCTTATAATAGCCCTGTTTATAAAAAAAAAATTCTGGACTTGATTTGACCCATTTTTTAACTAAATAGAGTTAATCCTAATCTTAATCCGGTCTGCAAAAAACAGGGCTAATATAAGATTCGGACATGCGATTGACTTGTTATCAAGCTCATTCAAAAGTAAGTAATCAAGAAAAAATGTTCTTAGAATTTAATTTTCTAAAATGGTAAAAAAAAATCTTTAACAAAAACCTTCCAGTTTTTAAATATTTAGTTAAATTACACAGTGTTCTTTAACAAATTTCCATACAAATACACACGTTAATTTTAGATTTAAAGCAATTGTTGCTAATGATTTTTTTACCATTATAAAAAATTAAATTAATTAAATTTCAAGAAAATTTGATTTTGTCATAAAGAGAAAATTACGCACTTTCGAGTGAGCTTGATCTCAAGTCATTCGCATGTCAGGATCTTAATTTATAGGCGCTCAAAAATGATCCTTTTTGGCACTTTAACCGCGATTTTCTCAAAATTGTGACGTGATAGAAAAATTTGAGTGACCGTTTTGGAATCGGGAAACCAAAACCTATAAACTTTTTTTGGTTTCATTCAAAACGCAGCGACAAATCTCAGATTTGTAGAGCGGTGTTATTTAAAAATAAATAAAAACTTAAACAAAAATATTGTTTTATTTTAAATTTCATGGTTTAAAGGTAAGTAAAAAGTTAAAAAAAAACCAAAATGTCCCATATTTAAATTAATATTGTTCAACTTTAGATCAAAATTTGTTACATATTTAAATTGAGCATGGCCGATTTAAAACAATATTGTTAAATGTTAGTTTTAAAATGTTGTCTACTTAAAAATTTAAAAATGGAGATTTCAAACGAGTGTTGAAAAATGCAGGCATTTAAAACATGTTAGCAAAACACAATATGAAAAATGCCGCAGAGTTTTGTACTCTTGCCCAAAAAATTAAATCATGATAATGTTTTATTTAACAAAAACTTTTTACTCACATATTTGCAAAAAAATATGTCAGATTAAAAAAATAATCGGAAAAAAATAACTCCAAGAAATTTCTCAAATTTATCAATATTTACAAAAAATTTGGAAAACTACAGAAAAACTCTGCTAATTAAACAGAGTTTACAGTACTTTTCCAGCTAGCAACAATACTTGGTAATTTTACTAAAAAACTCTGTAAAATGATTTGTATAAAAAAAACTGTTAATTTAAAGAAAATATTGGTTAAATATTAGCGTCTTTTGACAGAAAAAAACTCTGTTTTTTACTATAAAACTCTGTAAAATGTTTTGGACAAAAAAACCGTTAATTTACAGAGTCTGTAGTAAAATATTGGCTAAATAAAGCACCATTTAGCAAAGAAAAACTCTGTTAATTTACATATATTTGTAAAATGTATTTGATGCAACCAAAATTTTATAGAAAAAACTTTGTAGTTAAATGCAGTTTATTTTGGAATTTTCTTTTTTAAGTTTTCTGTGAAATTAATGTTTAAAATACAGACAAAACTTAGTTTTTGGTTACAAAAAATACAAAGTATTTTGCTAAAATCTATATTTTTGCAGAAATATCTGTTAATTATCTGTAAAATAAAGATTACGAGGTTAAAACTAATATAACAGATAAAACTTTGTTTTTTGTCACAAAAAATTCAAAGTATTTTCTTTAAATCTGTATTTTGACAGAAAACTCTGTCAAATATCTGTTGAATTGAGATTACACACCCAGAAAAGTTTTACAGTAACTTTTTTACGGTTATTCAAAAAGTTTTTAGTTAAAGTTGTTTTAAACGTTTAATCGTTTGTTTTTCAACGAAAATAAAATATTGAATGATTTATACAGTTATTAAAACAATAAACTACAAAAGTTACGGAAAAATATTTTTATCAGTTAAATTATTTGTGACTGAATATTCCGTATAATTTTACAGAAGTACGGTTTTTGTAGTTTGTTATTCAAAAAATTTAATTTTTACTCCACAAAATGAAAAATTGTAAACAGTTAAAATAACTGAAATATCGTTTGTTTTTACGGAATGTCAAGTCATTTATTAACGTTTAAAAATAACTGAAAAAGTCTGTTGTTTCAAATGAAATATAAGTAGTCCGTTTTTTAAAAGGAAAAACGATTGTTTTAAACGTTTTTTCAATTGAATTTACTTACAAAATATTTTTAGTGCAGTCATTTTACAATGTATTTTACAGAGTTATTATTTTGAGTGTAAGAACCAGTGGCGGGTACAGCTTTTGGGTTTGGGGGGGGAAAATTTTTTCGAAAAAAAATCATAAATTCACTTTTGTTGACGAGCAAAATAAGGATACGTTTTTTACAAAAAAAAAGTGATGGTAAAGCTATAAAATCATCAAATTTATTAGTTTTTGCCGAAGGAGGTTTGATTTTTATGATCATATTTCGTTTAGATCAATTTTTTTAATTTGTTTTAAAAGAAAATTGTATATTTTTCGTATACATAAGAAGAGAAATTTTTAATAGAAGAATTCTCTCTGCATAGATAACATCACATTTTTCGTGAAAAAATTATTTTTTATGTCTCAGAATCTGAGACTATTTTCGTATAGAAAAATTTTCAGATATTTAAAAGAAATTTAAAAGAAAATTGTATATTTGTCGTATACATATGAAGTGTCTAAATCTGTGAATTTTTTAATATAAGGCTTCTTCTTTACGAAAAATGTCTCAGAATCTGAGACTTTTTACGTATAGAAAAATTTTCAGATTCTAAGAATTTTTTCCATAGAAAAAGCCTCAGATTCTGAGACATTTTACTAAAGAAAGTATCATATTTTAAAGCATTATTGAGACATTTTTCCTATAGAGAGGTCTCTGATTATTAGATTCGTTTCGTACTGCAAAAATTTTAGATTCTGAGACCTTTTTTCTATAGAAAAGTCTTAGATTCTTCGACCTTTTTCCAATAGAAAAAGTTTCAGATTCTAAGACCTTTTTCCTAAAAAAAAAGTTTTAAACTCTGAGGACTTATTCCTAAAGAAAAAGGCTCAGATTCTCAGACCTTTTTCCAAAAGAAAAAGTCTGAGATTCTGAGAGCTTTTTCTTATATAGAGATTCTGTGACCCTTTCCTAAAGAAAAAGTCTCAGATTCGAAATTGTTTGTTTTTAGAAAACATCTCAGACTTTAAGATCTTTTTCCTATAGAAAGGTCATAGATTTTGAAACCTGTTTCTATAGAAAAAGTCTGAGATTCTGAGACCTTATTCCAATAAAAAAAAATCTAAGATTCTAAGACCTTTTTCCCGATGAAAAAGTCTCAGATTCTGCGACCTTCTACCAATTCAGTAAATTTCAACTTCTGAGAATATTTTTCAACAACAAAAAGTCTCAGACTTTGAGACATTTTTCTTTTTAAAAAGACTCAGATTCTGAGACCTTTTTTCTTAAAATAAGTCTCAAATTCAGAAATTCTGAGACTTTTTTCCCTTAGAAAAATTCTTCTGCGGCCTTTTTTCCATAAATAAGCTTTGAGACCTTTTTCACATAAAAAAAATCCTCAGATTCTGAGAATTTTTTCTTTAGAAAAAGTTTATTCTTTAGAAAAAAAAAAATTAAAATAGTTTTACATTCATATGTAAGTGTGACTATCAACATTTTTAAAATTTTAAGATATTTTTCCTATTGCTATGTAGAAGACAAACATTTTTTATATAAATCAAATTAAGATCCTGTAACATTTTTCTACACAAAAAAAGCATATTCTAAGTAATTTGTTTATGCCAAAATTCATAATAAGATTGACATATATTTTTCAGAGAAAATTTTAAGATTAATTCACATTCTCCTTTAAAAATTAAAAAAATGTTCCCTATTAAAATGTTCAGATTTTTTTCTATAAAAAATTTTTGGACTTCTAGATTTTTTTAGAAAATTCCTTCTTTATTTTTTTCTTCTTTTTCTTTTCTTTCCTTTTCTTTCTTTTTTTCTTTTTTTTCTTCTTTTTTTCTTTTTTTCATTTCGAAATTTGGTCTGGGGGGGGAAATTTCCCCTTTTTCCCCCCCCTTGTACCCGCGCATGGTAAGAACAAATCAAGAAAATACAAAAAAATGAGTCAGAAAAATGCAGATATATTCAGAAAAAATCACAAAATTCAGAAAGAAAAACAACTAGAAAATTTAGAAAAATCTGTAAAGAATTAATAAAAAATTAATGCAAACAAATTTTTCCTAAACAAAAAGAAATGTACAAGCTAAAAAAAACTAAATGAAAAAAAAAAAAATGAACAGTTGACTGACCACGGATTCGATCAGCGAACCTTCTGTTTTCCAGTCTGGCTCACTTCCGCAAGGCCACCGTAGCTTATTTACATAATGAGTTAAATTTTGATATGTTTCTCTTGCTTGTAGATACATACTCGATTTTCAAATATACTGGTTAGTATTGCCATGTGGTAATATTTTATTAGACAAAATTTGCGATGATGGTAACAAATCTAATTGGAAATGCGATATTTGGTATGGCAATACTGCGTCAATCGAGTGACACCTAGCGCCGCTAGGTGTCCCTACCAAAAGTATGTGTTTTTTTATTTTATTTATTAATTTTAAATTATTGTCGAAGTTTACGGTTGTAAAAAAATGAAAACTATAATTCTTATTTTCTTTTTTGTTTAATCGTTAGCTTATATAGTCAAACTGAGGTGGCGTCCTGCAACTTTTTTAAAATTAGACCCCAGCCTAAAAACATTATCATGTTAAAATACATGTCATCTAATTACATTTGAACTTGAAGAATAAAATAATGTTATTACGGTAGAAAATTTTAATGAATTTCCTAAATCGGATTGTATTCCTTAATCAAGTGGTCTACCACATGTTGGATGCCTGGGGGAAGTTTTGAAAACTTGGCTGATTTTTAACCGATTTTAGTGTGTAGTACCTTAAAAAATAAGTGATAATTAACTCGAATAATTTTTTATGATTTTTTTCTAAAACTACATTTAAATACTAACACAACGTTGGTCCAACTTTTTTTAAGATATCTCTATTTTTACTGCCCGGTGAAAAATGTTCGTATATATACGAATATATTCAAAATTAATTGAAAATTTAAATTTTTTCATTTTTTTTTTTTAAATCACCATTTTGGAAAATTGATTACTCAACACCAACTTGGTAAAAAAAGGCTGAAAATTTGAGTGAAAGTTGCATTTAACACGTACTAAAACATTTTCAAATAAAATTTATCGAAGGGGTGATTTATACAAGTGATTTATACAAGTGAGTGATTTGGCCTTGAATGCCCCATATATATACTTTCCCAGTTGGAAAATGTGTCACTGAGGAAATTTCCTCAGTGATTCCTTGAGGAAATGTCTTCAGGTTCTGACAAATCATAGGTAATCCTTGATGACATGTCCTAACATTGTCAGCACGGAATGTTTGCTTTAAGAGTGTGGACAATTCCTCTAAGACGTCTAAAAGGAAATGTCTTCAGAATAGAAGTATATGGAATTAGAATTTTAAATCTGGGCAACTCTTCAATTTCCAAGAAAAAGATGGCAATATTATCGATTTAATTAAAATAAAATCGAAATCTAACAAGTAGAATAAAAGTAATAAATAGACAAACAATTTTAAAAATAAAGTTTGGAACAAGTGGTTAGGTGTGGGACTAATAAACTGGAGGTTCCAGGTTCAAATCCAGTTGGGACTAAAAAAGGCAAAAAGTTTTTTCTAAATATGAGAAAGATAATTTATAAAGGAAAATGGATAAAAGTAAAAACTAAAGGAAATACGAAAATTTTTTGTATTTTCGCATGACCTATGTCAGACATTTCCCCAAAGAAGTCTTAGGTGACATGTCCTCAGAAGGTCAGCCCTGACCACTGCTGACTTTGAGTGAGGACATTTTGAAAATTTGTATGAAACTGTCCTCAACCCAGTACATAGAGATGTCTTGTGGATGTCAGGTGTGACTCTGACATGTCATCGCTCCGTCACTGATGATGGCTCGAGGACGTTGCCAACTGGGTTATGGAGTCCCCGACGTTTTGATATTTCGATGTGTTACACAGGGAATGACAAAGTCAGTTTACCCCCATACTGTAGTTGGATGGTATAAACCAATGGTTCCCAACCTTTTTTCCGCCATGCCCCACTTTCGAGTTAAAAAAACTAAAATGTCCCCCCAACACTGAAGAAAAATTTGTAAATTTTTCAAATTTGTTTTAAAATTCAAAATTTACTTGTGGTTAAGCAAACTTTATGTTAAAATCATCGTTAAACGAAGTTTTTAGAAAAAATTTTCTACAATCAATTAATAATTTAACTAAAATAATATTTTTTGGTTTATTTAACAAAATAAAAATCTTGAAAATTTGCTCGTTGCCCCCCTGAAGCATTCAAATTGCCCCCCAGTGGGGCGAGAATCAAAGGTTGGGAACCATTGGTATAAACATATTAATTTTGAGGTCCACTGATGTCCGCTGAGAAGACACACAACGTAAGTTAATTGTGTTAATTTAAAGAAATTTGGAAATAACTTAGATCTAATAAAATTAGTTCCAGATAGCCGATTCACCGATTAATCGATAAAAGCAATTTTTTATTAACCCAGAAACCGATTTTCAAAAATGTCACTTTGAAAACACTAATTTATTCATATTTTCACCTATACATAGAACGTAATATAAACATTATACCTGAATGTTTTTTTTTTTGTGATTATATAAAAATGTCAACAGCTCCAATTAATTCAAATACGAATACAAGCACTTTTTTTCTCCCAAAGTACACCTTCGTTTTAAAGGATTTTATTTCATTTCTTTTCTTCTTTTTTTTCTACTTCTATGCATACCCATGATTGTATATGTATATTCAAATCGATGGGCACTTTAAACATTTTGTGGACTAAAAAGAGACCCTCAAAGTTGGAGTGGCAACGACCGTAATTGCTTAATTAAAATTATAATGTTAATGAATGCATAAATATGTATGAAACAGAAATGTAAAATAATATTAAGGAACAAAATATCCTCGAGCTTAGAAAGGTGAGTGAGTGTGTTTATTTGAAATTAAATCGAAAGAAGCAAAAGTAAATCTAATTGCCTGCGCAATATATCAAAGGGATGGATATTTCCCATCGGGCAGGCAGGCAGGCAGGCATTTCACCCAAATCAAATACATTCATTTCGTAAATTAAATTACGTCCATTGATATCATATCTAAGAAGCATTTCTATAATGAACATACCATGTGCGCATTTTAGCGTTAGAGAAGGTATTATTTTGTTGTTGTTGTTATTCTATACATACACACTCTGTTATCCTTTTTTAAGCGCTTTGCCAAAATTGATTTCTGAGCGTTTTAATCAATCCCTGACATGTGCAAAGTCCTAAAAGCCCTCAACACCGACATGTTTTCATTATTCGAGCGTGATTATTAAGACTTCAAATAAATTGCCAAGTCAAATTCCCAGTAGAGTGATGCTGTAGTACATTACAAATGAAAATACTCAACAAAAAAAAAAGAAACTCACACCCCAGTGGGTATGTAAACATTCATTGGAGTATCAGTAAGTACTCATGGCAATGGCAACTCAACCCATGTTTCTAAGGAAGCTTACACTAAACAAAATCATAACTCCACGAACTTGCCATCAACGACAATGTAATCACCATCGCCACCACCATCATCATCGATACCATCATCACTGGCATCAACAACAACATGGCAGTTGTTAAGTGTAATCATCAACGGAAATCAAACAGACAAGGAGTTGAGCCAAGTGGAAAAATAATGAAAACATTCGTAAGCACACAAAATACAACTGGGGAGGATATTGAAATCGATCCAAATGTTCAAAAACGCTATATATGTATGTACTATACTATAATAAAATCACCGTTCAAACTTACATACACACGTATATATGTACTATATATAAACCCAAACCAATTGACAGCCGAAGGCCGTACAGCCCAACCCCTATATTGTGTATTTGTTATGTGCATATGCTTTCCGAAACATTCATACTTACGCACATACATATACATTAGGATGGACCGTTATTATATTTTTTTCTCTGATCCCTATCTCCTATAAATATTCTCATACAAAACCACTAAAACGAGCGTTTTAAAGGACTAAACGGTTCTACAAATATTTTCTGCATCGAATTTCACTATGGGTTAACAAATGCCAAAAGTTCGACCGAAGTGTGCAAAATGCTAAAAAAATAATAAAAAAAATGGTATGGAATCATATTTTATTAAATTTTGTTACACCAAAGATTAGTGTTTGGGAATTCCCGGACTTATCAATTTCCCGGGAAACGGGAAAAAAATAATTAATTTCCCGGGATTCCCGGGAATCCCGGGAAATATTCATTATTAATATTAATCATAAAAAACATTAAAATCTTACCAACTTTCTATTAAAAACAGTTTTATTAGAGATAAACAATTAATTAAAACATAAAAAATCAAAAAATTAAAGTTAAAAATCGTAAAATACAATAAAACTAGAGTTGTGTCGTTCACGAACGAACTAGTTCAATTGAACTATTCACTTAACTGAGCGGTTTATCTAATTCGTTCATTTCAGCTCTTTTAGGTGTTTTCGTTCATTCAGCTCAATTGGTCATTACTTCATTTTGATTTTTCAGTTCGGTCGTTAAATTTTTATACCCTCCAACTACAGTATGGGGGTATACTCACTTTGTCATTCCGTGTGTAACGCATCGAAATATCGGTGTAGGACCCCATAAAGTATATATATTATTGATCAGTGATCGATTCTAAGACATTCTAGCGATGTCCGTCTGTCCGTCCGTCCGTCCGTCTGTCCGTCTGTCCGTCCGTCTGTGGAAGACACGATACAGTCCAAAATAAAAGTGGTAGACTCCTGAAATTTGGCACATATATGTCTTATGTTCATAGGCTGGTTAAGTTCGGAGATGGGCAAAATCGGACAAGGGGGAAAAAAGTTCCCCCTTGAAGAACTAAACAAACCTCTGAAAAATACCATATTTTTACATGATTTTTTGTGTTTTTGTTTAACAAATCTAACATTTTAATGCTACAAGAAGTTCAGGGTCCTGCATTTGGACCCACAGAATTAGAAAAAATCGTTTTACGGTCCGCCCCCCCCCATTTATGGGCGTGGAATAATTTTTTTTTTTTTTATATAATGATAAATTTCAATTTCTTTAGTACAAAAAGCATAAGAATTATTTTTTTTAACACTTATTCGAGAGGAATTGTGCCCCCAATTACCACTACCGACCCCCCCCAAAAAAAAAAGACGCCCCTGCAATTTTTTGTTATTTATTTGCATGTTGGAGGGTATAAAAGATTCGGCACAGCCGAATTTAACACTCTTACTTGTTTTTGTTAATTTTGTCAAAAGGCGTTAGTTTTTTCTCCTCATTTGACACGCTTTCTCATCATTGATGTGTTTTTTTACAAAAATTTTATATATTTATGTTTTTTTTAACATTTTTGTATTTTATGTTATTTAACATTTTTGTATTTTTTGAACGAAAGCCAAAACAACAGACATGATCGAAATGATTCGACCACGAACTGTTGAACGAAAACCAAAATTGACCGATTTGAACTAGATGAACGACCAACAGACATGATCAAATGATTTGTTCACGAACTGTTGAACGAAAGAGCCAAAAGAGCGATTGAACTAGATGAACGAACTAGGTCTTTTATCTGAAATGAACGAGAATGAGCGCTCACTCAATTGAACGATTAAGCACAAGTCTAAATTAAACAAAACAAAAAAAATAATGCAACTTTTTTCCCCACAAAAAAACGCAAAAAATAGCTAAAAATCGCAAAAAAAATTTAAACTGCGTTATTCGAGCAAAGACTAATAAAGTTGACTGCACTTTTAATATTTGTTCTGGAAATGTTAATTCTAGGATAAAAATTTTTATATTTTTTTGACAGTCTTAGCAAAATTATCATTAACCGATGTAAATTTTTTGAATTTTTGAAGTTTTTTCATGATATTGTCATACTTTTTACACTTGGTCAGTTTTCCTATGAATATATATTAGCACTGTTCTTCCAAATAGAAAAAATACAAAAAATAGCAAATGTTATTATACCTGTATGTAAAAAAGATATTAAAAATTAAATTAAAACAAACCTTTTTTATGTAAAATGGTCTATTTTATAAAATTCCCGGAATTCCCGGGAAAAATTAAAAAAATTCCCGGGAATTCCCGTCAGTCTTTTCCCGGGAATTCCCGGGAAATACGACCCGGGAATTCCCGGACCCCAAACACTACCAAAGATACTTAATAATTTCCTTTTCTTTATATCGTCCGAACTTCTGGCTTTTAAGAACCACTAGGAAAATTTGATGCAAAATAATTTTGTTGAACATTTTAACCCTTTAAGCGTACGTTTTAGTTGTGTTCAATGAGAATATTTAAAAAAGACTAAAATTAACCCTACAAATGAGAGATAAAGGGAGATATTTAGCTCAGAAGTTGATTTAATAAATTTATGGACTTATTTCAAACCACTTTGGAGAAATACAACATTTTTTATTGGCGTTTTTTTTTCGGGAAAACGCAAATTTATCTTGAAAAACTGGGAGACAATGTGTACAATAGTATGTCGGACGGTGTTATCAAGACTAAAAAAACACCTAAGCTTGTAAAAATTAAAAAAAAAAAAATAGAGGAAGCCCCCAATAACACTGAAAAAAATTGAGGTCACTTTTGTAGCAGAAAACTTTGTCCAAACAAAACGATTTTTTGTTTCATAAGCTTATCAAGAAAAATAATAACAAAATATTAAAAAAAAACAATTTCTTTTTTCATTATGTGATTTTTTTTTAAACCAAACTTAATTAAACCCAAAAGAACGAACAGGAGATATTGAACAAATTTTTATGAACATACGTTTCTTGTATGGATGGGCCACTTTTTCCAGGTAGCCGTTTCCGATCAGAGAAAAAGTGTAAAAACGGCCCATTCTAATATACACATTTCTTGATGTATTATAACTTGTTTGCGGACGTGCCATTGAAACTCGAGGGACACTCTAATATGAAAACAACAAAAAAATTCTCGAATAAATACCATGGCAAAAGCATCGTGAAAGCGAAGGAACGGAAACTGTTTTGTCGTCTGTAATCTATTTACACAAAAAAAGAAAAAAAAAAAAACAACAAAAAAACAGATCCCTTCATTCAACAACAGCAACACTCGACAGCACTCATCATATCCGAGACAACATTTGCGCCCAAGTGCACACATACATACATTTTTGGTAACAAAACTTTACACATACATATACAATATCCAATATTATTTAACGTTTTTGCGCCCTACATAAATAATAACATGGTATTTGAATTGTACATTAAAGTTTTAAAGAGTTAGAAAATGTAAATTACTAAGTAAACCAAACATACGATACAGAATGCGATATGTAAAGTAAGGTTTAAAAAAAAATTTGAAACTTAAGCTCTTATGTGCCAAGAACAAAGCCTATTGAAATTGGAGAAAAAATCGGTCCATGTTTTGACCTAGCCCCCATAACAACGTCATTTTTAGATTTGGCTTTTTGTATTAATAAATCATCAAACCAAATCTTAAAGGAATCGACCCAGTTGTACTGGTACATATAGACCACCCTGCCTATATTCACAAAAATCTCTCAAAATTCAAGAAAAAACAAGTATGAAAATTATAGTCGGTCAAAACCTACCACATAATACCCCACGGTGACAGGACATTACCCCCATAACGGAAAAGGGGATTATGCCCGAATTCATTACGATCATAATGCCCATAATAGTTGTGGGGACTATGACCATTTCCAAAACGGTCCCAATCCCAATGGGGATTTTAGCTTTGTAATCATTTTTTACAGATAATTAACAGAGTTTTCTGCTAAAATACAGATTTAAGAAAAATATTTTGTTTTTTTTTCATTCAAAAAACTGATAGTTAAAAAAAGAGTTTTCGTAAAAATCCTGAGTTTTGAGTATTTTTTATTGTTACCACACCAAAATTTTATCTGTATTTTTTTTTTGAGAAAAAAATAAAAAAAATACCAAAACAAAACAAAAAAATCTTCACAGAAATCTTATAACAATTTTGCAAAATAACATACATTTAACTAAACTCTGTAAATTTACAGAGTTTTTCTGTAAAATTATGGTTGTATTAAATGCATTTTACAAATATATGTAAATTTATAGAGTTTTTCTTTGCTAAATGGTGCTTTATTTAACAAATATTTTACAAGATACTTTGTAAATTAACAGTTTTATTGTCCAAATCATTTTACAGAGTTTTTAAGTAAAATTATAGAGTTTTCTCTGTCAAAAAGTACTCATATTTAACCAATATTTTAAATACTCATTGACGCATTTTCCAGTTAGGAATTTGGTATTTTATCAGATTGAAAATGCAAATAAATATTGATTACATGTGTGGTTGTTGAGGAATTTAAATTGAAAGCAAACCTTTTAGTAACTTTAAAGTAATACACTCCAAAGCAAAGCTCTGTCAAAAAATCTGTAAAATGACTGTCAATTTGTATTAGCACACTTTTAGCAGAAAATTCTGCTGAAATGGATATTTTAAGTAAATTCTCTGTCATTCAGTTTTAGAAAATAACAAAAAAAAATCTGCAAGTTTACTGATTTTGTTTGCTGAATTTCAAAATATTTTTGTCCAGATTTTTTGCAGACTATATTTTTATCTTACAGAAATAGTCTGTTGTCATTTAAAAAAAAAAAATAAGTTTTTAAGATTTAATTTTTTTTAGGTTTTGTGAAATTTAAAACCCATAAACTAAAAATTATCAAACATAAGTATTTAGTTATCCCGTTTAAAAAAAAAAATCCTGAATTTTTTCCAAAATTTAAAATTTAAACTTAAAAAAGACTTGGAAATTTTATTTTTGAACAACAGTATAGCTTAAAAAATCTTTGGAAATTTTTTAAAGTTTTTTTTATACAGATTTTTCTGCTGTCTCGACAGATTTCTCTGCTAATTACATCAAAATAATTAAGACAGATATTTAGCACACCGAGTTTGCACAATGAGTGTAATTTCAGCATATTTTTCTGCTGATTAGACAGAGAATTTATTTTAAGTGCAGTACAAATTGTTTTTTTTTTTTTTGTGTAATCAACCAATTTTGTAAGTAAAATCAACTGAAAATGTTTAGTGAAAACAAAAAAAAGTTTTACATATTTTTCCTTTTACAAAAAAAATATTTAGGGTATTCACATGCACACAAAAAATTATTGGCTAAAAAATTTCAATAAAATCTATTGATCAACAAAATTTAAGTGAGTCAATTATTGTTTTGATCAACATTTTTATTATTTTCTTTAACTATCAAATTACAAATTTTCAACATACCAGATTTTTTTTCGCTTCAATTTATTTGAATATATTAATTCGAAAATATACTTTACACTAGGGTTTTACTTTTTTTATTGTTGGCAACATATTGAAAAGCAAAAAATATAAATTTCTTCATAATTATTCCATAAGCTTGAAATTTGTTTGTTAAATCAATCATTATTTTAATTCACTTTAAATAAAAAATTGATAAAATTTCTAATCAAAATCGAAAAAGTGATTAATTAAAAAAAAATCAATTAATCCCCAACCATTAGATGATTGACATAACAATTTTCTTTATCGGAGGAGTTTCAATAAAACAATTAATTGAATCCGCGTTTTTGTTGATTGACCTTCGTTTTCAATTCTTTCTGTGTGGGTATTGTATTTTTTGTATTGCCCTATCTAAAAACAGAGTTGGTAAAAGTTATTTATCGCTAATTCAATATTTTTCTCTTAAATTCTATAGCACACATGTAGGTACTTACATATTCGGCTTATGTCAAGATTTCTAAGTCTGTTAGTCAAAAAATCAAAAGTGTACGTATATATTACTCTCCTTATATATATTTTTTTTTGTAATTTCGTATCTGTCATCAGTGGTGGGAGTTCATTCATATGTATATCTTTTGTATTTGTAGTAACGTTCTATACGTTTATACTACTATAATTTGTGTAGATATAATATGTAAATTAAAGTGGGCTGAAAAATAATTTTGTTCAATCTTAATTCTGTTTAATGAGAGAAACTTGTAATTGCAATCGCTGAAAAAATTAAATAAAAATTGGAAATGGGTCCAACTTCCGTTTAGCGTACACAAATTAAACAGTGATACAAAATCAAACTTTCCGAAACGGATGAAACCAAAAAAAAATAAAGTTGACATTTTACATAACAAAACCCTCAAGGCTTTTTTCTAGTTCAGCGCTATTTCAATATTAAGCATACGCCATTTATACAGTTTTCAAGAAATTATAATTATAATAAAAGTTCAAGAACTTCAAATGCGTGTAAAATAAAATCTAGAGCTGAACTAAAAAAAAAAACTTGATGGGTTTGTTATGGAATATGTCAACTTTCATTTGCTTTTGGTTTCATCCCATTCCTATTTTGGTTGTTGCACAGTCTTGTTAGTTTAGGAATAAACTAGTTTTTTCTAATTGTGTATATTTATTGTTAACTGTAAAACTATTTTAAACTTTTCCAAAATTACGGCGTTCTGACCATTGATTATGTTAGAGGAGACCAAAAAAAATATACATGTTTGAGTGTTTTGAAAGATCACATCGAAATTTAATGGTAGGGGATGTTAAAATGTCTACCCTTAAAAAAATGTCCTTGCAGCATACACTCAGAAACAAAATTAACTGAAAAATGTGATAAAAACCTAAATTCATGAAAATTGATAACGACTTAGCTCCATTGACATGTTTTCCTTTTTTCCACTCCATACTTTTCTTCAAAATAAGGACAAGAAAAAAATGTTAATATTTGCTGTGTTTTTCAAAAAGTGGATTTATTTTCAAATTAATCTTTATTTTGTTTAAAATAAATATTTTAACATGCCAAAACAAATTTGGAATATTTTTTTCCGTAATCTATGATAAATTAGCAATTATAATCCGAAAACATGATAAAAAAATTTGGAAAATTAAAAAAGTTATAAATAAATCAAAATTAATCCAATTAAATTTTAGGATTTAATAAGTCCACTTTGGATTAATTTTGATTTATTTAAAACTTTTTAAATTTTTCAAATTTTTTAATCATTTTTTCGGATTATAATTGCTAATTTATCGTAGATTACGGAAAAAAATATTTCAAATTTGTTTTGGCAAGTTAAAATATTTATTTTAAACTAAATAAGATTAATCCGAAAATAAATCCACTTATTGAAAAACACAGCAATTATGTCAATTTGAACAGAGCGTATGAGTAATATTTATGCAATTAATAATACTCATTCGCAACGTTAAAATAAGAAAATACAAGTAAATTACAAAATTTAAATGAAATTTAAAATTAAAATGCGATTTTCTCAAAAAAAAAAAGGAAAAACGAGTGTCTGAATTTTTTTGTGTGGATGGACAAACATCTTAACTTTAAAAAAATTTTAAAAAATGTTAAAAAAAAAAAAAAAAAATGGCCGGATTTTTGATAAATTGACTTTTTAAAAATTTTAATCGATAGCCCATACAAAACTATATAAGAATGTAAATTTTTGAGATTGTGGTGCATTCCGTTTTCATGTGATAAATATTTAATCATTTCAACTCGCCACAAATTTTACCATTTTTTCAATATTTGACTACGCCTCCTAAGCCCAGTTTTTGAAAAGTAGAAAAACCAAAAACGCAATTTTCTTTGTTCCATATAGGGCTATCCAAACAACCTATTCAGAAATTTACGGGACACTTGTTTTTCTGTAGCGGGACATTTGGTGTGGAATGCCGCATACATGTGTAGAAAAAAAAGTAAAAAATACATTTATTACTTGTTACTTTCATGCACTTCAAACTTTTTCTATTGAAAAAAAGTAAATCAGTAAATCAATTTCAAGTTATAAAAAATTGACTAAAATAGTGGAAAAAACTTCCTCAATAATCAAAAGATTATATCAAAATAGACACGAACCCATATTAAATTATATATTGCGTCATATAACTTTTTTAATTCGGAATCTAACAAATCGTAAAATATACCCAGAAAAAGGGTGAACATTTTCAATGGGCAGGTAACGGATCTGTTTTTGGAAATGTGTTTTTTATGGCTTCGAAAGCAATGGTGTGTTGAGCGTCATGCAGAAGTAATATCATGACTCATGAGTACTTTCAAGAATTAATACATTGATATTCCGCCCACTCCATTGTTCGTATAACAACAGTAAGGGGGTGGCATGGGATGGTATGTAATTAGGTACATACTTGTAGTATTTTTGTATGGATATTAGGACTATAACAATATTTTTGCCATAAAGGAAAATAAAAAAAATGAGAACAGGAAATACGTAAATTTTTAGACATTATTCTAAGAACGACTTGAGTACTCAAAAAAACCTTCTAAAATGACAAGAAAAGTTTGTAACTTTTTTTTGCTACCTATTTGGCAAGAATTCGTTGTAATTTTACAAGCTTTTTATTAATAATTTTGTAATTTTACAAGCTTTTTACCAATAAAATTGTAAATTTACAATTTTTTTGACGCGATAAAACATACAAGTAGGTTTCGTGACTTTACTAGATTTTTCGCTACCTTCTATTTTACGAGAATTTCTAGTAAAAATTACGAGCTTTTTGCAATTTAAAAAAAATTAAATTTCGATCGAAAATTGTTTGTTGTGAAAAAACAAGGAAAACTGTCAAATATTAATAAAATGGGATTGCGAGACTTTTTCTAGTAATTTGACAAGGTTTTTTTTTTGTATGAGGGAAATGTCAGCACACCCTGCCAAGTGCCGATTATAATTGAGGACATTTTATATGAAACTGTTCTAAACTCGGCCCGTCAGCTATAATGGCTCATGGACGTTGCCAACTGGGGTAGAACACTTTCAAATTTCTTTCAAAATTTCGGGGTTCGAATGATTAGTTTTGTAGGTTTAAAGTTTATCGATATTTTTTGTAATTTATCGCGTCAAAAAAGTTGTAAATTTACAATTTTATTGGTAAAGAGCTTGTAAATTGTTTGTACTTTTACAAACTTTTTACCAATAAGATTGTAATTTTTACTAGGAACTCTCGTAAAATACTAGATAGCAAACAATCATTTTACGAGTTTTTTTTTTGGTAATTTTACAAGATTTTTTATTTTTTTTGAGAGTACATTAAAAGTTATAACCCTACTTTCTACAAGTATGTAATACACATAGATACGAGCAACGTTCAGTATGAATGTGTGAGTCGGCGAACGTGTTTGGTAAATAACACGTTCAACATGTCGCTAAAATTCACTGCTGCAGGGTTGAAAAAATGCAAACTACGACGCCATTATGAATTCATTGAAGTGTATGGAGTGTTAATTCCCTTTAACTGTAATGAAAGGCATCCGATTTATTAATTTATGCAGCATTAACATTTCTGTCAAAATGCCAAATGATGTTGATACCCTTAGGTATACTTAAATTGTCAATTAAGAGGGATGAACACTATCACAAAATTAAATGCATGTAATTTAAATAAAATCAAATAAATGGCTTGGCTGGCTAAAATAACCAGAATTTAAGATTTTTCTGAAAACGCAAATGAAAACCTGTTTTTCTAGAAATCCCGATGAATCGTTATGTTTCTCGTATTTAAATTTAATACAATGAGCTTTTACAACGCTTTAAGTACACCAAATATCATTTTTTAGTGTCCAACCGAAATGTTTGGCCAGGTGTAGGTTTGAGTTGGTTTAAAGAACCCAAGTAGAAAAGTTAAATTCGTCTTGGCCGAATCCATGAATACCCTCAACAATGTCCTAGTCAATTTCATACCTTGAACAAAAAATTATAAATTTAAATTAGAAATTGACAAAAAAAAATTTTGAGTGCAAAATTTTTTTCGAGTTTATCTTAATTAGAAATTTTTTATTTTGAAAAAAAAAACTTTTTTTAGTAATTTTTGTAAAAAAATTGACAAAAAAAAATTTTTTTAAAAAGTTGGCAGATGGTTGTTATTAAAATGAATGTGATAGCAAACAATCTGTTTACTATCAAAATAATCGTTATACGATGAAAAAATTGCTACTTAATTTAATACAGTAGTTTAAAGACACATCTTGTAATAATAGACTTTTGAGAACTAAAATATATTTTTGAGCAGCATCCCAACTTCAAACGCTTATAACTTTTTTGTTATTTAAATTAAAAGTCCATATATATTTTTTTTTAAAGACAGCTTATCAAGTTTTAAAATTCGTGCGCATTTTATAATTTGTTTCAAAGCTTATAGTCATATTTAATCAAAAATATAAATAAAAAAATTTAAAAAAATTAAATTTCGTTAAAATAAACTTTATGTTCCTAACGGTTCACAGTGCGTTGAGCCCATATAAAGAAGGGACAAAATTAGAAGGAATAGTCAGATATTTTTGAAATTTGGTAGATTACACTATGGTTCCAACTCAAAGAATGATTTTCAAAAAAAGAAAAAATTAAAAAAAAAAATTGTTTTCGGAAATTTTTTTAGAATTTTTTTTTTTTTTTTTGAAAAAAAATTATCAACCATAATATATTTCTAGTAGTCAGTTAGCTCGGCCGAAGGCCAAAAAATTATATTTAAAAAAAACTTAAAGATGTGTCACTCAAAAAACCGAAAATTTTGCCGAAATTTGTGCTAAACTAAAATGGCAATTGTGAGAGTTTGCCGAAAAATGCTGGCTAGATGTTAATTTTAGTATTAAATAGACCATCTAGAAAACACTTTCACATTTAAAGACTCAAGCAAGTTCGTGCCCAAACACAACTTTTTGTCCACGAAGGATATAGGCTATTTTGGCTTCAAAC
Organism: Pegoplata infirma; assembly: GCA_963921195.1. Lineage (NCBI taxonomy): Eukaryota > Metazoa > Arthropoda > Insecta > Diptera > Anthomyiidae > Pegoplata > Pegoplata infirma. The sequence goes on along the minus strand of OY992540.1, from coordinate 228,417,818 downwards.
TCCTTAAAACCGCAACCCCCAAGAATAACGCCAAAGATGCATGGAATTAAAAATTGGAGTTTTTAATAAAAACTACTTTCCTTGGCCTTCAATTTTCCTTTTAATCCTGTTAATAATTTAATTTTTTCCCATTTGCTGTTAGTATAATTGTAATATGGTTTTTATCCCGATTTAATAATACGCCTTAAAACTATCAACTTTGAAACCCTGGCAGACTGACAGTATTGCCATAAAATTTTTGTCATTATACTTTCTTAATGGCTTGGAGTGTTGCCATTGAGAAACTGTATAAGCTTTTGGAAATTTGTTAACCCAAGTAAAAATGTGAAGGATCAGTACTGATCCGAAAAATGGATCGCTAAGATTAGATCAGTTTTAATCGGACGGATACAATTTCATCCGAAAAATGGGGTTATCTAATTATATAAACCCATTTTTCGGATAACATTGTATCCGTCCGATTAAAACTGATCTAATCTTAGCGATCCATTTTTCGGATCAGTACTGATCTTTCAAATTTCGGATCAGTACTGATCCGAGTAAGATCTTTTAAATCTCGGATAAGACGTGATATATAAAAGTATATCTAAACATTTTTACTCGGGAAATTCTTTTTTTTTAATTTCTGCCAAAAAATATGCATTTGCAACCATAGTGCATTCGCATAAAATATTTTAGTTAAGAAAACTATGAATTTTTGAAAAATTAGGTGCAAGGACACGCCTACCTCCCATATGTCCTGAAATTTAAAAAAAAATATTTTAGCTACAATATTGCCGATTTAAATTTTCATCTAAATCGGAACAAGGATAAAAGGTCCTGCCATATATCGTTTTTCTTAAAAACGCTATAAAGCCTACAAAAATTGTGCGATCGCTATAAAACTTGGTACGTTGATTGATACTTATAAAGTTTATATTAATGCCAAATTTGATTAAAATCGAGTTATTAATGTTGAAAATACAAAAACAGCTTTTAATAAAAAATGGGTAAAAAAACTTTTGCAAAAATAAAAATTAAAAATATAAGGAGTGAAAAATAAGCAACTTTTCTTTTTGTTGTTCAAAATATAACATATTAAACTACCAAAAGTAATTAAAAGAAAAAAATCCGAGATGACGGATTTGAGAAAACAAATCTTAAACTTTAATAAAAATTTAATTTAAACAATAAATTAAATGTGGTAAGCAATACTGTGCAAAAAGATTTTATATCTTGAATGGCACCAAAAAAGTTATGCCATTAGTACCCAAAACCACCAAAGAGTTTTGAAAATATAGCTAAAGTTTTTTTATGGCCCACTGTAGTTTTAATTTTTATTTTTTCAATGGCGTTGGAATAAGTAAAACGAAAGAAATTAAATAAACTTCTAAGCTAAATAAAGCTCACACACTTCTTCAATGAAATTTGATGGCGGTTCTTTTCTTAGAACATATTAACTCTCTACCACTTATTTTTAAGGATCATTTTAGTCCCTTTTTTAAATATCGTCGTAGAACGTCATTAAGACGTGAGTTTAAAGGGTTAAAATGTTTTACAAAAATGTTTTGCATAAAATTTACCAAAAGCAAAAATTCGTGCGATATAAGCAAAATGCTTAAAAATATAAAACTGTAAAATACCATATATTGTGAAATTGTGTTTTACCAGAGCAGCGTAAAATAGTCGTAAAAAATTTTTAAAATCTACATCTGAGCCACAATATTGTTTATAAACATATTTTGTATAAATACATGTCTTATAAAATTTAATGGTGGTTCTTTTCTTTGAACATATTAACCTTCTATCTCCCATTTTAAGGGGTCATTTTAGTCCCCTTATCAAATATTCTTATTGAAAACCAATAAAACCTGCGTTTAAAGGGTTAAAATATTCTACAAATATTTTTTGCTTCCAATTTTTACTAGAGCTTTTTAAATGCCATCCACGTCGTTGAAGGAAATGTGGTATTGCTATGGACCAGCCGGTCTATGCGAGGAGTTCAAAATTTTGAGCTCCGCCACCCCTAACCTAACCTAACCTAAATGCCATCTGTTTGGGACTACAACTATATTTAAGTTCAATGCTAAAAATTATTTTGGAACATTTTAACCCTTTAAACGCACGCTTTATTGATGTGCGATGATGATATTTGAGAAAAAGGACTTAAATAACCCCTTAAATAGGAGATAGCGGGTTAATTTATTCTAGAAAATAACCGCCATCAAATTTTACTTATTCTAACGCCATTGAAAAAAATTAAAAACTACAGTGGGCCACAAACATTTTTTTTTATTTTTTTTTTTTAATTTGAGAGAAAAAGAATCGCACAAAAAAATTTTTTTTTTTTTATATATAAAAGTTTCTCCCATAAAAGTGAGCCATTATAGCCATAACGAAAAATATTTTTTTTTTTTATAGAAGGAATGAAAAATACGTAACTTTTCTTTTAATTATCAGAAAGATGTAGCTTTGAACTACACCAAAAAAAAAATTGGGGAAAATTTAAGATGATGGATTTATTTATTCCATCAAACCTGGATGTTTTCTAACTTTTTACCAAAAAAAATGTTACTTTTTAAATAAATTAAAAATATTTAAACTTAATAAATAATTTTCCGAAAAAAATTCAGATTATTAACGATATATATACCAACTTTGAAAATTAATTTCGTACCATTTCGTAAATATTGAATTTTTGGTAAAAATTAATGTAAAACTTCACCAAATCATTTATATTTATCAATGCAAAAACGCCCAAAATCACTCGACTTTGACGGTATGTGGTCTGACCGAAAATTGATTTTGTTAGTGATTCGTTTATGGTACACTCATAGAAATCCTACAGTATTCCTTACTAAAAAGTTGGTAGTTATTACTAATTGTTAGTATTAAAGGGCCCTACAACGCGTTAGTCAATTTTTACTAACGCAGTTATAAAAAAACGGTAAACAAATTTAAAAGCCAAAACCTATCCAAAATCGATTTTAAAAAATTTTTTAACAAAAAAAATTGTTTCAAAAATATATAATTATTGAGCTTGATAGCTGGCAATCTTCTATTTCGGAAATTTAAAAAAAATATATATTTATTTTTTTTCAACGAAAATTAGCTAAGTGCGTTTGAAAAAAAAAAAAATATTCAAAAATGTAAATTTTACCATATTAGGTGTCAAAAATAATTTTCCAAATTTTTTAAAATTACTAACAAAAATTATTAAAAAATCGGTAAAAAATCAGTATTCAGTAAAGTTAAAAGTATTCCAATTTCAAAAAAAATAACTAAATTTATACTGTAAAGCTAAATTTATACTGTAAAATACTAAAAAAGTAGTATAGTTAAAGTTATAACACTTTTACTGTATTTTTTACTGTAGGATTATTTTGAGTGTACCTAATTAGCTATTAAATATATATAAATCTCATCAATTTCTAAGACCATGACCTTATTTTTGATTTTTGTCTATGTTATTTAATGACATACAAATATTTTTAATTTATATGCGCATTTTAGTGATTGGTCCGGATTTAATTAATTTTTTAATTAAATCTACGAATTTTTTTAATTAAATTTTATTATATTTTTCTGTGTAGTTGCAATTTGCAACCTTTTTGACGCTCTGAGATTTTTTGTGCTACTTTTTTTAAACTTGTCTAATTTTGCAACTTTTTCAAACTCTGTGCTAACTGAAAGAAATCTACGCGTTATTTTTGTTATAACAACTTTTAATAAAATAAAAATGCGTTTTCCCATCCGAAATTCCACTTTCCACATTTATCGTATTTTTGTAAAGAAAAGTTATTAAAATACACAATTTTTCAATAAGTGGATTTATTTTTGGATTAATCTAATTTAGTTTAAAATAAATATTTTAACATGCCAAAACAAATTTGGAATATTTTTTTCCGTAATCTACGAAAAATTTGAATTATAATCCGAAAAAATAATTAAAAAATTTGGAAAATGAAAAAAGTAATAAATAAAACAAAATTAATACAAAATGGGCTTATTAAATCCCAAAATTTGGTTGGACTAATTTTGATTTATTTATAATTTTTTTAATTTTCCAGATTTTTTTATTATTTTTTCGGATTATAATTGTTTATTTATCGTAGATTACGGAAAAAAATATTCAAAATTTGTTATGGCATGTTAAAATATTTATTTTAAACTAAATAAGATTAATCCAAAAATAAATCCACTTATTGAAAAACACTGCAATAGATATTTAAAAAAAAAAAATAAACTTTGAGTAAGTTTATGAGTACAAAAGTTACAGATTCAGAGAAGATTTTTTGATTTAAAAATTGTCAAATTAGGTTAAACTTGGAATTACAAAAGTTGATTAAAATTAGTGCAGACGACACAATTTGCAATGCATATGTTCTGAAACATTACACTCTGTGACAGAAAAAAATACCTGGGATGCGATACTTTTTTTCTAGTAGGTGTTGTCGAGTACAACAAGACTCTGTACTTGAAATTTGCGAAACACCTCCAAAATCTTGAGTTACGGGTTAAAACCCCGTTTTTCGACCTTTTTACACTCATAAGCCAGTAACTTTGTTAAGTATCAACCGATTTTCAATTTATCGACGCTTTTAGAAAGAAGAAACGAACCCCTTCCGAAGATGTGAACATAATGTTTAAGTAATATTGAGAAAACTGTGCGTATTTCTCCAGCAAACAAAATTAAAAAAAAAATCTATTTTTCAACTTTGGAGATGTTTTTACACGTTTTTTATTAAGGAACCGTATCATTTATGAATTTATTAAAAAGGAATATATGTTTGTGACTTTGGTTTTTAAAATCGGTAAAAAATTACGGAGTTATTAAAGTTTTAATAAAAACAAAATATTGGAATAAATGCCTGCACAACGTTTTTATACCCTCAAACCACTGTATGGGGTATACTCACTTTGTCATTCCGTGCGAAACACATCGAAATATCGGTCTAGAGTCCCATAAAGAATATATTTTTTTGATCAGTGATCGATTCTAAGACATTGTAGAGATATCCGTCAGTCCGTCCGTTTGTAGAAGATTTGATAATTTAGAGGAATGTAAATCTTGTATAAATGACAATGGGGCTCTAAAGCAAAAAAGTTTGGCGAACACTCATGTACAAAACTGGAGGTGAACTCAGCGGTGCGGATATTATTATTAACCTACAAAGACATATTAATGTGCCGCGAAAAAAATTTAACTTGTTTTTTTTTTTTTAATAATTAAAGTTATTGACAATATACAGTACTTGATCCCTGGCTCAAGTCCCCATGTTTTACCGAACATTTTCTTGCACGCATAGTATGCATTAATTGCCTTCTTTAATCGTTCATCTGTATTCTGGTTCCATGATAACTTATTGTCCAGGATGATTTCTAAAAATGTCTCATGCTTTGAAGGATTTCAACGTCGTTGACTTTTCTAAAATTTTGAATCTTATCCTTTCGTGTAAACAGTACCATTTCAGTTTTCCGCGGATTAACGATAAGACCATTTTCTTTAGCCCAACTCCATAACTGTTTCAGCGAACGCTCCAGCAGCTCGGATAACGTGGTCAAAAAATTAACCAGTTGACATTATTGCCACGTCGTCTGCATATGCAACTACTGACACTCCTTGTGGCGTTCTCCTCGACGTATATCTTGTGACTCTTTCGAGTTCCCATTCGGCTGTAACTTCCCTAAAAGACAGCCAATCCATTTTCCGATGGTTGGATTTATACTAGCCTTGTCCATAGCGTTAATAACTTGAAGACACCTTCTACGTCTAAAAAGGCAGCCAAAGTAAATTCTCTGAATTTCAGAGATCTCCCTATAGTATATACGAGTGAATGAAGTGCCGATTCTATCGATTTGCCCTGCTGATAAGCATAATGCGTTGCCGACAAAAAGTTTTCCCCAGCTTCTCTCGTATGTACAGGTCCAGAATTCTCTCCAAGGTTTTCAGAAGGAAGGATGATAGACTAATAGGTCAATAATCCTTTGCAGTTGATTGATTAATTTTATCTCATTTCGCTATGAACACTACTTTGAACTTCCTCCAAGATTGTGACATATAACATTGCTGCAGACACGTTATAAAGACAGTATGTTGCAGCATTGCTGGAAGAATGCCATCTGGCCCTGGCGATTTATAAGGCTCGAAAGATTTGACTGCCCATCTATCCCGCTCATCAGATATCAGATTGTGTAGAATTATCAATTGCTAGTGAAATTATATCTCCGATAAAGGTTGTTCCCCGCATCCTAAAAAATGTTATCTAAGAAGAACATTCAATGTTTCCATTGCATTCTTGGTCCATGTGTCATCAATTCCCTTCAGTAAAATTTGTGGTATGGACCTTGTAGATAAAACTTTCTGACTGCCTCGGCAGTGTCTTCAATGTCACTGCAGAGCTTTTCCAACTACCCTTTTTCGATTTCCGAATTATTTTCTTGAAGACTTTCAGTTCATCTCTATATAAGGACCAATTTGCGACCTTTCTGGGACTTTTTTCCTTGTATGCGATAGTTCCCTAGACCACCAAGGTGGTTGTATTCTCTTACTCCGATATCTTACAGGGCAAGATTTCTCGAAGGAATTACTCGTATTAAATTGTGTATAAATATATAATGTGTTACATATCTTTATATATTGCATCATATAAATTTTTTTACTCGGGTATGAAAATTAAATAGCGGGGTACGAACCTTTTCTGGTTGGGGTAGTATATGGTCAAAAATTCGGTCATACAGCCGTTTTGTGATGTTTAAAACGGTTTTTAATATTTTAGACCAAAAAATCGATTGGTTTGCAAATCGGACTATCACCATACGGCGTTTTTTTTTTAAGAATCAATACAGCCGTACTGCGTGGCTTTGCTGAATATGACTGACATAAAAAGTACAGTTCTTATAAATAGCTTTTATTTGTTTAGATACAATATGCGTAGAGTGTATTAGAGTGGCCTGAAAAGTTGGTTTAGTGGTTTTTGTTCCCAATTATTTCATGTGTTCAAGTTTAAAATCAAATAAACTTTTCGAGTATTTTTTGTAAAAGAGTCGGGAAATGGATTTAACTAAAACTTTGTAAATTAACAGATTTTTTTTTATAATATTTTGCACTCATAAATTGCATTTAACCAAAACTTTGTATATCTACAAAGTTTTCTTGGTAAAATTCTGGTCGCTTTTATCAAAATTCTACAGATAATTCTGTAAATTTACAGTTTTTTTTTATCGAAATCATTTTACAAAGTTTTCTTCGTTAAATAACAAAAAATCTTGCTGGTTAGAAATCTATGGTATTTTCTGCTGGCTCAGCAGAGTATCTCTGTAATTTAACAGAGTGATTATTTTGAGTGTACGTGAGTGGCAACCCTTTTACAATGTGACACTGTTTTGTTCTTTTGTGTATAAATTTTAGAAATCAAATTTTATTACATTGTAAAAATTTTATTTTTCAGAGAAAGTTTTCCGGTTTTAAAGTCGACAAAATATTTTTTCATCCCTCTCTACTAAACATTTTCATCTATAAATAAGAATCAACAATATAATCCGCCATTATTCTTCCAGAAATCCTAATGTGAACTTAATACAAAGTGTACACAGTTCCTAATACATACAACAAAATGGTTGACAATATGTAGCATTGCTAGCTTTTCATGTAGCTAATGGTGGTTGCAGCATTGTCAGCCAAACGATTCGATTCCCACACTCAAAATAATTACTCTGTTAAAAACTCTGTAAAATGACTGTAATCTCAATTCGACAGATATTTGACAAAGCTATCTGTCGAAATACAGATTTTAAAAATAAACTTTGTATTTTCATGTAACCGAATAACAAAATTTTATCTATAATTTTACTTTTTACTTTGTAATCTCTATTTTACAGATAATAAATAGAGTTTTTTGTTAAAATACAGATTTTATAAAAATACTTGTGTTTTTTTTCTCGTAACCAAAATACAAAATTTCAACTATAATTTTACTTATTGCTCTGTAATAATAAAACCTGGCACATTTTACGAGGATGTCGTGTAAAATTGCAGGTACTCGTAAAAAAACTTTCACAAAAATAAAAAAAAAAAATTTACAATTTGGAAGCATTAAAGCGGGCAAATTTACTCGATGGCATTTTTCAATTGTCAACACTACTTGCACATTAAGGAAAGATAAATTGATCAGAAATCAAATAGTAAAAAAATAGTCAAATTCTGGCCGCTTTTATCAAAATTTTACAGATAATTCTGAAAATTTACTATTTTTTGTTCGAAATCATTTTACAGAGTTTTCTTCGTAAAATAACAAAAAATCTTGCTGGTTGGAAATCTATGGTATTTTCTGCTGGCTCAGCAGAGTATCTCTGTATTTTAACAGAGTGATTATTTTGAGTGCAACAAACACCCAACAAATTACTGCATATCACTCAGTCAGTCAGTCACAAATGTCGCATCATTCTGAGGGGGATAAATTATACATATACATACATTCGTCGTACATATGTATATATAAATATACCTTCCTTATAATATGTATATTTGTTCGTATGTGGGTATGAATGCTAAAGAAAATGCGAATTATTTCCAAAAGACTTGAGGTTGTTAATGAATTGTGGGATCGGGTAGATTTGAATAAATGTCGACAAAAAATAAAACAGAACAAAATGTACGAATGAATGGATGGATGGATGAATGAAAGAAATTAAAATGAAATACTTGGGTGGAGGATGGATTGAAACTCAAGTGCCACAATATGACGGATTTCTGATTTTAATTACTCAAAACTCTTGAACGTGTTCAAAGGTGGAAATGTGCGCAATATGCAAATTAATCTACTTCCTACAATATATTTATGTGAATTATGAACGCGTCAAGGACTCCTTTCTACAGCCATATTGTTGCTTGTTTACAGAACATGATAACCCACCAAAAAAAGAAAAAAACCTCTGACAAAAGTACAAGAGCACACTCTTGTAAACGTCGAGTACTGCCTGCCATTCGTTAGCGGATTTGTCGAGGGTGCTATTGTCCCACAACGAAAAAGCTACACAATGCACAGCCAAGCTACCTTTAAATCTCAATTAGAAAATTTCAAGTACATTACAATTCTTTCCATTTCGATGCAGTATGCAATTCACTTCAGCTAAGTATGCCACACAATAACAAAAAAAAACATTAAGATCAACGTAACGGAGGTATTTGTCTGTGTTGCACTCGTTTCTAAAATATAAATAAATAAAAAAAAAAAAGTACTACTAATATTTATTTGTACAATGGCTTTTCTCTTTTACAAAACATTGTAAAAAAATAGAAACGATTTGATGAATTTATCATTTAATATCTTTGAATATGTATTTATAGAACGTTTGCAAACATAAACATATTTTGAATTACAAAATATACATATGAGCAATTCTATTTTATAATTCATTCTATTGAAATTGACGTAACGTTAATGTTTTTTAATTTTTCATTTTAATTATTTTGTAAGCAACAAATCTTCAACAAATCGTCTAAGACTTAAATTTTGAGGTAAAAAAGATGTGATTTTTGTTTTGATGGCACATCGATGAAAGTTGGCATAAATATTAGAAGCTATTTAAGAATAAGAAATTCGTTCGCGTCAATTAAATCGCGCAAGGGGGTCAAAAGTTATGGCGGTTTTAAGATTTAGAGGTTTTAAAAATCTTTAAAATATTTTAAAGATTTTTTTTTCTACACATTTGTTGCATGCGTTATTAAAACATGCCAGGATATATCATTTCTTCTAAAATCTATATAAATAAAAATCAATTGTCGTTCGTTGGTAACGGCATCAGTTGAGAACGGCTGGACCGATTTGGACATTTTTTTTTTTGAAATGTTTGTCATAGTCCAACTTAGGTTTTTACGTAAAGAAATATTGACCCCGCCCACTTTTACGCCCACTTTTCTTGATTTATCTAAAATCGGAAAATGGCTGCACTGATGTGGGTGTTTTTTTATTTAAATGTTCGTAAAAATCTAATTTAAGTTTTTACTGAAAGAAAAATTGACCACGCCCACTTTTTTCAATTTATCTAAAATCTGACTAAAGTTTTTTAAATGAATTTTCATTATATTTTAACTTTGGTTTTAACGAAAAAAGAAATTTACTACGCCTAATTTGGCAAATTTATGCTGAAAATTTTCTTCATAATTCAACTAAGGTTTTTACGGATAGTAAAATTTTCCACGCCCACCTTTTTCTATGTATTGAAAGAACTGTAACGGCAAGACCAATTTGGTTATAGTCCGCAGAACATTTTTAAGGAAAGACAAATTGTCCACGCCTACTTTTACGCTCACTTTTCCCGATATATTTTAAATCATGGAATGTCTGGATCAATTTGTCTAATTTTGTTTTTAATGTTCGTCATAGTCCAACTAAGGTTTTTCTGAAAGAACAATTTTCCATTTCTACGCCCACTTTTGAATGGATGGGCCGAGTTGGTTAAATTCAAATAAGGTTTTTACGGTAAGAAAAGTGAAACCCACTCTTTTTTTGATATACATAAAATTTGCTCTATAGACAAATAAAATATCGAACAATAAAATATTAATAAAAATCAAATGTAGTTCGTTGGTAATCGCTTCACTTGAGAACTGACCGATTTGGATAATGATTTTTTTTTTTTAAATGTTCGTCTTACTTTTTTTTAATGTTCGTCTTAGGTTTTTTCGGAAAAAAAGTTAATCACGCCCACTTTTACGCCTTCTTTTCTAAACTTCGATTTGACTAAACATTTTTTTAATGTTCGTCATGGTCTAACTTAGGTTTAAACGGAAATACAAATTTTTCACGCAAACTTTTATTTCTATACATCTCAAATAGTAGAACGGCAGGGCCGATTTGGCTATTAGTAGAATTTGTTGACGTTCGCGATAGTACAACTAAGGTTTTTACGAAAATAAAAACTGTCCACTCCCACTTTTTTCAATACATCGACTGGCCTGATTTGGGAAATTTTTTTCTCAATGATCATTATAGGCCAATTAAGGATTTTACAAAAAAAAATTATTGTCCACCCCCACTTTAAAGCCCACTTTTTTCAATATCTTTAAAATTCGCAACACTTGAGAACGCCTGGACCGATTTGGCTAATTTTTTTGGTTTTAAATGTTCGTAATAGTCCATATAATTCTTTGGAAAGAAAAATTGTCCTCGCGCAATTTTTTTCGCTATTTCTAAAACTTATTTTTACTCCCATTCGATCTAATAAAAAAAAATAATTCTTTATAGATTCCGCTAAAACTTGGTACAAATGATCTTAAATCTTTGGGGATTGTTAACATACATATGTACAAGTTTAACTTACCACACAAATTATAACGCCCACTTTTGTCAAAATATGTCGTCTACTAATGACCGGACCGATTTTTTTATGATAATTGTAGTTCTAATTAGGGTTTTAAGGAAATATAAATGAGAAAAGTGTCGCGGAAAAATTAAAAATTCGGGAAAACTATAAAGGTTTGTTTGAACTCAAGACAATAGCTCACGGTGAAAACAAAGGATATGCGTAATTTATTTTTGTGTTGTTCTTAATGGTACAAAATAAATTTTAAATTTGTACAGTTCGCGAAGTCGTAGATATGGTAATACTTTTTTTAGTTTCTAAAATATAATTTGAAGATGATTATCTGCCTTATCGGGTCTTAAAAACCACGCCTACAAATTTTTCTAAGCCAAGAAATGCATTATAATTTGTGCAGGGATATATATTTGAAGCGAGACGAAATATAACACTGATCTTATCTTTGGGCCAGCAACGCGGACCGGGCCAGCTAGTATATGATATAAATTTAACCCTTTAATGACCAAACGATTAAAAAACAAAAATATCCTAGTACCTGAAATCGCGATTAATTCGCGGTAAAAGAAAAGTTTCCCAATTTTTTATAACATATTTAGGCAATGCGCGTTGGTATTACTGGAAAAAATCACGGAAAATCGTATCATTGTACCAGTAGTTTAAAAAAAATCGGTGATGTTTTTTTAAAACAAGAAAATTTAATATGGTCCAAAAAATCTATAATCATCAAAATTTTTTAACCCGCCTCTGATTTTATGATGACACATCAAGTGGGCTTTCATTTAAAAAAAATTTCATCCGATTTCGTGTAAAGCCTTGGATGTGCCAGATCAAAACAGGTTTAGATAAAATCATCGCGCTTTTTGCTCAGAATGGCTTAAAGTAAAAAGTCAAAAAGCAAATCAGTTCTACTCGTTAGGCACGTCTTTTTGTGTATTAAAATGAACATGATGCATTAATTGCTACTAAAAAAAGTAGGAAACAGATTTGCAAATTTCGCACAATTTTCAAAAATGCCATAAAATGTTTGCAATTTATTTTTTATAAACCCGCCAGTGATTTTTTTATGTAAACTCACAAAAAACTCGGTTTACGCAAGAGTCCATCAAATTTCGAATGAATCCGCGAATGTGCCTCGCGAAAAACTGGTATTTTAAAAAAATTACGTTTTTTCTTTCGAACTTTGATCTGCTGAAACTCCTTAACTATTCGTGGCACATTAACGGAATTGATTCCAAAATGTTTAGAAATACAACAGCTACCAACTCTAGTTCAAAATCCCTGATCAAAAAACCTCGAAAATTTAAAAACTCTTAATTTTTTGTTTCAAAACTTAACCGTCTTATAACTTCTTACCAAGCGATAAAGCATCTATCAAACCAACATTAAAATAATCTCTTATATGTACTGACTTTGTGTTATGCCGGAAAAGATTGAAATATAATGAGAACTTAAAAAAAAAGCGAAAGAAAGTAAAAACTATGGATTATTTCAAGCCATTTTTATCGATTTTTCAACTTTAACCCTCTGTATTTTTTATGGATAAAGTGGGGTAATCCTTAAACATTGCTCAGTGAAGGTTCAAGGTCTTGTTTACACAACTGCATTTACAGGTTTTCTAAATTCCAAAAACTGCCGGTTTTTTTAAACATTTATTTCAGTTTCACTGAGTTGAAATTTAAAAAAGATTTTGTGATATGCATTAGGAAATTCTTTTAATGACTATAAACATAAATTTGAGTATCTGATAAGTATTCACTTTTTATGCATTAAAAAATCTAAAATATGAAAAAATGAAAAAATATGCATTAAAAAATAAAATTTGTTCAGAAATTTTTACAAAAAAAAATTTTACAAATTTTTTTTTAAAGCAAAATAAATAATTTATCAAGAAAAAAAATAAACAAACTCTCTATTTGTTGATGGGCACATGAGCAGATTAGAGCGTGAACTGCTCTAATCTGCTCTTGCGTGAGTGTGACTGAAACTCAATTTTAATTATGTGAGTGGAAAAAATTGCTTGATTTATTTTCTCTCATATTTTTAAAAATTTGGCTAAACTTTAAATTTCGTACCGAAAAAAGCAAACAAAAAAATTTTGAAAAATTTGGCTAAACTTTTAATTTTGAGTCTGTAGTGAAATTTAATTGCGAGTCTTTTTTTAAAACATATTAACCCTTTATCGCCCATTTTTAGGGGTCATTTTAGTCTAGTCTAGTGAAATTTGATGCAAAAGTTTTGTAGAACATTTTAATCCTTTAAACGCACGAATTCGTGGTGTTCTACGAGGATATTTTAAAAAAGGACCAAAACGACCGGTAAAAATATGATATAGAGGGTTAACATATTCTAAGAAAAGTACCGCTATAAAATTTACTGAAGACATCTTGACATTATTTACCTCAGAATTAGATTTAATACTTTTTTTAATTATTCAAAGCGCATTTGAAAAAATGATTTTTTTTGGTTCCAAATACAAAATCGTGTTGAACAGTGTTATGCAATTGAGTATCGGAATATTACAAAAAATTGTTCAGAAAACTTTTACAATATTATTTTGTAAGAAAATCAAAGTTTTTACGTTTAAATCAAAAACAGTTATGTGTACTTATAACACATAACTGTTTATGCCGGAGAATTTATATTACAGGTTACACATACACTTAAAGAAAAACTGATAAAACGCCTGGTAAAATGCCTTGTAATCCCGTTCTATCAATATTTAAAAATTTTCCTTGTTTTTTAACAAAAAATCTTGTACTATGCTCAAACGAGAACTACAGTTTTATTGGTAATTTTACAAATTTTTTTTTTTCATAATTGTATTCTACCATTTTGAAAGGTTATTTCACAAAAAAAAAAACTGTAATTTTACAACAAAGTTTTTATTACGAAGATTCTAGTTGATTTACAAAAAAAAAAAAAATTATTTAAAAAAAAATATGTTATACAAGGATTTATGTTGTTCAACAAAACAAAACACATTTTTTTTTGTTAATTTTCTATTTTTTTTTTAAATTTCCAAGTCTTGGACAATTTTTTTTTTTATTGAAAAATATTTAAAAAAAAGTTGACAAAATTTTGAAAAATTTATTACGAGGATTTAAGTTAATTTACCAAAAAAAAAACAGTTATTTTACAAAAATGATTTTATTACGAGGATTTATGTCGTTTAACAAAATTTTTTTTTTTGTAAATTTACCATTTTTATACCCTACAACTACAGTATGGGGGTATACTCACTTTGTCATTTCGTTTGTAACGCATCGAAATATCGGTCGGGGATCCCATAAAGTATATATATTATTGATATATGATCGATTCTAAGACTTTTCTAGAATGTCCGTATGTCCGTCTGTATAACACACGATGCAGTCCAAAATAAAAGAAATAGGCTCGTCAAGTTTGGCAGGAATATGTGTTTTGGTCCTAGGCAGTTTAAGTTCGTAAATGGGCAAAACCCTTTAAAAACTTAACTAACCTCTGAAAAACGCCATACTTTCACAGGCTTTTTTGTATTTTTGTTAAGCAAATGAAACAATTTGATGTCAGAAAAAGTTCAAGGTCCTGCACTCAAAAAAAAAAAAACTGTAAAGTTAGCAAAAAATTTAGTTAAATTTAACTAAAAAAACACCTGATTTTGAACCTACTAAATTTCTGGTTAACTTAACAAAAAATATTTAGTTAACTTTTCGTAGAATGAATGTAGAAAAAAAAAACGTAATTTTAACTAAAAATTCAGCTGAAAATTTCGTAACATTTTTTATTAGTTGAATTCAGCTAAACTTTTTGTAAAAAATTTTAAGGTTGTTAAATATTGGTTTTAAACACTAACACTTCAATTATTTTTTCTTTTTTTTTCACAGCATTAAGTTCAGCTGAAGTAGGACTTATGAGATTTGCATAGGAGGCTACACAAAAATGTTTAAAATTTTTCACTTGACAAAAATGTTACAAAAAATCAGCAAATTAATTAGTAAAAATTCGTAAACTCAGTTTTAAAGTCAACAAAAAAAATAATTCAAAATTTGTACAAAACTAGTATTTTCGTAAATTGAACTTAACTAGAAAAAGTAGTTAAAACGCTGATTTAAACTAAAAATTTGCTAAAAAGCCAGTAAACTCGAGTTAACAAAAAAAAATTTGTTAACTTTACAGTTTTATTTTTTTGAGTGTGCACTTGGACCCAGGAAATAAAAAAAAATCGTTGTCTTTTGTGGGCGTGGATATTAAAAGTGTTTTTAAATAAAGATAAAATTGTATTACTTAAGCTTCAAAAGCATAATAAATGAATTTTTAAACATTTACCGCATGGGTTTATGTGTCCCCCAATGACACCTACTGACCCCCCTGCAATTTTTTTTTTTTAATTTTGTTTTTATATGTTGGAGGGTATTAAAGATTCGGCACAGCCGAATTTACTCACTTGTTTTTTGTAAGTTTACCAATTTTTGGCGCATTCAAAATTACGAGGAAATCCTCGTAATTTTACGAGAACTTTACCTACACTCAAAAAAAAAACTGTAAAGTTAGCAAAAAATTTAGTTAAATTTAACTAAAAAAACACCTGATTTTGAACCTACTAAATTTCTAGTTAATTTAACAAAAAATATTTAGTTAACTTTTCGTAGAATGAATGTAGCAAAAAACCGTAATTTTAACTAAAATTTCAGCTGAAAATTTCGTAACATTTTTTATTAGTTGAATTCAGCTAAACTTTTTGTAAAAAATGTTAAGTTTGTTAAATATTGGTTTTAAACACTAACACTTCACTTATTTTTTCTTTTTTTTTTTTCACAGCATTGAGTTCAGCTTAAGTAGGACTTATGAGATTTGCATAGGAGGCTACACAAGAAATGTTTAAAATTTTTCACTTGACAAAAATGTTACAAAAAATCAGCAAATTAATAAGTAAAAATTCGTAAACTCAGTTTTAAATTCAACAAAAAAAATTAATTCAAAATTTTTACAAAACTAGTATTTTCGTAAATTGAACTTAACTAAAAAAAGTAGTTAAAACGCTGATTTTAACTAAAAATTAGCTAAAAAAACTCGAGTTAACAAAAAAAATTTGTTAACTTTACAGTTTTAAACTCGAGTTAACAAAAAAAATTTGTTAACTTTACAGTTTTATTTTTTTTTTGAGTGTACCTCCTGTTTTACGAGAAAAGCCTCGTAAAATCACGAGATTTTTTGGTAACTTTATAAGGTTTTTTTGAGTGTAGGAGTTTTTGCTTACTTTGGAACCATTTGAGATAACGGATAACGCTTTGGGGGATAAATGCATTACCAGATAGGCTTCCTAATGGGCCATTAAAAAAAATCGAAAAATTACACATAGTGGTTCTGGTCGGCGCACCAACGATATTATTTCAGATTTTTTAAAGATTTTTTTTTTTTTTTGTTATTGTAAGTTATTTCGGTTTTAGTTTTTTTTATTAAAATATAATCATAGTTTTTCCTAATACTTATTAAATTTATTTTACTTTTATTAAAATGGAGCAGATTCCCGGGATCCCGGGAAAATGACAAAAAATATATCCAGCTTTCCCGAGAAACTAAAAAGTACGTGGAAAAAACAGCAAATGAAACGTCTTTTTAACCTGCACCTCTTTTGAATATTACCACGTAATCTTAAAAATGTTTTAGTTAAATTCATAGAAAAATCGATTTTTGACAATCAAAATAAAAAAAAAATTACTTATGTATATGATTTGTTGATTTAACATATCTCATCATGAGCTAACTATACAAACATATACGATGCCATCAAATAAACAATCCATTCTACTGCAAATGCATCAACATAAAAAGTTGCATTTAAAATATACGCGCATACTTATATATCACATGTACATAAATATCTTATTTTTAAAGTTAAAAACCTTTCAGATAATCTTTTTGTTTATCTCGGGCAGCAAAATTTAACTTTTGTTATTGATACCATGCTATTGTGGTCGTTTGCGCACCGGTCTCTATCGCCCGCTTTGAAATATGATACCGTTTCATTGTGCAAAAATGCCGCCTGGACGAAGGTTTTGATTAGCTATCAAAGATTAGCTATAATAAAAAGAACAAGGACTCGCAGTCAAAAAAGAGAAATTGAATGCTTATAGTTTACATCCAATTCGTGTAGGTATGAATTTGCTTTTAAAAAATCTTCCATACACTCACATATTTTTCTATATGTACTAAATACTTATGGATATATGATCCTTGTTTTTTAATCGTTAGCGATTCACAATCGTTGAGAAAACATATTTTTGTATAGAACAATTATGACATGCGTCCCCCTTAAATCAAACGTACAATTCGGAATACATTAAACCAGTTTAATGATTGCCGGATATAACAAAGCAAAACATATACATACACTCAAAATACTAACATGGTAAAAAATGTGTAAACTACTTTATAATACGTTTTTAGGGAGTACTTATGTACAGTAGGCCGTATTGATTTTTACTTTTATTTTTTTGTTTGATCTGAAAGGGGTCAATTGGGTGTTAAAATGACTCTATGAATTTTTCGTGAAAACCAAAAATGTCCTTACCCTCCCGCATCACTGTTAAAGTAAAAACCCCAACAAATTACATGTTTCATCTTATTTCTAGACAAACAAGTTTTTTTTTGTTGGTGTTATCTATGTGGAAAAATATGTCTTCCCTGTCTAGACAAAATCACATTCAAAAATATTGCAAAAACATTTTTTTTCGCGAATCATGAGACTTTTCAGTAATAACAAGTAAAAAAGTTAAATTGGGCCTTGCCGAATGTAGTGGTACCCTCCACAATTTCAAAAAGATTATTGCAAAAAACTTTATTTAAAAGGAAATTAATTTTGGTAAAAAAAAATCCGCGATTTTTTTCTTTTTTTGTCAAAAAATATGTTTGTACCTGTTTAAATACCATTTGGTGTTCAATTATGTTCACATATGTCAACCAGAAGCCGAATTAAGGCATTTTGTATTTTTAGGTTATGTTGAATGTACTGAAATTTTTGAGGTGTGCTTACATTTTCGTTCATAACTTTTGAACCGCTGAACCGATATGGCTCAAATGCAATACCAAACTTCTCGGGAACTTCCAATAAATATGTTAAGTTTCAGTCATCTCTGTGCAATATTTTATCCACAGACAGACAGACGGACATCGCTAGAATGTCTTAAAATCGATCGGGCATCATGAATATATATACTTTATGGGGTCCCAGATCGATATTTCGATGAGTTACAACCGGAATGACAAACTTATATATACCCTCTATCACTAAGTGGAGGGTATAAAAAATCACGAAATTGTAACTTCATTAGCGATTTCTCAGAGTTAAGCCACTTTAAAAAAATTATACAATGGTGTTAAACCTTTAACTAGTATTGCAAGTGCCTCCCCCGAAGTCATATAAAAACCAAAAAAAATCTTGGGCACCCACATAGCGAATTACGTAAAAATCCACAAAAAACTATACTATACGCACGGTGAGCCTCAGCGATGTTTAGGTTGAACTTAAGTGTCGACGAAAAGTGAGACTCACCGTGTACGAGTACAATAGGCCGTATCGATTTTTTTATTTTTTTGAGCTGAAAGGGGTCCAGAAAGTTTCTATTGGGAGTCAAAATGACTCCATAAAACTGTAAAGTTAACAAACTTTTTTTTGTTAACTCGAGTTTACTGGCTTTTTAGCAAATTTTTAGTTATAATCAGCGTTTTAACTACTTTTTTTAGTTAAGTTCAATTAACGAAAATATTAGTTTAGTACAAATTTTTAACTATTTTTTTTTTGTTGACTTTAAAACTGAGTTTACGAATTTTTACTAATTAATTTGCTGATTTTTTGTAACATTTTTGTCAAGTGAAAAATTTTAAACATTTCTTGTGTAGCCTCCTATGCAAATCTCATAAGTCCTACTTAAGCTGAACTTAATACTGTGAAAAAAAAGAAAAAATAAGTAAAGTGTTTGAAACCAATATTTAACAAACTTAAAATTTTTTACAAAAAGTTTAGCTGAATTCAACTAATAAAAAATGTTACGAAATTTTCAGCTGAATTTTTAGTTAAAATTACGGTTTTTTGCTACATTCATTCTACGAAAAGTTAACTAAATATTTTTTGTTAAATTAACTAGAAATTTAGTAGGTTCAAAATCAGGTGTTTTTTTAGTTAAATTTAACTAAATTTTTTGCTAACTTTACAGTTTTTTTTTTTTTTTTGAGTGTAGACTGGGAAGACCTATTTTTCCAATAGATAACACCCACGAAAAAGGCATGGTTGCCTATAAATAAAACGAAATATGTATTTTTTTAGGGTTTTTACTTTAACTCCAATGGCTCTAAGCTTTTTTTTCGAAAAATTGTTTAAAGCTTAAAGCCTTATTCCACCAAAATCAAATTTTAATGAGCTTATCAAGTAAAATAATAATTAAAAAAAAAAAATAAAAAACAAAATATTGGTTTCCCGAGTAAAAAGGAATTTATATAAATGTATATTATTTTATATGTTTTCATAAACCCATATACAACTATATGAGTCAAAGTTTAAAATTATATCTCACTTTGAAATTTTCCAATTTTTTTAAATGATGTCATATAAAATCATATCTAATTATATTGTTCATAATATATTATTATAAATGGTAGATGTAATCATACGTTGCACATAAAACTTAATCCGATTTCATACATTATTATACGTGACTTTATATCTAATTATGTATAGGGCTTTACTAAACAAAAAATCCAGTATCAATTTATGTATAATTATATATGACTAATATAATACCATTTAAAACTATATATAGTTCCATACTAAAAAAATTTCCAACAAAAATAATAGATATAATTATATGTGTCTTAAACGATAACATATCTGTATTTGTATGGTACTATATATACGCAAATTTCGTCTAAACTCAATATATATTTATAAATGGTCGCATATGTAATGGAATACATATTTTGATATAATCATGTATAAAAAAAATATTTTTTTGACCAAACAACTAGCCATATATAATTATATATGCCACTATTTCAAAATTTATTTTTGTGTGTCAACATATATTGTTATACAAATCTTTTTATTGTATCATATAAGATTACATATGATTTTTGGAAACCCGAGTTCGATTCCCGGCCCAGTCGAGAAAAAAAGTTTTTTTTTTATTTTTTTTTAATAGAAAACACTTTTTTATTGCGTTTAATTTTTTTAGAACTAAAAAATTTTCATTTTTGGAATTTTTGCAATCATTTTAAAAAAAATATTTTTCTTTTATACAGTTATATATAACTATATTTGATTTATTATAAAATTATCTATAATTTTTGGGAACCCAAGTTCGATTCCAGAAAAAAAATAT
Source organism: Pegoplata infirma (assembly GCA_963921195.1). Taxonomy (NCBI): domain Eukaryota; kingdom Metazoa; phylum Arthropoda; class Insecta; order Diptera; family Anthomyiidae; genus Pegoplata; species Pegoplata infirma. The sequence continues at coordinate 228,397,161 of OY992540.1, read as the reverse complement.
ATTTTTTTTATTTTTTTTAAATAGAAAACACTTTTTTATTGCACTTATTTTTTTTAGAACTAAAAATTTTTCTTTTTTTGAATTTTTGCAATCATTTAAAAAAAATTATATTGCTGTTATATAGTTATATATAACTATATTTAATTTATTATAAAATTATCTATCATTTTTGGGAACCCGAGTTCGATTCCAGAAAAAAATATATTTTTTTAATTTTTTTTTAAATGGAAAACACTTTTTTATTGCATTTGTTTTTTTAGAACTTAAAAACTTTTACTTTTTGAATTTTTGCAATCATTTTTAAAAATTTATATTGCATTTATATAGTTAATAGTAGCTATATTTGGTTCAAACTATCAAATTATCAATGATTTGTGGAACCGGATCTCAAATCTAATTCTGATTTCCTGATTCCATGAAAAATTTCAAATTTATAAGCCAAAGTCTTATTTCACTTTGGTAGCCTATGACTTGGAAATAAGGCATACCGCTATATTAAAATTATTGTTTAAGCTTACCATGGAAGCCCCTAATAGCGCTGTACGTCATTCCAATTTTTTTTTTTTTTTTGCAAATTTTATCAAAAATTTTCTAAGTCTTTTTGAAAATTGTGTACAAGTGAATAACATATTTAATTGGATATAATCATATATTACTATATGTTAGATCAATTTGATATAATTAGATACGATCAATTTATTTAAAACTAAGTCTTTTAAAGTTGTTATTTGCTAACAACGTCCGCTGGTCTAGAGGGTAGAGATTGCGATTACAAAACGGAAGACTTGTGGTTCTAATCCCCGTCCGTTCGAAGTTTTTTTTTTTTTTTATTTATTTTCAGTTTGACATTATTATATCTAAAAATAAATCTAAAAACAGAAACATTTTTTGGATAAAAATGTATCCAATAATTTTTTTATAAAATCAAGATATCAGATATTATAAGATAACTTTGGCGCGGCCAAATTTCGGATGAAATTACATTATATAATATCCAATTTAATATAAAATCATGATATTGGATATTTTAAGATAACTTTGGCGCGGCCAATTTCCGGATGAAATTACATCATATTATATCATATTTAATACAAAATCATGATAATAGATAATTTGGGATAACTTTGGCGCGGCCAATTTCCGGATGAAATCACATACAATCAAATATTAAACTGTAACTTCATATATTATATGATGTTATGAGATAACTTTGGCGCGGCCAATTTTCGAATGAAATTTAGCAAAATCAGATCCAATAAATTATATATAATTTTATAAGATAACATGTTTTACCATACAATTTTTTTTTACTCGGGTTGTATGGAAAAATGATTTTTAAGTTCCCGTCAAACAAAAATATTCCAAACAAAATTGAGAACATTTTTTTTCCCGAATTTCAATTGTTGGACAAATTATCATTCCATAAGGTCTAAAACCGATGTGGAACCTTTTTTTTTTTTTTTTCGAAAAAAATTTTACATCTGAAAGCCATATGCTACCACAATCAAATTTTTTATCGTTAATAAGTTAATAAAGTAAAATAATAATTAAAAAAAAAATAAGAAATCAAAAAAAAACAAGTAGAAAAATTAAATTCGACTTGGTCGAATCTATGAATACCCTCCAAAATGTTATCTGATAGTAATTTTCTAAAAAAATGCATTTCAAATTTTTATTAGAAATATATTATTTTGAGTAAAATTTTTTTGTGAGTGTAAAATTTTTTTGACTGTCAAAATTTTTTTGAGTGTGAATTTCATAAAAAAAAAAAATAATTAAATTAAAAAAAAAAAAATTTTTTTTGAGTGTAAAATTTTTTTGAGTGTAAATATTTATTAGCAATATATTATTTTGAGTAAATTTTTTTTTGTGAGTGTAAAATTTTTTTGACTGTCAACATTTTTTTGAGTGTGAATTTCATTAAAAAAAAAATAATTAAATTAAAAAAAACATTTTTTTTTTTTGAGTGTAACATTTTTTTGAGTGTAAATATTTTTTTTAGTGTTTGAGTAACAAAATTACTTTGTTAAATATTTTTGTTTTTTATATTAAAACATATTTCCCTCATTTTATTTTACCATCCTAGTCTTTAAAAACCAAAAACAAACTAATATTTGATTTTTTTCCAAAAATACTTACTATACACCGTTACATACAGTTACAAAAACAATAACAAATATTTACTTGTCTAACAACTTAACTGCACCCCACGGCAGGAAAACAAACAACAACAAGTTAAAAAAAACTGGTATTTCACCAGCTTGTTAAAACTTGTTTAACGAGTTTTCAACTGTTTAAGGTGAAAAAATCTGAAATTCAGAGCCTTGCTTATAACTTTTGAACCACTGAACCGATTTTGCTGAAATTCAAAACCAAATAGACTTGGGGAACGATAAAGATATGTAACACGGTTCAGCACCCTCAGCACTGTCTTTCGAAAGTTAGAGTGGTTTTAATCTCTAAAGTTCGCAAAATTCCCTTCCCGAAATTTACTCTTTTGCTCATAACTTTTGAACCACTGGACCGATTTGGCTGGATTGCAATACCAACCTGACCCGGTAAATACCCAACATATATGTCAAACTTCAGGAGCCTCCATAAAGTCTTTCAAAAGTTAGCGTGTTTTCAACGGACAGACAGACAGACGGACGGACGGACGGACGGACGGACGGACGGACGGACATCGCTAGATCGACTTAAAATCGATCAAGGATCATGAATATATATACTTTATGGGGTCCTAGACCAATATTTCGATGTGTTACAAACGGAATGACAAACTTATATATACCCTCTATCACTAGAGTGGAGGGTATAAAAATTAGCTTTCTTTGGAAAAATGATTTTTAAGGCACCGTCGCTTAGGGAAGGCGTCGTTCAAGTCAAATAGAAAAAATTAGAGGGCGCCGTCTCAACATTTCCAACATTTCCAAAATAAGGAACACTCTAATGTACATATATAAAACAAAATTTCTAATAACAATTACCACCCAAGTTTGGTGGTTGAATTTCGTTGAAAGTCTATGTAAAATATTTCAACAAACATATTTATAACGACAACTACCACCCTAGTCTGATTGAAAAATATTTTGTATGAGTTTGGAGTGACAACCTTTTCACTTTTGTCTTTTTAATTTGCGTTTATATCCCCGGAGGCACTTCAAAACTGATGACATAACAACGACGATCTACTGCAGAAAGAAAGCCATTTTGTTCTTTATTTATTTAGTTTTTTTTTATTTTTAGTTTTTTTTTTATCAATTTCTTACAATCTACGTAAGTAGATGTATTATTTAACATTATGTGTGTTTTTTAGAGCATTGCTAATTTTTCATTCAGACTTCATCAGTCTCAGTAAAGTCTTTCAAATATTAGCGTGTTATAAACTGACAGACAGTCGAACGGACAGACGGACATCGCTAGATCGACTTAAAATCGATCAAGGATAATGAGTATATATATCCTAGACCAATATTTCGAGGTATTACAAATGGAATGACAAATTTATATATACCCTAACTTTCTAACAGAGTTGTTTTAAAATACGATACTGTATTTGTATTTACAATAACAAAATGTGTTTCCGTCAAGTTCGAACGCAATAGACGGTTGCATAAACGCTTCGAAAATTGGAAACGGAATTCAATTTAGTTGCTAATCCAATTTCGTTGTGGATTCATGAACGGGCTGAACACAGGGCAACACTTTTTTCTTACCCGGGTTCCGATACAATTTTTTTGGGTCAGCTCTAGTTTTCGAGATATAGCCTAAATAAACTTTGAAAATAGGCTATCTTTAGTTTTCAATATATCGCTTAAATAAAATTTGGTTTGTATGGAAAAAAATTTTTTAAAGGAAAAACTTTAACGGCCCATCGGCACAGGTTACTATTGTCCAATTTGGCTCAAAACTTATCAATTTCTTACAATCTACGTAAGTAGATGTATTATTTAACATTAGGTGTGGTTTTCAGATCATTGCTAATTTTTCATTTAGACTTCAGCAGTCTCAGTAAAGTCTTTCAAATATTAGCGTGTTTTCAACAGACAGGCAGTCGAACGCTATAGATGTTTTTTTTTTTAACAAGGCACTATCGTCACGGTTTCATAAACGCTTCGAAAATTAGAAACTGAATTCAATTTCGTTGCTAATCCAATTTCGTTGTGTACTCATGAAGGGGCTGATTACACAGGGCAACACTTTTTTCTTTCCCGGGTTCCGATAGATATTTTTAGGTAATTGGGTTACGCTGATTTTAAATTTAGCTACCGTTTCTTGGGTCAGCTCTAGTTTTCGAGATATAGCCTAAAGAAACTTTGAAAATAGGCTATCTTTAGTTTTCAATATATTGCTTAAATAAAATTTCGTTTGTATGGAAAAAATTTCTTTAAGGGAAAAACTTTAACGGCGAATCGGCACAGGTTACTATTGTCCAATTTGGCTCAAAACTTAAACATAGAGTTTTTTGACAAAAACGAACCATATTTTTTTTTTGTTCAATAGAAGCTAAGGCCAATACTGCCTATCAATTACTAATGTAATCGTGATGCTTCTTTCGGAAAGGGGATAGAAGAGAGATGAAAGATTTGAAATACAGAAATATAGAAGGGCTTCAGTATGGCAACACTTTAATTGCCAGAGTTGTTATTTTATAAGAACGGTTGTTGCATCACCACCTGATATTGATCTTGATAGCCATTATTTAAATGTTTTACCGGCGATCGACGAAATTCGAATAAAATCATTCTTTTGACACCCTAATATATACTCGTATATGAATAAAAATATTATTTATATGTACAACATTATTAAAACATTAACATCTGCTTATAGTTAATAGTTATTTATGCGCTTGGCAATGAATGCCCGCCAGCAGTTTTTATCTCATCGGATTTGTTCATCTGTTTTTGTTATTGCATACTACTCCTAGTCGTAAATAAGATACAAAAACATAATGGGAACAACAAATGAAATGAAATAATAATAAGTACTCAACTGTTTCTATTTCTTTTATTTTTGGAATGATTAAAAAACATTTCCACTTTTTTTGATTGCGCAAAAGAAAAACGCTAAAGAACAAAACAAACCGTGTTGTATATTGCGATAGATATATAGATATTCAAGGGTGCATCCTTTTGTGTAAAAACCCAAACAACTACTACACATCCGATTGTTTGCAATTATTTTTTTAGTATTTTGCTCTCGGCTTAAATAAATAAAACAACGACAACAACAACGACACAACAAAAGGAAGACACAATGAGGTAAACTAACAGCGTAACTGACAGCATATTTAAATCAGAATGATCCTCGTTATCAACAATCACATAACAATTATCCAAAAAAAAAAAAAAAAAACAATCCTTACTTTCGATACCAGAAAACAAAACAAAGCCGATGCAATAGATACCCCAACTGTAAGTAGTAATTACGTATATACGCAATTATACAACAGTGTGCTAACGAACGCATCGCATCAACCTTTCACTACTTATGACTTGAATAAATATTTAGTATGTTATAGACAAAAACACACAATGATCTGATCCGATAGGAAAAGGATACAACAAAAGATAAAAAGATTGCTGTAGCACCCACTACAGGTAGATTACTTTCGGAACAGCCTACAAAGAAATTTAAGGAAACACAAGTACTTAAGACAAGATCATTATTGTTTGACGCAATAACATTTAAAATAAACTGTTTGAATCCTTTTTGAGGCAGCTTATAACTTAAGCATTTAGTCTAAATTGAAAATATATATATATACAGTGGGCGACAATACATTGGAAACTTTTTTATAGTAGATGAAATTTGTTAAAGACAAAGTTAACAAAACTAAACGTTATAATTATCAAACAAGTATTATAAAAAAATGTGATGTAGGTAATTTATCAAGCTTTAATTTAAGCTTAATAGCGTCCAGATTGGGAAAATAATGAATGTGTTACGAGGGTCGATGTGGAAAATGAAAAAATTTATAGACATTTTTCAGAACATTTTTAAAAAATATTTCCGAGTAGATTTTTTCCAAGTCAAAACATTAGAAATTTAAAAAAAGGTCCAATAGTTTTTATTCAGTGATCAAATAATTTTTCCAACAACCCAAACAAACAGTGGAATTTTTTAAGTACAGTAGCAAAAATCCACATTTTTTGACCTCCAATTCTTTTGACCACCAATTTTTTGTTAACATAGAGAAATTAAAATTATCCTAATATATCCTTAGCATATACTTAAGTGTACTAAAATTAATAAACAATATCATCTTTTCTTTGTTTATAAAAAATTGGTGGTCAAAAGAATTGGAGGTCAAAAAATGTGGATTTTTGCTACTGTACTTAAAAAATTCCACTGTTTGTTTGGGTTGTTGGAAAAATTATTTGATCACTGAATAAAAACTATTGGACTTTTTTTTAAATTTCTAATGTTTTAACTTGGAAAAAATCGACTCGCAAATATTTTTTAAAAATGTTCTGAAAAATGTCTATAATTTTTTTCATTTTCCACATCGACCCTCGTAACACATTCATTATTTTCCCAATCTGGACGCTAGTAAGCTTAAATTAAAGCTTGATAAATTACCTACATATCGTTTTTTTATATTACTTGTTTGATAATTATAACGTTTAGTTTTGTTAACTTTGTTTTTAACAAATTTCATCTACTATAAAAAAGTTTCCAATGTATTGTCGCCCACTGTATATGTATTTGAAAAGGAAAACTGTTCTACACCAAAAAAATAATTATTAACCCTATATTACTCTAAATCAACGGTTCTCAAACTGTGGGTCGTGGAAGCATTTCAGACGGGGGTCGCGAAATGTTCAGAAAATATTTTGGGTAATACGTTTTTAAAAACATTTTTTTTGGTGATTTTTGTGTTCCAAAATATATCAAAAAAAACCCCACTTTAAGCCATATGACAAATCTGCTGATTTTAGCCAACGCGGTTTCTGTATAATCTAGGCCTTATCACTAAAACAATCTGCTGATTTCAACTAAAAAATCTGCTGAAATTACATTGAGTTTGATATGAAAAATCTGATAATTTTAGTATACTCGGTTGCTAAAACTTTTTAGCAGTATTGTGCACTGACAAATATATAGAAATGTATAAAAATGAAGCAAAAATATCAGCAAATATCTTTAATTGTTGTTCAATTAATGTAATTTTACAGAAATTGATCATTGGCAGACTATACAAATTGCTACTTTCGCACTCAAAAAAAAAAAAAAAAACAATATTGTAAAACTATCAAAAAAGTGAGAGTGTTAAATTCAGCTGTCCCGAGTCTTTGATACCCTCCAACACGTTAAAACATACATATAAAAAAATCCAGATGCGTTTCTTTTTTGGGCGGAGGCTTGGTGGGGGGGTGGTGATGGGGGATACCTTTCCCATCGCGATAAATATTAAACAATTTATTTATTATGTTTTTGCACATTAGTAATACCATTTTCTCATTATTTTAATGATTTTTTTTAAATCCGAAAAAAAAAACGAAATGTTCTAGCCCCCTGGGTCTAACAAGGAAGGTATCCCATAGCTTACACTCCGATTGCTCTGCAATTTATTTATGTTAATAAGTACTGAAAACTAAGTTTAACCAGCTACTTTTTATCGGCTATACCGGTGGTTTAACAAAGGGTTGCCACCTTATGAAAAATGATAGCCTTTCGGGAAAATCTGAATAAAAGCCGAACTAACAGGGGAAGTAACTCAACCCTTATGAACCGATTTGCCTGAAACTTAAAATATATATCAAAGAGACAATTCTAAGGTTGGGGTGTCTCGGCTTATCGGCCATATCGAGGATTTAGGGATTCAAAACATGGGTGAAAAAATGGCGAAAAAATCGTTTTATGGATTTTTCAGCCATTTATTTTTAAGAAACTATATGCTGTTTTCATATGAGAAGAAAGGTTTTTTAATGTCTATCTAATGGTGGCATAACCTTGTAAAAATTCGGCTTCTTTAAATATTTTTTTAAGGAAAATGTGTAAATTTTGGGGGGTACTTATGTGAAGATATATCCATATGGATAAGAAATAATCTTTATTACATTTAAGTCGACCCGTATTTTTGCCTTAGATGATATTCCTGTTAGTTCGAAAGTTATCAAAATTTTCCCGAAGGTCCACATGGTTTCATAAGGGGACAACGAAATTTTTAAACACCGATATGGCCGACAAGTCGAGACACCATAAAATCGTCTCTTTAATATATATTTTAAGTTTCAGGCAAATCGGTTCATAAGGGTTGAGATACTTCCCTTGTAAGAGGAATTTCGAAGGAAACCAAAAACACGTGTCGGCTTAAACTTAACAGTTTAAACTTAACAGATATATAATTTTGGGTGTCGTACGTATATAAGGCATTCCACACCAAATGTCCCGCTACAGAAAAACATGTGTCCCGTAAATTTCTAAATAGGTTGTTTGGATAGCCCTATATGTAACTAAGAAAATTGCGTTTTTGGTTTTTCAAATTTTCGAAAACTGGGCTTAGGAGGCGTGGTCAAATATTGGAAAAATGGTAAAATTTGTGGCGAGTTGCCTTGATTAAATATTTATCACATTAAAACGGAATGCACCACAATGTCAAAAATTTACGTTCTTATATAGTTTTGTATGGGCTATCGATTAAAATTTTTTTTTTTTTGAAAATTTTCAGAACCCGTTCTGAAATTTTCCATTTTTTAAAAAAGTCAATTTATCAAAAATCCGGCCACTTTTTTTTCTTTTTTATTTATTTTTTTAAAAGTTTAGATGTTTGTCCATCCACACAAAAAAAAATCAAAAACACGTTCATCTTTTTTTTCGAGAAAATCGCATTTGAACTTTAAATTTCATAACAATTTTGTTATTTGCTTGTATTTCTTTGTTTTAAAGTTGCGAATGAGTAATATTAATTGCATAAATATTCGTCATAGGGTCATTATTAGTGAAATCAATCATGAATATTTTTGACCCCCTCCGATATTGATGAAATTTGGTTAAGTTCTTACGCTACGTAAAAAACTAACAAACGCAAATTTTCAGCCCTCAAAGTCAACAGGGGCCGAAAATACGGAGGGTCAAAATTTCCCCCAAAATCTCCCAGTCGCGACACTTTACACCGTAAAAACTTAATATCGTTGGTTCTATTATAGCTAGAAAGACCATTTTTGGTTTGTTTTGAAGCTCATAATATGCTCTACAAGACCTACCATAACCAAAAAATTTTCGAAAAAAAATAAGGGTTACCTCCCTTATTTTAAGGTCGTGATAAAGGGAGGAGAAAATGGGGAGGATGGTATCTCCCGATTTTTTTTTTTACTTGATAATCTTATAGAGAAAGTCCTAAAGAATATATTCTAAAATTTTCAAGTTGGGACAACAATGGGATCACTCAAAATCAAAATTTTTCACAATTTCCACTAAAATCTCCAAATCGCAACACTCTTGAACCTTTAAAATTTAATACCATAAGTGCTATTGTAGCTACAGAGCCCATTTTTTGTTTGTTTTAAAGCTTATAGTACGCTAAACAATACCTACCTTAACCAAAAAATTTTAGAAAAAAAGGAAGGGTGCCCCCCTTATTTAAAGGTCGTGGCAAAGTGTGGAGGAAATGGGGGGAAAGTATCCCCCGATTTTTTTTTTACTTAGTATTCTCAAAGTGCAAGTCCTAATGAACATATCCTAAAATTTTTATGTTGGGACATCAATCAGATCGACCAAAATCAAAATTTTTCACAATTTCCCCCAAAATATCCAAATCGCGACACTCTTGCACATTACAAATTTAATATCGTGGACTGTATTGTAGCTACAGAGTCCATTTTTGGTTTGTTTTAAAGCTCTTAATATGCCCTACAATATTACTATCACAAAAAAAAAAAAATGAAAAAAATTAGGGGTGCCTCTTGTATTAAAAGATCGTGGCAAGGGGTGGGGGAAATCGGGGGATAGTATCCCCCAATTTTTTTCACCTTGTTTTTTTTTTGTAAAGAGTAAGTTCTAGAGAGCATATCCTGAAATTTTTATTTTGGGACTCCAATGGGAGGCGCAAGAATGTCGCGATTTGTTGATTTTGGGGGAAAATTTTGAAAAATTTTGATTTTGGTCGATCCCATTGTTGTCCCACACTGAAAGAATTATTGTTCATTCCATCTATGAACAAATTTCATAAAACCAAATTCATAGAATCTATGAAACAATTCATTGGCTGAATGAATATTCATTAGTATTCTGAAATTTTTCATACAATTTTATTCATAGATTTTATTAAATTCATAGAAAAAATTCATAGAATTAATGAATGTCATTCATAGAAGAAAATGCCATCAATATGCCATTTAATTTTTTAAATAATTAAAATAATGTTACAATAATTAAAACAGTTGAATAAATTTATTAAAAAAATAAAAAAAAAATAAAAAAAACATTAAAAAAAAATTTTTCATTGCTGCCCTGACCGGGGCTAGAACCCAAGACCTACCGGCTGAAGTGGCAATTGTCGACGCCTTAGCTATCAGCGCCACCAAAGAAGAAAAATCTCGCCAACTAACGCTTGGTTTTATAACGCTTCATTTTTGTAAATACACAAAATATTTGTTTTCTACAAACACACACACAGCTTTTGGCAGAGCATTGTGACAGAGCAAAGACACAAACTTAATATGTTAGCAGAATATTATTCAAAATAGCTTTTAAGTGTTGTTACTTGTTTATATAATTTAGCTAAGTGGTTAGACATTAAGCTTCACGAACAAGAGGTTTTATGTTCGAATCTCGGTGGGGATAAGTTAAAAAAAAATATAAATTTTTAAAAATAGAAAATAGTAAATAAATGAAATAATAAAAATAAAATAAAAAAAAATAAAATTGAAATAATAAAATAAATAAAAATAGAATTGAATAATAATTTTTTTTCCATAGCCTATGAACTTTTTCATAGGTTTCTGGTTTCTATGAATTTGTTTCATAGATTCTATGAAGGGCATCATTGGCTCACTTCTAATGATTTTTTTCATAGAATCAATGTACGTTTTCATAGCCGTAATGAACAAAATTCTTTCAGTGCAACATAAAAATTGTAGACTATGTTTATTAGGACTTGCACTTTGAGAATACCAAGTAAAAAAAAATCGGGGTATACTTTCCCCCATTTCCTCCACCCTTTGCCACGACCTTCAAATAAGGGGGTCACCAATTCCTTTTTTTTTTTAATTTTTTGGTTTTGGTATGTCTTGTAGAGCGTATTATAAGCTTTAAAACCAAAAAAATGGGCTCTGTAGCTACAAAAGCACTTATGATATTAAATTTTTAAGGTTAAAGAGTGTTGCGATTTGGAGATTTTGGGGAAAATTGTGAAAAATTTTGATTTTGAGCGATCCCATTGTTGTCCCAACTCAAAAATTTTAGAATATATTCTTTAGGACTTTCTCTATAAGATTGTCAAGTAAAAAAAAAATCGGGGGATACCATCCTCCCCATTTTCTCCTCCGTATATCACGACCTTAAAATAAGGGAGGTAACCCTAATTTTTTTCGAAAATTTTTTGGTTATGGTAGGTCTTGTAGAGCATATTATGAGCTTCAAAACAAACCAAAAATGGGCTTTCTAGCTATAATAGAACCAACGATATTAAGTTTTTACGGTGCAAAGTGTCGCGACTGGGAGATTTTGGGGGAAATTTTGACCCTCCGTGTTTTCGCCCACTGTTTACTTAGAGGGCTGAAAATAAGTGTGCGTCAGTTTATCACTTAGTGTTACAACTAAACCAAATTTCATCAAAATCGGAGGGGGTCACGAAAATTTTTAGCTATTTTTGATTGATTTCACTAAGACTGACCCCATACGCTCTGTTGACACAAGAAAATACAAGCAAATTACTAAATTGTTATGAAATTTAAAGTTCAAATGCGATTTTCTCGAAAAAAAAGATGAACGTGTTTCTGATTTTTTTTTGTGTGGATGGACAAACATCTAAACTTTTAAAAAAATAAATAAAAAAGAAAAAAAAAAAGTGGCCGGATTTTTGATAAATTTACTTTTTTAAAAAATGGAAAATTGCAGAACGGGTTCTGAAAATTTTCCAAAAAAAAAAATTTAATCGATAGCCCATACAAAACTATATAAGAACGTAAATTTTTGACATTGTGGTGCATTCCGTTTTAATGTGATAAATATTTAATCAAGGCAACTCGCCACAAATTTGACCATTTTTCCAATATTTGACCACGCCTCCTAAGCCCAGTTTTTGAAAAATTGAAAAACCAAAAACGCAATTTTCTAAGTTCCATATAGGGCTATCCATATCACCTATTCAGAAGTTTACGGTACACATGTTTTTTTTCGCTGGACATTTGGTGTGGAATGCCTCATATACTTCTCCATATAAAGTAGCTAAAATTTTGCACATTTTCGACAAAAACCAACTTAAAAAAGAATAATTTTGCCAAGTCCGACACACCACTGGGTAGGCACTAAAAAACCTTTCCATCCATATAATGCTCATGTAGTTGCTTTGGAAAAAATATGAAATAAATCAAAAAAACGAAAAAAATCCCGTTTTTTACCCTCCCCCATTTCCCTCCTTTAACCTTCACGATAGCCGATAGAAAAAAAACGGTAAATCTTAGATTTTGTTCCTCTATAACATATTAAAAGTGCAGGACAATTGGAGTGTAAGCTATGGCATACCTTCCTTGTAAGTGCAGGACTTTGAACTCCTTCTGACACAGAAAGGCTTCATTTGTTTAACAAAAATGCAAAAAAAATTAAAAAAACGGCGTTTTTTTAAAGGTTGGTTAAGTTCTTTAATATGGAACTTTTGCCCCTGATCCGATTTTGACCATTTCCAAACTTAACCGGCCTACACTAAAAAAAAAAACTGTAATGTTTGCAAAAAAAGCTTGTAAATCTACAAGAAAATTGGCTGATTTTGAACCCACAATTTTTTTATGTAAAGTTAACAAACATGCTTTGCCAAAAATTAGTTAATGGAATTTTTTACAACTTAGTTCATACACATTTGAGGGTTCGGACCCGATAGGTCCAGATACCGATGGACCTAGTTGGGTTCCTTAAAAATCATCATAGTTTTTGATCCAAAATTTGTGTCCGTTTCGCTCTACCTTGCTTAGTTTTTGAGATAAGTGATTTTTGGGGACCACTGGGGTTTTGACCTTTTGGTTATTTTACGGTTATTTTTGGTTAGTTCTACAAAAATGCTTTTGGACTTTTTGTTGTGTCGGCAATATTTACCGAGATATGATAATTTCAAAATTTTCGGGAATGCTAACTTTTTTAGATCCAAAGTTAGGACCTTATAGGGTCCACACATGTGAAGAGGACCGGCGATAGCCCGAGAACCAAAAAGGGCTCCCATTTTGCTCCATCTGGCTTAGTTTCCGAGATAGCGCCATTTTAAGTTTTCTTAAAAAAAAATTACAATTTATTTTTGCTAATATTAGCAAAAAAGCTTGTAAAAATTTGGTTAACTCAATTTTAAATTTAGCAAAAAAAAAATAGTTCAAATTTTGTTTAAAATTGCTAATGCGCTAAATGAAGTTTAAAAGATATTTTTGCTAACATGCTAATCTCAACTAAAAATTTGCTAAAGGTTAGCTAGCATTAGCAAAAAAAAATTAGTAAATCTACTAATGTATTATTTTGAGTGTATGACTATGAGACATATTCTTGCCAATTGACTCGTGTTTTATACAGACTATTCGGGAAAAAATTCCCGGGAAAACTTTTTCTTAAAATCCCTGTATTTTTTTATCGGGAAATTTCGTGAATTTGTCAATAACTTGTTTTAAAAAAAGTTTATCAAATTTCCCATTTTGAATACAACTTTCTATGATTTATTGAAATAAAATTAAAACTTGTAATAAATTTAAATTATTGCAGAAAAATAGTTAGGATATGCTTCAGGTTGCATAAAAGTATTCTAAACAAACCAGCTTTCTAGCCTAAAATTTCACAAAAGTACCATTTTTTAAAGATGAATATTTAAAATTAAAGACAGATATTTTGGCATGGATGTCTTGAAACGGTTAATTAAGTAATTCCAAAAGTTTTTCGAAATCTTTAAAATAAAATCCTGATTATGATTGGTCAGTAGAGTGTCCCTTATTTTGGAAATGTTGAGACGGTACCCCCTCATTTTTTTCCATTTGAAAATAACTCAGGAAAAATTTTACGCCCCTACGACCACGCCTTCCCTACGCGACGAGGCCTTAAAAATCATTTTTCCATACAAACCAAAAATTTTTTTTTTGATTTTTAATTTTTTTGTTATTAATTATAATATAACTTGGTTAGCTTATTCACGACAAAAAATTTGATTTTGGTGGGATAAGGCTTTCAGCTCTCTTTTTCAAAAATTTAGAGCCGTTGCAGTAGTTTTAGAATATTATAATATAATACACATTTTGCAACAAAAAGAAATGTAAAAATTTTTTTTTTTACCGGAAAAAAGGGTTATGTTCACAATTTTTGCTGTAACTTTGGAATGAAAAGCGATAAATTAATAAAAAAAAAAATAGAAATTAAAGTGTACATAATGTGCTATCAAAGTAATTAAAGAAAGAACGCATAATATGTATTTATATTATTATTAATTTTATTTAAAATTCAATTTTTGTTTTTCACAAAATCTCATAAATGTACAAATTTATCTGAAAAAAGTGATTTAAGGGAATATTATAGTTTTTTATTAACGAATTATCATAATTACATAAAAACACAGCATTTTAGAAAAAAATTAACAAAAAATTATTTTTTTAATCTTTTAGTCGTTTTTTTTTTTGTTTTTGGAAAAAACACGAAACCCTTGATCATGTAATAAAGCTACAAAAAACAAAAGGAGGGAACGTTTTTTGGCGCAGGGGGGAAGGGTTTACCGGGAGACTATGGGGGACACCTTCCCCTCGCGATAAACGTTGCCAAAAAAATAGATGTCAGTTTTTGCACCTAATTAATAAAAATTTATCATTATTTAAATTATTTTTTCTATACACGCCCCCAAAAAGGGGCGGACCGAAAAAATTGGCTTTCCTGAACCCCCTTGGTTCAAATTAAGGTCGATGAACTTCATATGGCATTAAAATGTTTCATTTATTGAACAAATATACAAATAAAACTTGTAAAAAAAATATTTTTCTGGGGTAGTTTTAGTTCTTCAAGGGGGCACTTTTTCCCCCCTGGTCCGATTTTGCTCGTTTAAGAACTTAACCAGTCTATGACCATTATACATATTTGTGACTAACTTCAGGAGTCTAGCTCTTGTTTTATGTACTTTATTGTGTGCTCAACAACAGATGGACGGACGGACACACGGTTAGTCCAAGAATGTCTTAGAATCGATCAGTGATGAATAATATACACTTTATGGGGTCCTAGACCCATATTTCCATGCGTTACATACGGAATGACAAAGTGAGTGTAAGCCCATACTGTAGTTGAAGGGTATAAACACACATATATTGGCCTTGTTTAATAAATGATACCCAGACTTTTTACACAAAAATGGGAATAAAAAAAAAGGGCCGGGCATTGTCTGTACTTTTTTTTCTTTTAAATAAAAGCTGATATCCTATACTTTTTTAAAATCCACAAAACTAAATCCAACTATTACTAACTTAATATGTGTGGCCCATTAAATGTGGAAAATATCCTAATTTTGGACCCTTTTTAAAAAAATTATTAAAAATGTTAAGACACAATTTTTATAAACAAAAAAAAAATACAATTTAGTTTAATACCTGGTGTTTAAGGTTCCATTATAAAAGATTTTTTTTAAAGACTTAATACTACTAATAATCGCTTGAACTGTAAAAAATTTTAATTTTCTTACTTTTTTCAAAGACTGCAATAATTTTCATGTGTGTGAAGATAAATTGAAATTGAAATAGCAAAGACACAAACCTTTTTTTTTAACGCCGGTCATTTACATCGCATGTAAACAATGTATTGCATATTCCACGAGCTACAAAAGACAAATGGAAATAGTTGGGTGGACTACACTATATACGTTTTTTAGTCAAAGGGCTCTAGTTTCCAAATTAAATAGTGGGATCTCCCAAATGATTTTCCTATTCCCAAAATATTCAATTTTACACATAAAATTTCTGGGGAGGATTTGTGGCCACAAAAGACAAATGGAAATAGTTGGGTGGACTACACCATATACGTTTTTTAGTCTAAGGGGTCTAGTTTCCAAATTGAATAGTGGGATACCCCAAATGATTTTCAGATTCCCATAATATTCTATTTTACCCATAAAATTTCTGGAGAGGATTTGTGGCCACAAAACACAAATGGAAATAGTTGGGTGGACTACACTATATACGTTTTTTATTCTAAGGGGTCTAGTTTCCAAATTTTATAGTGGGATACCCCAAATGATTTTCATATTTCCAAAATATTTAATTTCACCTATAAATTTCTGGAGAGGATTTGTGGCCACAAAAGGCAAATGGAAATAGTTGGGTGGACTACACTACAAACTTTTTTTAGTCTAGGGGGTCTAGTTTCCAAATTTAATAGTGGGATATCCCAAATGATTTTCATATTCCCAAAACATTCAATTTTACTTCATAAAATTTCTGGAGAAGATTTGTGGCCACAAAGACAAATGGAAATAGTTGGGTGGACTACACTATATACGTTTTTTATTCTAAGGGGTCTAGTTTCCAAATTTAATAGTGGGATACCCCAAATGATTTTCAGATTCCAATAATAATCAATTTTACACATAAAATTTCTGGAGAAGATTTGTGGCCACAAAAGACAAATGGAAATAGTTGGGTGGACTACACTATATACTTTTTTTAGTCTAGGGGGTTTAGTTTCCAAATTTAATAGTGGGATACCCCAAATGATTTTCATATTCCCAAAATATTCAATTTTACCCATAAAATTTCTAGAGAAGATTTGTGGCCACAAAAGACAAATGGAAATAGTTGGGTGGACTACACTATATACGTTTTTTAGTCTAGGGGGTCTAGTTTCCAAATTTAATAGTGGGATACCCCAAATGATTTTCATATTTCCAAAATATTCAATTTTACCCATAAAATTTCTGGAGAAGATTTGTGGCCACAAAAGACAAATGGAAATAGTTGGGTGGACTACACTATATACGTTTTTTATTCTGAGGGGTCTAGTTTCCAAATTTAATAGTGGGATACCCCAAATGATTTTCCGATTCCCATAATATTCAATTTTAACTATAAATTTCTGGAGAGAATTTGTGGCCACAAAAGACAAATGGAAATAGTTGGGTGGACTACACTATATACGTTTTTTATTTTAAGGGGTCTAGTTTCCAAATTTAATAGTGGGATACCCCAAATGATTTTCATATTTCCAAAATATTTAATTTCACCTATAAATTTCTGGAGAGGATTTATGGCTACAAAAGGCAAATGGAAATAGTTGGGTGGACTATACTATAAACTTTTTTTAGTCTAGGGGGTCTAGTTTCCAAATTTAATAGTGGGATATCCCAAATGATTTTCATATTCCCAAAATATTCAATTTTACCCATAAAATTTCTGGAGAAGATTTGTGGCCACAAAGACAAATGGAAATAGTTGGGTGGACTACACTATATACGTTTTTTATTCTAAGGGGTCTAGTTTCCAAATTTAATAGTGGGATACCCCAAATGATTTTCAGATTCCAATAATAATCAATTTTACACATAAAATTTCTGGAGAAGATTTGTGGCCACAAAAGACAAATGGAAATAGTTGGGTGGACTACGCTATATACGTTTTTTATTCTAAGGGGTCTAGTTTCCAAATTTAATAGTGGGATACCCCAAATGATTTTCCGATTCCCATAATATTCAATTTTAACTATAAATTTCTGGAGAGGATTTGTGGCCACAAAAGACAAATGGAAATAGTTGGGTGGACTACACTATATACGTTTTTTAGTCTAAGGGGTCTAGATTCCAAATTTCATAGTGGGATGCCCCAAATGATTTTCAGATTCCCATAATATTCAATTTCACCTATAAATTTCTGGAGAGGATTTGTGGCCGCAAAAGACAAATGGAAATAGTTGGGTGGACTACACTATATACGTTTTTTAGTCTAGGGGGTATAGTTTCCAAATTGAATAGTGGGATACCCCAAATGATTTTCATATTCCCAAAATATTCAATTTTACCCATAAAATTTCTGGAATCTGAAAATCATTTGGGGTATCCCACTATTAAATTTGGAAACTAGACCCCCTAGACTAAAAAACGTATATAGTGTAGTCCACCCAACTATTTCCATTTGTCTTTTGTGGCCACAAATCTTCTCCAGAAATTTTATGGGTAAAATTGAATATTTTGGGAATATGAAAATCATTTGGGGTATCCCACTATTGAATTTGGAAACTAGACCCCTTAGACTAAAAAACGTATATAGTGTAGTCCACCCAACTATTTCCATTTGTCTTTTGTGGCCACAAATCTTCTCCAGAAATTTTATGGGTAAAATTGAATATTTTGGGAATATGAAAATCATATGGGGTATCCCACTATTAAATGTGGAAACTGGACCCCCTAGACTAAAAAAAGTATATAGTGTAGTCCACCCAACTATTTCCATTTGTCTTTTGTGGCCACAAATCCTCTCCAGAAATTTATAGGTGAAATTGAATAATATGGGAATCCGAAAATCATTTGGGGTATCCCACTATTAAATTTGGAAACTAGACCCCTTAAAATAAAAAACGTATATTGTAGTCCACCCAACTATTTCCATTTGTCTTTTGTGGCCACAAATCCTCTCCAGAAATTTTATGTATAAAATTGAATATTTTGGGAATATGAAAATCATTTGGGGTATCCCACTATTCAATTTGGAAACTAGACCCCTTAGACTAAAAAACGTATATGGTGTAGTCCACCCAACTATTTCCATTTGTCTTTTGTGGCCACAAATCCTCTCCAGAAATTTATAGGTAAAATTGAATATTATGGGAATCGGAAAATCATTTGGGGTATCTCACTATTAAATTTGGAAACTAGACCCCTTAGACTAAAAGACGTATATAGTGTAGTCCACCCAACTATTTCCATTTGTCTTTTGTGGCCACAAATCCTCTCCAGAAATTTTATGGGTAAAATTGAATATTTTGGAAATATGAAAATCATTTGGGGTATCCCACTATTAAATTTGGAAACTAGACCCCCTAGACTAAAAAACGTATATAGTGTAGTCCACCCAACTATTTCCATTTGTCTTTTGTGGCCACAAATCTTCTCCAGAAATTTTATGGGTAAAATTGAATATTTTGGGAATATGAAAATCATTTGGGGTATCCCACTATTAAATTTGGAAACTAGACCCCTTAGACTAAAAAACGTATATTGTGTAGTCCACCCAACTATTTCCATTTGTCTTTTGTGGCCACAAATCTTCTCCAGAAATTTTATGGGTAAAATTGAATATTTTGGGAATATGAAAATCATATGGGGTATCCCACTATTAAATGTGGAAACGTTTTTTAGTCTAGGGGGTCTAGTTTCCAAATTGAATAGTGGGATACCCCAAATGATTTTCATATTCCCAAAATATTCAATTTTACCCATAAAATTTCTGGAATCTGAAAATCATTTGGGGTATCCCACTATTAAATTTGGAAACTAGATCCCCTAGACTAAAAAACGTATATAGTGTAGTCCACCCAACTATTTCCATTTGTCTTTTGTGGCCACAAATCTTCTCCAGAAATTTTATGGGTAAAATTGAATATTTTGGGAATATAAAAATCATATGGGGTATCCCACTATTAAATTTGGAAACTAGACCCCCTAGACTAAAAAAAGTATATAGTGTAGTCCACCCAACTATTTCAATTTGACTTTTGTGGCCACAAATCCTCTCCAGAAATTTATAGGTGAAATTGAATAATATGGGAATCTGAAAATCATTTGGGGTATCCCACTATTAAATTTGGAATCTAGACCCCCTAGACTAAAAAAACGTATATAGTGTAGTCCACCCAACTATTTCCATTTGTCTTTTGTGGCCACAAATCCTCTGTAGAAGTTTATAGGTGAAATTAAATATTATGGGAATGTGAAAATCATTTGGGGTATCCCACTATTGAATTGGGAAACTAGACCCCTTAGATTAAAAAACGTATATAGTGTAGTCCACCCAACTATTTCCATTTGTCTTTGTGGCCACAAATCTTCTCCAGAAATTTTATGGGTTAAATTTAATATTTTGGGAATATGAAAATCATTTGGGATATCCCTTTATTTAATTTTGAAACTAGACCCCTTAGCCTATAAAACATATATAGTGTGGTCCACCCAACTATTTCAATTTGTCTTTTGTGACCACAAATCTTCTCCAGGAATTTTATGGGTAAAATTGAATATTTTGGGAATATGAAAATCATTTGGGGTATCCCACTATTAAATTTGGAAACTAGACCCCCTAGACTAAAAAACGTATATAGTGTATTCCACCCAACTATTTCCATTTGTGTTTTGTGGCCACAAATCCTCTCCAGAAATTTTATGGGTAAAATAGAATATTATGGGAATCTGAAAATCATTTGGGGTATCCCACTATTCAATTTGGAAACTAGACCCCTTAGATTAAAAAACGTATATGGTGTAGTCCACCCAACTATTTCCATTTGTCTTTTGTGGCCACAAATCCTCCCCAGAAATTTTATGTGTAAAATTGAATATTTTGGGAATAGGAAAATCATTTGGGAGATCCCACTATTAAATTTGGAAACTAGAGCCCTTTGACTAAAAAACGTATATGGTGAAGTCCACCCAACTATTTCCATTTGCCTTTTGTGGCCACAAATCCTCTCCAGAAATTTTATGTGTTAAATTGAATTTTTTGGGAATATGAAAATCATTTGGGGTATCCCACTATTCAATTTGGAAACTAGACCCCCTAAACTAAAAAACGTATATAGTGTAGTCCACCCAACTATTTCCATTTGTCTTTTGTGGCCACAAATCTTCTCCAGAAATTTTATGGGTAAAATTGAATATTTTGGGAATATGAAAATCATTTGGGGTATCTTACTATTAAATTTGGAAACTAGACCCCTTAGACTAAAAAACGTATATAGTGTAGTCCACCCAACTATTTCCATTTGTCTTTTGTGGCCACAAATCTTCTCCAGAAATTTTATGGGTAAAATTTAATATTTTGGGAATATGAAAATCATATGGGGTATCCCACTATTAAATGTGGAAACTTGACCCCCTAGACTAAAAGAAGTATATAGTGTAGTCCACCCAACTATTTCCATTTGTCTTTTGTGGCCACAAATCCTCTCCAGAAATTTATAGGTGAAATTGAATAATATGGGAATCTGAAAATCATTTGGGGTATCCCACTATTAAATTTGGAAACTAGACCCCTTAAAATAAAAAACGTATATTGTAGTCCACTCAACTATTTCCATTTGTCTTTTGTGGCCACAAATCCTCTCCAGAAATTTATAGGTAAAATTGAATATTATGGGAATCGGAAAATCATTTGGGGTATCTCACTATTAAATTTGGAAACTAGACCCCTTAGACTAAAAGACGTATATAGTGTAGTCCACCCAACTATTTCCATTTGTCTTTTGTGGCCACAAATCCTCTCCAGAAATTTTATGGGTAAAATTGAATATTTTGGAAATATGAAAATCATTTGGGGTATCCCACTATTAAATTTGGAAACTAGACCCCCTAGACTAAAAAACGTATATAGTGTAGTCCACCCAACTATTTCCATTTGTCTTTTGTGGCCACAAATCTTCTCCAGAAATTTTATGGGTAAAATTGAATATTTTGGGAATATGAAAATCATTTGGGGTATCCCACTATTAAATTTGGAAACTAGACCCTTAGATTAAAAAACGTATATAGTGTAGTCCACCCAACTATTTCCATTTGTCTTTTGTGGCCACAAATCTTCTCCAGAAATTTTATGGGTAAAATTGAATATTTTGGGAATATGAAAATCATATGGGGTATCCCACTATTAAATGTGGAAACTAGACCCCCTAGACTAAAAAAAGTATATAGTGTAGTCCACCCAACTATTTCCATTTGTCTTTTGTGGCCACAAATCCTCTCCAGAAATTTATAGGTGAAATTGAATAATATGGGAATCTGAAAATCATTTGGGGTATCCCACTATTAAATTTGGAAACTAGACCCCTTAAAATAAAAAACGTATATTGTAGTCCACCCAACTATTTCCATTTGTCTTTTGTGGCCACAAATTTTCTCCAGAAATTTATAGGTGAAATTGAATAATATGGGAATCTGAAAATCATTTGGGGTATCCCACTATTCAATTTGGAAACTAGACCCCTTAGATTAAAAAACAAATATAGTGTAGTCCACCCAACTATTTCCATTTGTCTTTTGTAGCTCGTGGAATATGCAATACATTGTTTACATGCGATGTAAATGACTGGCGTTAAAAAAAAAAAGGTTTGTGTCTTTGCTATTTCAATTTCAATTTATCTTCACACACATATAATTTTCTAACTTTGACAGCTCCCGAAAAAAAAGTAAACAACTTACAAGGGAAGTCTCCCTAGTGTCACCCGCGGATCTTTATGGAATTGGTTTTATTTTGTAGAGCAGAAAAAATAAAGAGACACGTATTTTTTTTTAGCGGCCCAAATTCATATTTAGGGGGTAAAAAGGAGGGGAGAAGACAATGCCATTTTTCAGTTTTTTTCGTTTATCTCCTATATTATGCAAAGAAACCTAGTCATGTGACACTCTAAATGAAAGGTCTTTGGAAAACCTATCTACGTGTGCTAAGAACGTGTCCAAACATGCACAACTTTTCGCCATATTGAGAAAAATACCAAAATTTTAGGACATTTTTGTTAATAAGTCGAAAAATATTAACTTCTTTAACCCGTTGTTAGCACCACGAGATAGGTATTTTTAATACCTTTAATCTGATACCACACATGCCTATATTAATTTTGTTTAAATAGGCGTAATTCGTAAAAAACTGAAAAAGGTCAATTTGCCCCCATACAAATCGACCCCCCCTAAAAATGAGTTTGGGCCGCTAAAAAAAAATACGTGTCGAATTAATTTTCGTTCTTAACAACATATCCAAATTTCATGAAGATCGGAGGGTGACACCAGGGAGACTTCCCTTGTTAGTTGATTGATCTTGATAACTAGTGTTGCAGAATTTTATCTTCTTTTACCCCATATCAAATTTTATAACAAAAACTTCATTTATAAATTTCAATTAATCGCCACTTTGGTACCATTTGAACCCAATGTGCGTTGGGGTGCTACAGTAAAATTTTTTTAAAAAATATTTTTTAGTAGTTTTGATTAGCAACGGTTTTAGGTGTAATGTTGCTGTTAATAATATATATTCATAAAAAAATATTATTCCTATCTGTGAAAAATTGTTTAGAGCTGAAAGCCTTATCCCACCAAAATCAAATTTTTTGTCGTAAATAAGCTAACCAAGTAATATTATAATTAATAACAAAAAAATTAAAAATCAAAAAAAAAATTTTTTGGTTTGTATGGAAAAATGATTTTTAAGGTCCCGTCGCGTAGGGAAGGCGTGGCCGTAGGGGCGTAAAATTTTCCCTGAGTTATTTTTTGGTCAAATGGAAAAAAATGAGAGGGTACCGTCTCAACATTTCCAAAATAAGGGGCACTCTATTGATCAGCGTTATTCGAATTTACCAAAAAGCTTTTACAAACACAAAAATTTTAAAAAACATAAATTCATGCATAAAAAACATTCTGTATGGAGTTAAAATACGCTTAGGAAAATACAAGAACCCTGATAAGGTCCAATACTTCTACAAAAATTAGATTTTTGTGAATTTTCTACGTTAAAAAAGAATTAAAGAAACTATTTTACAAAAGAAGACATCTTGGGTGTTTTAAATTGAAAAATGCGGGCATATTTTGAAAAATAATTTTTTATATATGATAAGATTCAGAATTTGTTTTAATGAAAAAATTCCCGGGAATACAATTTTTTTTAAACACTTTCCCGGGAATTGAAAAAGTCCGGGAATTTAGAAACCCTAATACAGACGGGCGGACATTCATTGAATGACTTAGAATCGATCATAGATTAATAATATATATGAAGATTTCCATTTAACTTTTGATTTTAAGGTTTAAAAAATATTACAATTTTTTTTTGAAGGCACATCAAAATCGTTTAGTACGCGTATAAACGTGCATTTAGTAAGTTCAAATCCGTTCGCGTGAAGAACTTTCAGCTGACGGCGCAAAAGTTTGGCGGTTTTAAGATTTTAGTTGAAAACCAAAAATCTCTAAATAACAATTATTAGTAGAATTCAACAAAATATACGTTAATTAATGTTTCATACTATCCACAATAAAAACCTGATAAATTACGTCCATTAATACAATCAGATTTTTACGTTAAAAGTTTGTTTTAAAAAGTTTCACTCTTAGGCTGAGTTTTTGAGTTGTCGAATTTAGTTGGTTTAGGTTTAAACTGAGTTAAAACTACAAATTCTGTTTTTGAGATGTGGTTTATTTTAGGTTTAACTCACCAATGTTGGTAAGTTAAACTACGGTAAAAAAGCGTCAAAAAAACACCTTTGATTTTCAAATATACTGGTTAGTGTTACCATGTTGTGGTGTTTTATTGAAAAAAATGTGAGATGATGGCAACTATTCAAATTGGAAATGCGATATATGGTATGGCAATACCGCGTTAATTGGCATTTGCTAAACTTGAACTCAAAAACAAAATGCTTGGTTAAACTTGGTTTTAATTTAATAAAGTTTAATAAAACTACCGGTTAAACTAAGTTAAAGCGATAGCCCAGGAAAATAAGGAGAAAAGGGCAATCTGCGGAAAATCGGATAGGCTCTCAAAAAATTTGTACAGACCTTAGTTTTGACAATTTAAATAAGAAAAAAAAGTACCAAGAAAGAAGAGATATTGAGGTCAAAGGTCACAAAAACCGTGTTTTTTACAGATTTTTGCTAATATCTCGCTCGATATGCGTTGTATGCTTTAAAAGTCTATTACAAATGTGGAATATAAAATTATCTCCAATATGTTATTTAAAACTTTTTTCGTATCTCTCACCGTTTTTGAGATATTAAGGCCAAAATTCACAAAAGCCAGATTTTTTCAGTTTTTTGCTAATATTTCGCTTTATATGAATGATACGCTTTAAAAGTGAGACAAATTTCTGATTAATGAAATTTTGAAAGATGCAAAAGATCCACAATCTAATGTATTAATGCCACTCAGTTTTAGGATAAAGTGGCGATGTGCTGGCTACTTTTAAATAATATTGCGAATAGACAATACAGTAATAATTTCGTTTTTTTGAAAAACATTATGATTTGAAAGAAATTTACTGAGGGGATGCTTTAGTTATGGCCAATACTGCATTTTGCTTCTGTTACAGTAACAAAATATGTACGATGTACGTGACGTTCGTCGTACGTTCGTTATACAGAAACTGGGGGTAAGTTTTTACTTAATCTACATTCCAAAAACTTGGCCTTAGACCATTGCTGTGCAAGAGAAAAATGTATTTGCCCAGAGCTACAATTGTAAGTGGGTACAATTGTTCTATGAAATGCACAGCAGTGCCTTAACACCAGGGTTGCCAGAATTGTTGGGTACAAAATCGTCAAAAATGTACGATTTTTATAAAAAAATCGTCAAAATCGTCATCCCATTTGCAAAAATCGTCAAAAAATCGCCAAAATAAAAAAGCTATATTTATCCTTGATTAAATATTAATTCTTAGACATTCATGCGATGTCCGCCAGTTCGTTGAAGACATGTTGCAGTCCAATTCCAAAAGAGCTAAATCCATGCAGTTTGGCACAAATATATGTTATTCAGTTCGAAAATTGTCAAAATCAGACCAGGAAGAACAAAGTTCCCGCTTGTAAAACAAAACCTACCTCTGAAATTTTTTTTTTTACATTTTTTGTTATATTTTTAAGCATATGAAATATTTGTATAAAAGAAAAGGTCATGCAGTTGGGTCAAGTTTATTGAAATTTTTTTCTGTCCACCCTTTTTTTGTGGACACTTCTATAAAAAATAGTAATGATAAAATTGCATAAATATCATAATAAATCAAAAAAAAAGAAGGTCCTCCGCCAAAA
The DNA here is from genome assembly GCA_963921195.1 of Pegoplata infirma. Classification (NCBI taxonomy): domain Eukaryota; kingdom Metazoa; phylum Arthropoda; class Insecta; order Diptera; family Anthomyiidae; genus Pegoplata; species Pegoplata infirma. The sequence continues at coordinate 228,371,009 of OY992540.1, read as the reverse complement.
AACTCCCATCATTCTTTTACATTCTAGAGGGAAAAAGAGAATGTAACACTCTAACCCAAAGTTATAAAGTAATACATCGACCGTTTTGTAGATCTGGCATCACCAAAGATAATTGGAAAATTCTGGCAATGCCAAACTAAAGTTCAAACGTAACCCGCCGTCTACACCTGGGAGAAATACTCAGATATTTATATGTATTAAGAAACGTCAAAATCAATCGCAAAGATATTTTTCTCAGGTGTGGACTAAATATTAGTCTCAGTATTTGATCTCATCAGATAGTTTTTATGAGATATCTCATAACAACAATCTGATGAGATTGGATGAGATCAAGTGTCAAATTCACTTATATTTGTATGTTTACAATTGTTTTTTTGGAGCAAATGGCGTTGAAAAAAGGAAAAATAAAATAAATCATTAAAAAAAATAATTGTATAAACAAATGTATGTGCCTAAATAATAGATTGAACATATATTTATGATGAATAACATATATAGTTATTCCACGGCTGCTTGTAAATTATGAAATTTCACAAGAGCAATTGCAGCTCGTTTTCCACACCACTTGATATTGAGATAAATGCTGAAATTTCCCTACTGTTTCTCTGCCGACGTTATCTCTGCTTTCATGAAAAAATTCTCCCACGTGTAGATGGTGCGTTAAGCAAAGAGAGACAAAAAACAATCTGCATTCTAACTGTAAAACTGGTATCTTCCATCTCGCTCACATTTCGATTTGTGATAAAATTTCGTAAACAATACCATATGGTTTTTGTTTACTACTTTTTCAAACGCCATTTGTTATCCTACTCTATGACTCTGCTCTCACCTATTTTTTTGTCCCTTTTTGTACAAAAATATTGGTGGATAGTTTTTTTTAACTAATAATAAGGAAAAAAATATTCATTAATTAATAAAGTTCTATTAAAAATTTTTTAAAAAGTAAACAAAATTGACAGGTTTTTGTTATTTTTAAAAATCGTAATTTTTTGGGCAAAAATCGTCAAATCGTCATTTTGCTATTTTGGGGAGTAAAAATCGTCAAAATGCAGAGAAATCGTCAAATCTGGCAACAGTGCTTAACACACAAAATATCTACAAGTATTATTATGTCACAACAATTTGAGTGATAAGTATTTGAAACAATATACTCAAACTTCTCTCCTCAAATTAAACTCAAACAACCCTAATCTAAGACACACACACATTATTTAATTAGCGACATCTGTTGGTAAAATGCAGGCAGTAAAACATATTGTGGATCTTATTATGTTGATGAACCAAAATTATTGGTATGACCAACGTCATCTTGTGACAAAGGATTTGTTTTCCCAATATAGAATTATCCTTACACAACAACAACCATAACGAACGGAACAAAACATCTGTCAAAAGGACTCATAGACTATATTTGTCATATATTAAACTTGAGCGAACGAGTACCCAATAAAGACGCAATAAAAAAATATTGCCTAATCAAAGAAGTAAAGGATAGTAGAATTCCACAGCTAAAAGTGAGACATAAAGCGAAAATTTAACACATCGAAATCCACTAGAACCAGGAAACAATAGAAAATATTATAATTGCTAGCTTATGTTTTAACATATTCTATGTGGAACTTAGTTTAAAAAAAAAATGAGACGACCAAATACACGCGTGTGAAAAATATCCTAAATGTATCATAAACGATTACATAAAAATTCAATAAATCTGCATTACGTGTGAAAAATTACCAAGTGAAATTTCTCCAAAACCCACTAAGAAAAACTACTTACTACAAATAACGTTAATTCTATTGGAAATACTTCAACGAAACACAGGTAACTTTTAATTTTTATATTGTCTGACCACAAAAATATGTATGATTCATTGATTTCTTTCGTTCGGAAAACAACATGAGTAATGTCAGAGTACTAATGGTGGCTGGTTGCAAGGGTGGGTGTGTTCTTTTGGATGTTACTGCAAAATATTACAAAGAAAAAAGAGAAAAAAGCAATCACACACACACACAAATCTGTCAAAATAATTACCAATTATGTATAATTTTTTTTTTTGTTTTCTTGCAAAATTATTAATAGAGGTTAAATATGTTACTTTATTATGTAACCATTGATTTGTGGTGTCTTTGAAACTTCAATTCTGAGGTGCATTTGTTATTGTCGATGTCAAAACATGTATATATATGCATATGTATGCACACACACACACACACACGCACGCATTAGTTTTAGTACTGAGTATGTGTGTATACTGTATGTATTTGAACTTATAAAGATTGTTTTAATTATGAGATTTTTTAATCCAAAAGATGATATACTGAATTAATAACATCTTGAATTTTTCTTCTTTATTCATTTTCATTGTACGAACAGCTGTGATTGCTGAGAACACTGTTGTTTTTGTCTGGCACTGCCGTCTAAATAAATAATCGATATCCTTCTAGACAACCAAGCCCACCCTCTCGTCCCTTTGCACAAACAAGTATATTACAAATTAGCTTCTGTCTAAATTAAAACTTATATTTTTGATTGTATTGCACTGTCAGTTCCAGACAACTATGCGAGAAGTCTTCTTCAAATAGTCATGGCATGATATAATTGTCAACCGTTTTATCCTTAACTCCTAAAAGTATTCTTCAAAAATTTGTATAACATAAGCAACTTTGCAGTTGTGTTATGCTTGAAGAAATCGTAATTTTGCAAAACATATGTAGCAATGACCGTCTGTCAAAATAACAGAAACATCTGTTGAAATGTTGATTACGGCCAAAACATGAAACAGAGATAAATGATATTTAACAAGGATATTAGTCGATGATTCGAAAAGTTTGGTACACTCAAAATAATTCTACAGTAAAAGGTTTAGTAAGTGATATTGTACCAAAATCTACTAATTGGTTACTAATTTTAGTATCTTCAAAGTACTAACATTAGTAATTTTTACTGGTTTTTACTAATATTAGTTAAAAATTTTAGTATTGGTTACCAATTTCTGCACTAGGTCCTTTTGGACTAAAATTAGTTAAATTTTTAGTATTGAATACCCACGTTTTTTTTTTTGGTGTAGTATATATCAGCAAAATCGGTTTAAAAGTTTTGAGTGAAAGTGTTTTAACATCTTGAAAGTTTTATAATTTTAATTGTTTTGTATTAGCCCAGTAAACCAAAGGTTTCGACTTTTTCTGAAGTCAGACCTGTCGTAACGAATTCCTAAAGAATTCGTTAAGACATTTCGGTAGTTTGCCTGAACAAATTTTTACACTCAAAATAATTACTCTGTTAAATACTCTGTAAAATGACTGTAATCTCAATTCGACAGACATGGGTAAAAATATATGTAACCATCTGACCGATCTGCATCACCCTTTAGAACTGGATAAAAATTGGTGGAAATATTGTATTCAAGTAGGAAAAGAATAATTTTAATTCTTGGCACCGCTGGACCATATAGTTCCGGAGATACCACGGTTTGAAAAATGAAAAAAATCCTAAATATCTTACTGAAGTGCTCATTCGTTTTTAACCATATCTCTGTCAATCTTAATGATACGATCTCAGTGATATCGCATTTTAAAGTTAATGGAGTCCACATTAAAATAAAATTTAGCAAAAAAAAATTTTTTTTATGCTTAAATGTCATATTCAGCAAATCCGTGGTTTAAGATGAAATGTCTCAAGAAAATTAATTTTCAAATCTTTTAAAAAAATATGTGTTAATCCTTTATCCCTTCTTTATACTTATGTTCAAACCGTAGAGTGGTCACTGATGCCAACTATTTTTAAAAAAATGTAGCTAGATTAGACAAAAAAATAGCTAGAAATAGCTAAATTTAAATACAGTTAAAAAATCTAGCTATTTTGTAGCTAGATTTGTATAAACAGTTGAAAAATCTAGCTATTTTATAGCTAGATTTTGGATTTGTGGTTTTTAAAAGGTTTTATTTGCTAAAGTTTTTAATTAAATAATAAAATAAGTTAGTTTTGGTATTAAAACGAATATTTTCAAATATTTTTATTAAATTTTGCAAACAAAAAGTTTAAATACTAATATTTTATATCGCAGATATAATTTTTTATTTTTTATTTTATTTTATTAAGAATTACCATATAATTACAAATTACATACTAATTTTACCTAACCGAGAACTGGTAACAATGACCTTCGTCTCGTTGTAGCGAATCAGACCAAGGCCTCTGGTGGGAATCGAACCCACGACCCCCAGACTCATAGGCTAGCACGCTACCAACTAGCCTACTGGGGCGCCTCAGATATAATTTATAACGCATGAAACTTTAGAAATTGCTTCCAATGCTTAAGTTATTAAATTAAGCTTTTAAATCAATTTCTTTAACAAAGAAACATTATTAATCTATATGTTATATGCAGGGACAGGACCTTCATGCACTAAAAAACTATGTTTTAGGCGCCTAAAATATGCACTAAAAAGTGTTAAAATATGCACTAAAAATCTTAAATTTTTAGTATTGAATACCCACGTTTTTTTTTTGGGTGTAGTATATATCAGCAAAATCGGTTTAAAAGTTTTGAGTGAAAGTGTAATAACATCTTGAAAGTTTTATAATTTTAATTGTTTTGTATTAGCCCAGTAAACCAAAGGTTTCGACTTTTTCTGAAGTCAGACCTGTCGTAACGAATTCCTAAAGAATTCGTTAAGACATTTCGGTAGTTTGCCTGAACAAATTTTTACACTCAAAATAATTACTCTGTTAAATACTCTGTAAAATGACTGTAATCTCAATTCGACAGACATGGGTAAAAATATATGTAACCATCTGACCGATCTGCATCACCCTTTCAGAACTGGATAAAAATTGGTGGAAATATTGTATTCAAGTAGGAAAAGAATAATTTTAATTCTTGGCACCGCTGGACCATATAGTTCCTGAGATACCACGGTTTGAAAAATGAAAAAAATCATAAATATCTTACTGAAGTGCTCATTCGTTTTTAACCATATCTCTGTCAATCTTAATGATACGATCTCAGTGATATCGCATTTTAAAGTTAATGGTGTCCACATTAAAATAAAATTTAGCAAAAAAAAAATTTTTTATGCTTAAATGTCATATTCAGCAAATCCGTGGTTTAAGATGAAATGTCTCAAAAAAAATTATTTTCAAATCTTTTAAAAAAAAAAGTGTTAATCCTTTATCCCTTCTTTATACTTATGTTCAAACCGTAGAGTGGTGTATCAACTGGTTCTCGAGTTATGCAAAAAATTGTTATGCCGCATTGGAAATTTTTTTTTTATTTTTTCATGGTCAAATTTACAAAAATTTTTAAAGTTGACGAGTTAGTGATGCTGTTCTTCGATTCTAATAGGTTTTGGGAAATTAGCACTTGTTCTAGAGTCATTTGCACTTGTTCTAGAGTCATTTATCACTTTTTCTAGTTCTAGTGCGAAGCGTTTTGTGACTCTAGAACTTCTAGAGTCACAAAACGCTTCACATACAAAATACATGGTAAAATAGAAAAGTCAATTGCTTCAGTTGCTATAAAACTCCGCTGTCATTTGGGTCTTTTGGTCTTTTTTTTGGAAAAGATATTTTTTCATTTGACAACAATTAAAAAAAATCATGAAGACGATTAAGACAAAAAAATCGATAGCAAAAGTCGACTTTTCGATTTCCGCTTTTTCGTAAAAAAGTCAATTAATCGACTTTTTGACTATAGAACCATAGCTGGGATGTCACAGTAAAGTGCTAAAACATTAAATTTACAATATTTTCTATTCAATTGTATACCATGAAATAATAATATCAAATAAATAAATAAAAATATAAAATGTATACCGATTTTTTTTGTATTTGAAGTATTAGAACAACGTTGTTTTTTGGTTTTTACGGTGCTTTTTCCATGCTGACTGGACCTACGGGCCAACCGTAGATCGGAGTTATCATTTTGGTAACCGGGTCAGTACTGAAATACCAAAAATACTACGTCCTGGCAATGCTTGTACCACCGTTTACGTTACTGGGCCAGTATTGGCCCGTTTGTATTTTTCTGCCTGGGTAGTGATATCTGCATCGATGGGCAAAATTGATATTGAGTATTTTAAAAATATTTCATGAATTACTGGTATTTGAAAAAAATCAAATAAAAGTATATAATACTTGTATTTGAAAAAAATCAAGTACAAGTACTAGGTACTTGTAGTCAAAAAAAATTAAGTACAAGTACTCAAATACTTGATTTTTTCGGTACTCAGTAAGTAAATACTGAGTATTTCCCATCTATGGATATCTGTTTTGATTATCTAAGTGAAATCAGTAGAGAAATCTGTCGAGACTGCAAAAAAATCTGCTGATCACAGCAGAAAAATCCGGGTCCAAGCAAACCAATTTGCTTTGCAAACTTTCTAACTTTTTTTTATGCTGACTTTTTTTAAGTTTATAAACGTAGATTTTTTCTTTAGATCACCATGTTTAAATTTATATTTATTATTTTTTTCTTCAAATGATGTATTTTGAGTTACACAATACATGCTAAATTGAAATCTCAATGTTTATAAAAATGGACTTGACAGATTTGCCGACTAAGCCAACGATATTCTTTGTAGATGCCCAAGACTGACTGGTAGAAGACTTCAACATCTTTAATCTAATCTACAGGAAAATTTTCTAGTTTTTTTTTTTCAAAGTGTTAATTTTTCTTAAGTTAAACTGTTTTCCAAAAATAAAATTTCCAAGTTTTTTTAAGATCAAACTAAATTTTTGTTATTCAAAACGGAATAACTAAATATTTCTGTAAAATTAACAAAACAATCTGCTGTTTTTGTTTTAATTTGAAAATTTTGTAATTTTAGGATTTTAAATTTCACAAAAATTAAAAAAAAAATACTTCTTAAAAAACATTTTTTGGAAAAAAATCAGACTTTTCCTGTAAAATAACAAAAAAAATCTGTTATTTTCTAAAGCTGAATGAAAGAGAATTTACTTAAAATATCTATTTCAGCAGAAAAATCGGCTAAAAGTTTGCTAATTCAAATTGAAAGTCATTTTACAGATTTTTTGATAGAGTTTTTCTTTTTAGTGTATGAAAAAACTTCAGTGGGCCATAAAAAACAATAAGTATGTGACCAAAATCCTTTGAGGGATTTAGTATACTATTACAGCCTTACCACATAAAAATAAAATAAATTTAAAATCGACTTTTAATTTTATTTCCATACAAATTGTTTTTGTTTTTAAAATCGACTCTAAAAAATGTATAGAAAATTTTAAATTTAAAATAAAACTTTTGTTAAAATATACTTTTTACTTTTCTTTGGTACGGGCCTTAGAGTTCTTTAATTTTTTTAAGGTTTTAAGCCAAATACAGTTTTATTAATGAACACCTCAGTTTTGTTGAAAAGTGTAATTAAAGTAACCTTATAAAAAGATTATCATAGATTAACACTAATCACTGATTATTTTCATATAAATTTGATATTTGTAAACATTTATAAGCACTAATCATTGATAATCTTGTGATAAGTCTCCAGCCCTATCACTCAAAAAAATACGTTAGTAGATTTACTAATTTTTTTTTGCTAACGCTAGTTAGCTAACTTTCAGAGTCTACGTGTGTTGACGTAAAACGTCAGCAGCCACTTACAACCTAGCTAACTTTTAGCAAATTTTTAGTTGAGATTAGCATGTTAGCAAAAAATTCTTGTAAACTTCATTAAGCACATTAGCAATTTTAAACAAACTTTGAACTAATTTCTTTTGCTAAATAGAGCAAAATGGAGGCCATTTTTGGTTCTTAGAATCTCCATAGTATCGCCGGTCCTCTTCACATGCGTGGACCCTAATGGGCCCTAACTTTGGATCCAAAAAAGTTAGCATTCCCGAAAATTTTAAAATGCTCATATCTCGGTAAATATTGCCGACACAACAAAAAGTCCAAAAGCATTTTTGTAGCTCTCAACACGTAGAACAAGACCGCAAAATAATCAAAAGCTCCCCGAGTAATATTTTTGAAGTTATCAAGTTTTGTTATTCTCCAAACCTCGGTGGTCCCCTAAAATCACGTATCTCAAAAACTAAGCAAGGTAGAGCGAAACGGACACTAATTTTGGATCAAAAACTATGACGATTTTTAAGGAACCCAAGTAGGTCTAGGCCCATCGGGGTCTGGACCTATCGGGTCCGAACCCAATGGGGTCCTCAAATGTGTATGAATAACCTGACCAACTGTTTTTTTCTGAAAAGCGGGATGGAGAGGTTGAAAAAGCGGAATTTTAAAATATAAAAATATAAAAATTCATAATTTTTAATAGATTTTAATTTGACGTAGTGATGCCCGTCCGTCTTTCTGGCTGTCAGTATGTCTGTTGAAAACACACTTACTTTCGAAAGAAAGTAGTTTGTAATTTTTCGGGTCAGGTTGATATTGAATTTCAGCGAAATCGGTCCAGTGGTTCAGAATTTATGAGCAAAACCGTGAATTTTGGATGGGTTTCGCCTCCAATTCAAGTGATGTAAGACATTGGTAAGCCACAAAAATAGTTTCAAAATACTTTTGTCACTTCAAAAAAATTGTACATTCAAAAAAATTTACACTCAATAAAAAATATATACAAAATTTGTTCCTTAAAAAAATGTATTCCTAGTCAAAGTCTTCAAACAGGGTGAATTTTTAGAAAATTTTGGATTTTCGCTGCTCCTCAACACTGGATATGTTAAACGAGCTGAAACACCTGCTAATTTTGTTTGAGGAAATTAAAAAAAAAAAATAGTGCAGATTTGAAAAATGTGTCAAATTCAAAAATTATATTTTGTACCAAATTTATATTACCGATATCTCGAAAATTATATATTTCTTATTTGAGTACGTTTGGGCAACGTTAAACAAAAATTATTTTGTTTTGAGCATATTCATAAAATTTTTTCTTAAATTTAGTCCAAAACTCAAAACTTTGACTGATTTTCGAGGGGTGAAATTAATTAAAAAATTTTCAAAATGAAGACCACCCTATTAAACAAGTCTCGAAAAATAAATGATTTTTTTTTTTAATTAAAAAACTAATTAAAATTCATACAAACATAAAAATTCATTTCTGAATTATAAGTTCTTTTATTTTTTTTTTAATTTTCAAAAATTAAAATCATTTTGTTTTTTTTTTTCAAAAATAAACGTTTAAAAAGTTATTGGAGTTCCAACACAATTTTAGGAGTAATTTCTTCTACATTTTTTTAAATACGGTAAGAAATTCTAATTGTTACCATATTTATATTCTCAAAAATCGGAAAAAAATAGCTTAAAATTACTTCAGAGCAATAATACTCAAAATATTATTTAAAAAATTAAAAATATTATTTAAAAGTCAAAAAGCGGGATAAAGCGGGATGAAGCGGGACTTTTGTTTAAAAAGCGGGATAGAAATTCAAGGCGGAATGAGACATCAAAAAGCGGGATAATCCCGCCAAAAGCGGGATGGTTGGTCAGGTTATGTATGAACTAAGTTGAAATAAAAAAAAATTCAGTTAACTAATTTTTAGCAAAACGTTTTTGCTAACTTTACCAAAAAAATTGTGGGTTCAAAATCAGCAAATTTTCTTGTAGATTTACAAGCTTTTTTTGCTAACTTTACAGTTTTTTTTTTTTTTAATTGTAAGTAATTTTGTGATTAAGCATTTTAATGCGTCTGGAAAACTTTGAAAAAAGTAAAAGGTTAAAGTTTTACATAAAATATGCAAAACACATCCAGAAAATAAAAATTGATTTTTATATTTATTTTTTTTGTATCTTTGTAGAATTATGTCTCAGGATAGCAGGATATTTTGTGGCGGTGTGCTTTTTTTCATTTTTTTGGTTTTAAATATATTAATATTCGTCCAGGCAACGTCTTTAACAACATTAGCAACACCCACAGAGCTGAGTTTGTCCACAAGTCCGATATCAAACTTCTCTACCGTCAACTCAGTCACCACAGACTCCCCGGCGACCTTGCAATCTGTTCAAGCTGGGCAGGATTCTGCTTTGGAGACGACAACTGTTGAGCCCACGCCCTCGACAACGTCTGTCCACGAAATAATTGGTTCAGCTGGACCAGATAAAAGAGAGCAAGATGCGATTGTTAAAGCACTTGACTGGTTAAAGATGAAAAGATCGCCCGACTATGGTTGGGGCAACGATACTCATGTTGTCATACTGGCAAAAGAGTTATCAGGTGCCCGAGATCCTTTTGATACTGATGGACATTTGCAAGTGATTCAGGAGCTTGAAGATATGCTTTCAGTAAAACAAATGGAAATTGAAATTTTAGCTATGCTTGATAGGCATCACACACTACCCAAACCACTAAATTTGGAAAAATTGGCTCGGTATGTGCTAGGTTTAGGATCACTGTGCAAAGATCCAAAACATTTCCACGGACATGATCTAGTAGCCATCCTGCAACATCATGAACCTACACAAGACATCGAGTTTGCATTAACAACATTATCTGCATGTAGTTCTGCAGCACATGTGCGAAAACGACAGATTCGCCGGCTTTTAGATATAGCAAGTGGAGTAACAGACCAGAGTGTAGATACGATTGCAATGGTATGAAGAATTTCCTGTTTGCTTTTCAAACTACATACTACATAATTATTTTCCAATTATAGGTTATTTTAGCTTTGCGCTGCATTGTAACCGACCATCGCCATCGACATCTTCAGCATTTTGTAAGACGGCCTGCTCGGGGTCTAGCCACTCTGCAAGATCCGAGAGGCAATTTTGGATCCCTACGTAGCACGGCTTTGGCCATGCAAGCTCTACAGGACTTAGAGCATGATCCTGCTGGTGCTTGGAACAGAACATCCGCCTCGCGCTGGATTTTAAGCAGACAAAGGGATGACGGTGGATGGAGTGAGGAGCCTTTGCAAGATGGCCAAGATCCCGACATTGGCGTAGGACTGACAGCCGACATAATTTTAGCATTAGGCTGGAAGGGCCTGGGAGCAGTTCGTGCCCTGCAATGCGATCACGTTATTCGAGAAAATAGCGACCCAACCTCAGGTAAGATACAAATTTTAAACATTGTCTCGACAAGATTTTACAACACTGACATATTACTAGAAAATGGTGAACAAAAATTAGCAGTTCCCTATGGACTTACTACATCGGCCGAAGAATCCGATTCAAAGAACGTATCATACACGTATACCCTATGGGTAGGATCAAATGTAACCGATGCGATCTCCCTGTCTTTGGTCTCTCCTAAAAACACTAGTTTCTTTAAAGCCATGACCCAAGCAGCAGAAATGGATTCAAGGTAATATACATATAAAATTATATTTTTAAATAAATTTCTTTAATTCTTTACATGTGTTTTACACTTAGGTTTGCATTCGAAGCGAGAGAGTGGCCTAACGGTCACTATGTACACACCTTGGCTGGCAAAAAAGAGGAGCCCAGAGGGTGGGTCCTATAATTGTGGTATACATTATTCAGATAAATACAATAAACATTTTATTCTTTAAGGTACAACTATTGGTTACTTTACCGTTTGCCCGAACAACCTGATCCCAATAATGCCCCCGGCAATCAACTGATTGCACCAGTCGGTAAGTAAAATAACATTTAAATAAGCGTATCTGAAGAGTACGACTTTGAAAAGAAATAGTTTACTTATAAGTTTTTCTTGCTATTTCATTAATTTTAGGAGTGGATGAACTTATGGTTGAAGATGGTGAACATTACTTGTATTGGTACAAGAAGCTTTAAGTATCCAAAAACTAAAACTAAAGGATTCCGCTAAATCCTCACCCATCTATTTATAGGCGTTCCTTGTAAAATTGTTAATTAATATCTAAAAATATTGTCATACTCAAAAACAAAAAAATACTACTACTACAGTAGTATATACACATAAACAAATTAGTATGAAAGTACACATATAAGTAGGCATACATATATATCTATGTGTATGTACGATTATTTGTAAATCTGACAGAATTATAAACACTTATACGGCTTAAAAATATTTTATAATACATAATTATCTAATATTAGATATAGACTATTTTACACGGTACGTCATAATCATAATAATAACATCTTATAAAGTAATGTGATGCACACAAAAAACAAAATTCGCTTTAAAAATTAAAATATATTGTTTAAATTATATTTTAAACGGAAACATGGATATTAGTTAATATTCTTATGTATTAGGATGACACCGAAATGTATGGAGGAAACTTTTTTTGTAATTTTAATTCAATGCACAGCGGTAAAATCCGGCCCCAACTAAAAAAAATGAGAGCTAAAAGCGCGTTTACATTGGAATTTTTTATCTAGTAAAATGCGATTTTAATCTACTTTGTAATCTGTACCGTTTACAGTGACATTTTTTGCATTTGAGAGGATAAAGATTTGCATTATAAATAAAAAGTTGGTGTGTGACTGCGTCAAAAGACAGCGATGGTTGTTACTCGCCGTATCATTAACAAGGACAGTGACGGCGTTTACAAATAACAATGTCGGCGGCATAAACATACTTTGCGGCGTCATCAAAAAAGCCGGCTTTGTGTAGGTGTTTTTCAGTTTAGGAAAATGATAATAATTGAAATGCAGAGTTGTACTTTGAAACTTTAAAAAAATTTCCTTGAAATTGATATATTTTAAAAAATTTACATTATTTTTACTCGTCAAAAATTAATCACATTTTTTCACAACTGTCCCCCATACATTTTTTTTTTTACTTTGAGCCAACACTCAGGGGATGCCCCTACTAATGCAGTGCATTGTGTTGGTATTAGGAAAATAGGTTATGGGGAGGAGGATAGAGTGAGTAGTGTTTATGGACATTTATTTTAAACTTTTCCAGATCGTAGCTGACTGGGAAGACTTCTGCGGGGAGTGAATTCCACATACGACTTGTTCGACTGAGAAATGAATTTTCTCTGTAATGCGTTGTGCGGTTCATTGGACAGTCGACAACAAACGGATGTGATCTACTGGATTGACGAGTGTTACGAACGTACACCCGAGTCTCGGGAATAAGTTCACCCATTTCAGCAGAGCACTTACCATGATAATATCGATAGAACAATGATGCACAACCCACGTTCCGACGATGCTCCAACGAATCAATAGAGTTGGATACCCTACTGTCATTGATAAGCTTCAACGCACTCCTTTGCACCCGGTCCAGAAGCTTCAAAATAGACCTTGAAGCCCCTGCCCAGATATGGGAGTTGTATTCAAACTTCGGTCGGATATAGGCGGTATAGATAGTAAGAAGATCAGACGGAGTGAAGTAGTTCTTGCACCGTTTTAAGAAACCGAGGCACTTGAATGCTTCTTTCGACACTTGAAAAACATGTTGGTTCCAACGAACATCACATTGTATTTTCATGCCCAGAACATCAAGAGTATCTGATTCTTCAATATCTATACCACCCATGGATACAGATGACATTGATTCCACAGATCGTCTGTGGGTCAACATACAACATTGCGAGCATTAAAATCGACCTTGTTCGCTTTACCCCACTCGGAGATTGTAGACAGGTCATGATTAAGTGTGTTATTCATATTCTGTCTCATGGCTTCAACCTCCATAAGGCTTGGCCTATGATTAAAAGAAAATGAATGACAAATGTTGCTGTCATCTGCATAAGAATATATAGGATTGAAAGTTTGACTAAGAAGGTCATTAAGAAAAATAAGAAAAAGAGTAGGAGAAAGAACGGAGCCTTGAGGTACCCCTGAATTAAGCTGAAACTCGTCGGATGAAACCCCATCCATAACAACACGTATAGTGCGGTTTCCGAGAAAGCTCGATATAAATCGAGAGAAGTCAACACCACACCAAATGCATTAAGTTTTGATACGAGGGCGCCATGCCACACACGATCAAATGCCTTAGAAATATCTAGAGCCACAACTTTACTTTCACCAAATTGATGTATAGATCGACTCCAACGTTCCGTAAGAAACGCTAACAGGTATCCCGTAGAACGACTTCTACGAAAGCCATACTGTCGATCACAAAGAAGTGAATTGGACTCCAGATAGTTCACAAGATGGAAATTCAACATGCTCTCCATAACCTTCGAGAGCGCAGAACAAATTGCAATTGGGCGGTAATTGTCAGGGTTAGTGGCCCCACCCTTTTTAGGGATAGGCTGAACATTTGCCACCTTCCAGCAAGAGGGGAAGACACCCACACGATAAGAAAAGCTGAAAAGTTTGGCCAATGGGCGAGCGAGCGTCGAAGAACACTGTTTCAGCACCAGTGCTGTAACTCCATCTGGCCCCGGGGACTTGTTTACGTTGAGGTCTTCAAGAACCCTTTTTACTGCACGAGCCCGAAAAAATATCCTGGGCATAGTATAGGATACTCTTTCGAGCGCGGGCAGTGGTTGATTGCTAATCGGCAAGTATGAATTCCTTGCAAAAATTTCAGCGAAAAGATTAGCTTTATCAACCGGGTCAGTGAATATTTGATCATTCATTATAAGGGTTGGAATAGACGAACTAGCATTATTCTTTACCCTTTTAACAAATGACCAAAAGGTCTTACTACCCCGCGGGGCAGCAAGAACCTTAGCACGCAGACGCTGTTCGTATAGAAGTTTTTGGCACCATGAAAAATGGCCCCAATGCAAAATGGCCCCAACGCCAAAAATGAAAAATGGCCCCAGTTTTGGGATCTTTTTGAAAATGAAATTTCACCCCACTTTGAAATATGAAATATGGCCCTAATTCTGTGTGAAAAAATGCCCCAAAAAAATAGAACCATTTTTCTGAAAATGAAAAAAGGCCCCAAATTACAATATGAAAAATGACCCCACAAAAAAATATGTATTTTTCCCAAACCATTATAAATAAAATTTTCTTTCAGTCAATTTCATTTCAGTCAATAATTATAAATTAATAATAATCAATAATTATAAATTAATAATAATAATTAATAATTATAAATTTTAAATAACTCCCAATGAAATAATTTTTTTTTTATTTAAAACTTTTGAGTTGTATTAACGACCTGAAAGATATTATTAACGCTTTCGGGCTGCTGCTTATGCTGGGTATACATCATTGGATTTTCGGTATGATTTTATTTTGGCACCCATTATAGTTCTCATGAATATTAATATCTTAAAAGCACCCGTGTAAGAACTTCCATATAATTAAGTGAACTTAAACAAAGGTAAAAAATATATTCTATTTTATTAACCCACTCTAAGAAGTTGAAATCAATTATATTCTTTGATGACTTATCGTTTCTAGGATTCTGTATAATGGCAGTAGTAATAATACATATTTCTTTTGAAAAACTTTGAAAGCATATTGATGTGAAGAAAGTGCCGCAGGCGAAAAATTTTTCCAAGAGATTTTAACAAAAAATTAAAAAAAAATCGCGCGATTTTTTTTAATTTTTTGTTAAAATCTCTTGGAAAAATTTTTCGCCTGCGGCGCTTTCTTCACACCCATATGTTTTTAAAGTTTAAAAAAATAAAATAATTAACTTAAGTAACTCGGAAATAAAATTTAAGTAGGTTTTTATAATACCGAAAGACCAACGGACCTCAGAGTCCATGTGTGCTGACGTAAATCGTAAGCAACTACTTAAAACCTATAACAAAATGAAATTTACATTTCAAATAATCTATCCAAGTTCCATCCTACTTTTTGATTTGTCACTTCAGATTTTTGTTTTTTTGTTTGAGAAATCACATAAAAAAATATTAAAACAAAAAGTACTGCTGCCCAAAAAAAAACTTTATTTTGCGATGAGGGTGGGTTTAATGTTTGTTAACCCTAAGTCCGACCTAAGGCCGGAAAAACTTTAAAGCAAAAAAAAAAAAAATTTCACAGAGTTTTTGTACACATATTAATAAATACATTCCAATTGTTAAAAGTCTTAATTTAAATACGACGGGGATTATGTGGAAATAATTTTACTATTAAATTTGGGGCCATTATTCATTCTGCAAAATAACCCCAAATCAAGAAATGAAAAATGGCCCTAGAAATTTTGGGGTCTTATTAAAATGAAAAATGGCCCCAAAATTAATATGAAAAATTACCCCAAATAACTAGGAAAAATGACCCCAAATTTTCGTGTTGTTGTACTCCATATAAAAATTTGGGGCCATTTTTCATTTTCGTTTTGGGGCCATTTTGCATTGGGGTCATTTTTCATGGTGCCGAAGTTTTTCACGTCTGAGTACCCTGGCACATTCATTTCTCGCCTGTTTGCGTCGCTGGTCAGTAACTGGGGTTTTGTCGTTCCGCCAGTTATTGAACGCTTCCTCTCTAGATCTGACTGCATTTTTGCACGTCTGATTAAACCAACACTTGTGTATTGGTTTTACCGAAATACGCTTAGATGGAATAAATGACTTCATTCCTAGCGTTATTACATTAACAATCATTTCTGCAGCAGCGTTGACATTTTCATCAAGAAAACAAAGCTTCCAGTTGAAATGCCGAAAAAATTCATTGAGCTCAGCCCAACGAGCCTTTTCATAGACAAATATCGAGCGTTTAGGCGCCGCTTGCGAAACACTGTAAATTGCCGAATATGAAGAGGATGCAGAAATGATAAGGTGATCTGAGTTGCCGAGAGGCGCAAGTAACTCAACTTCGTACTTGTTAGGGTGCGAAGTGAGGAAAAGGTCGAGCGTATTTTGAAACTGCCCTTCAACACACGGAATATGTGTTGGATCATTCACTAGTTGCACGAGGTGATTGTGTGCAGCGAAAAGCTCAGCGTATTGGCCCTCGGGAGACGTGTGGCTGGAATGGCGTAGCCAGGTAGAATTGTGGACATTGAAATCGCCAGCAACAACAATTTCACTGTCCGGGCAATTCTCGAGGATCCTAGTGATGGAATCCGAAACGGAGTCAAAGGCATTATGGGACCCCTCCGTTTCCATATTTGGACTTCTAAAGAGAAACCCGAAATGAAGAACGTGCGACCTTAGCTGGAATTTAACCCAGAGGGAGTTAAATTCCTCATTACCACTATTGAGATGTGGCCGAAGCTGGAACGCAACATTCTCCCGAATGTACACCGCAAGGCCCCGATGAGAAATAAAAAGAGATAGAAGGTGATACCCAGGTATTTGGAAATCCTGTGGATCAGCATCCCCACCTACCTGGGTTTCACACAAGGCGAAAACATCCGGCCGATGAAATCGAACGTGAGCATATACATAGACGAAATTAGCTCTCAGCCCACGTATGTTGCAGAAATCTAACCGAAACCTACCAGTCATTACGAGAAAAAATAAATAAAATAGAGAATCCTGACAATATTACAAATGGCAAAGAAAGGGAACTGCTGTTGAGGTTGACTAATTAGTGACCAGTGTTATACCTTTGTCACCAAAAAGTCCAACAGCAGTCCAAAACTAAGCCAGCTGCACGATGTCAAAAAAGGAGATAAATGGGAATCTGTCAAGTCCATTTTTATAAACATTGAGATTTCAATGTAGTATGTATTGTGTAACTCAAAATACATCATTTGAAAAAAAATTAATAAATATAAATTTAAATATGGTGATCTAAAGAAAAAAACTACGTTTATAAACTTAAAAAAAGTCAACCTAAAAAAAAGTTAGAACGTTTTTTGTCCCTTCTAAAATCAAAAATTAAAAATGGACTTTACAGGTTTGCCGACTAAGCCAACGATATATTATTTGATCCCAAAAATGGAGGATCCAAAAAATATATTATTAGATCAAATTTGATATAATTAGATCCCAAAAATGGAACGGTAAATATTATCTAATTTGATATTACAAAATATTCGATGTAATAATATGAGGAGTCGCAGAACAAAACGTACTTTTTCGCATTTTTTGACAAATTGATTTTTTGTTCTTTTTATATTATTTGGTTCGAAATCTATCAGAAAAAATGGTCATAGCGTGAATTATTTTTGTTTTTCATCAAGAAAATGGATTCATTAAAAATTGGTGTGTAACAAAACGTACTTTTTTGTTTATTTTTTTTATCAAAACGTACTTTTTTCATTGTATTTCATATGCAAGACTTTTCATAATTTTATAATATGCCATTTTACTCTTATATTCCATATTCCATCTATATATATAAAGTAGTTGCGTGACTGACTGATGACTGACTGACATACTAATCACGCATCATCCCACAGCCCAAACCACTGAAGCTAGAGTCTTGAAATTTGGATTGTAGTTTCACCTCCTGGAATACATATCCACTAAGGCTGGGTTTTTGGAAATGTTGATTTTAAGGGGTAAAAATGAAGGGTTGAAAAAGGGGAAAAAGCGAGTACTTTGGTACTTTTTATTTTTTCTGAAAAAAATTAAATTAATTTGAAATTTGAAATTTAGGATCCTCTAACGGAAAAACATTCCCAAAAAAAGAACTTTCTGGAAATTCGGATTCCTAAGGGTTAAAAGGGGTAAAAAATGGTACTTTGGTACTTTTTATATTTTTTGAAATTAAGGTCCTACAAAAATATTAAAATTTACAATGGTGGTTCCAACAACGGAAAAAATTCTGAAAACGTACTTTTTCGAAATTCCAATTCTAAGGGGGGTAAAAAACGGGTACTTTGGTACTTTTTATTTTTTCTGAAAAAAAATCCTATTAATTCGAAAATTGGAATGTAGGATCCTCTAACGGAAAAACATTCCCAAAAAAAAGTACTTTCTGGAAATTCGGATTCCTAAGGGTAAAAAGGGGTAAAAAATGGTACTTTGGTACTTTTTATATTTTTTAAAATTAAGGTCCTACAAAAATATTAAAATTTGCAATGGTGGTTCCAACAATGGAAAAAATTCTGAAAACGTACTTTTTCGAAATTCCGATTCTAAGGGGGGTAAAAAAACGAGTACTTTGGTACTTTTTATTTTTTCTGAAAAAAAATCCTATTAATTTGAAAATTGGAATGTAGGATCCTCTAACGGAAAAACATTCCAAAAAAAAGTACTTTCTGGAAATTCGGATTCCTAAGGGTAAAAAGGGGTAAAAAATTGTACTTTGGTACTTTTTATATTTTTTTAAATTAAAGTCCTACAAAAAAAAACTAAAATTTGCATTGTTGTTTCCAACAATGAAAAAAATTATGAAAAAGTACTTTTTCGAAATACCGATTCTAAGTGGGGTAAAAAGCGAGCACTTTGGTACTTTTTACTTTTTCTGAAAAAAATCGTATTAATTTGAAAATTGGAATGTAGGATACTCTAACGGAAAAACATTCCCCAAAAAAGTACTTTCTGGAAACTCGGACTCCTAAGGGTAAAAAGTGGTAAAAAAATTTACTTATGTACTTTCTAAATTTTTTTAAATTAAGGTCCTACAAAAAAATTTTAAAATGTTAGTTCCAACAACGGGAAAAATTTTGAAAAAGTACTTTTTTTGAAATTCCGATTCTAAGGGGGGTGAAAAAGTGTATTTTGGTGCCTATTATAATACCTGAAATAATGGTCCTGGAAACTTAAAATTTGGAATGCAGGGTCATTTAGCGAAAAAAGATTTCTAAAGAAGGCAAAGAATTTTTTGTTTTAAGCGCATGTAAGCGCATATTCGGAACGGAATGAAAGCCACATGGGACTAATCGGAATGGAACAGGGAACGAAATGGGGACTTGAAATTTGGAATGGAGGTGCGCCTCCCGAAGTATAAATCCTTTAAGGCTGAGTTTTTGGAAAGGTTGATTCTAGGGAATAGGGGTAAAAAAGGTATTTTGGTACTTTTTATATTTCCACAAACCACTGAAGCTAGAGACTTGAAATTTGGAATATAGATGCACCTCCCGGAAAATAGGTCCACTAAGGCTTGGGTTTTGGAAATGTTGATTTTTTTTATAGTTCCACAAACCAATGAGGCTAAAGATTTGAAATTTGGAATGTAGCTGCATCTCCCGGAATATAGATCCACCAAGGCTGGGTTTTTTGAAATAGTGATTCTATGGGGGTAAAACGGGTAATAAAGGTTTTTTGGTACTTTTTATATATATATATATACTTAAATAATGGTTTTATTAGCTTGAAATTTGGAATGTAGCATCCCATGCTTAAATAAAAGTCATAAAAACTTAAAGTTAGGAATGTAGGATACAACAACAGAAAAAACTATGAAAAATGTACTTTTTGGAAATTCCGATTCCGATCTAAGGGGAAAAAAACGAGTTCTATGATACCTTTTATATTTTCTGAAATAATTATAATGGAAATTTGGAATGTAAGACTGTCTAGCGAAATAAAATATTCCCAAAAGAATAACTTTTGGAAATTCTGATCCCTAAGGAAATTAATTAAAAAGGGAATTATATATTCTTAAATAATGAGCATATTAACTTGAAATTTGGAATGTACGGGAAAAAGGCCCCCCAAAAATTACTTTTTGGTACTGTTTATATTTTCTTAAATAAAGGTCATAAAAACTTAAAATTAGGAATGTAGGATCCAACAACAGAAAATAATTCTGAAAAAAGTACATTTTTCGAAATTTCGATTCTAAGGGAGTAAAAACGAGCACTTTGGTATTTTTCATATTATTTGAAATAATGGTACTGGAAACTTGAAATTTGGAATGTAGGATCGTCTAGCGAAAAAAAGTCGTTCCCAAAAGATTTTTTTTTTAATTTTGATTCCTAAGGAGTTAAGGGGGTACTTTTTAAATTGTCTGAAACAAAATAAGGGGCAAAATGATTCTTTTTAATTTAATGATCTTATCCCTAGAAACTCTTTTGTTCTTTAACGGATACTATTCGAAAAGGAATGAACACCACATTGAACGAAACTGAATGGAACAGGGAACCAAATGGAATAGAACAGGGAACAAAATGGAATGAAACTGGGAACGAATTCAAATGAAAATGTTTTCAATTTATTTTTTTTTTTCATTTTTTTTTTAACTAAATTCTTTTTTGTACTAAAATTTGTTTAACAATTAATTTTTCAGTAATTTTTTTGTTTCATTCATACATATTTGTTCATATTTTTACAAAATTTTTTCATTAAATTTTTGACTCAAAGTTTTGTTAACTCAATTTTTTTTTTTTTTTTGCTCAAATTAATAAGTCAATGTTTTTTTTTTTATTACATAAGACTGTCTTAAACTTGACGTTGTATTTATTATAACAGCTAATGTATTTGGAATTTTATTGTAAGTGTTGTGATTATCACAAGCACAGTTTTTGTAAAGGATTAAGAATTGGTTTGCTCTATCCTATGGAGCAAACCAATTCTCAGGTGACGATATATAAAGATTACATAGCGAAAAGTTCCAAAAATGGGTCTTTTATTATCATTATGTAATTTTTCTGTATTTACGGGCAACGAAATTCTCTGCGCACGCTAGTATATACATATAAATGCCCAAGATTTTTTTAAGCATTCTTGCAGGCCAGTGAAGGATTTCCCCCTTATTCTTGTTATTGGTCTATTTACACCTCACAACCACAGTATGGGGGTACATTAACTTTGCCAATACGTGTGTATCTAAATATGGGCCAATGAGGCTCTTTTGTAGTTTTTAATAAATAAGAACATTATTAAAACACTCGATCAAAATAGTATCGGCAAAAAAAATACGCACATCAAAACGTCGTTTTTCAATTATTTTTAAACAAAACGTACTTTTTTCATTATTTTTTAACAAAACGTACTTTTTCCAAAGTAAAAGTTGTTTTATATTAAACATCCTTAATATATAATGTGGTGACTTATGGCAGTTTGATACATCTCTTGATAAGCAAAAAACTTTATACCATATTCAGATTGATGCAGTTTTTCAAAGGGACGAAATAAATAAACCTCAATTTCCCAAAAAATTTCAATATGCGAAAAAGTACGTTTTGTTCTGCGGCTCCTCATATATAATTATATCAAATTAGATCTAATATGATCTTCAATATCAAATTAGATGAAATTTACCGTTCCATTTTTGGGATCAAATTATATCTAATTATGTCAAATTTGATCTAATAAGATATAATCATATATTTTTAGATCCTCCATTTTTGGGATCAAATGATAGATCAACTTATATACACAGAAAAAAATACGGAGGAAATAAGTTTGAGTAATCACTTGTTTAAATTTAAAAACAAAAATTGAGTAATTTTTTAATTGATACAATTAAAAATTTACTTATAATTTTTAAAAACAATTTAAGTAAATAATTTAATAAAAATTTAATATGATTTTTGGGAACCCGAGTTCGATTCCCGGCCCAGTCGGGAAAAAAAGTTTTTTTTTTTATTTTTTTTTTTTAAATAGAAAACACTTTTTTATTGCATTTAATTTTTTTAGAACTAAAAAATTTTAATTTTTTGTATTTTTGCAATCATTTTTAAAAAATTATATTGCTTTTATATAGTCATATATAACTATATTTGATTTATTATAAAATTATCTATGATTTTTGGGAACCCGAGTTCGATTCCAGAAAAAAAAATATATTTTTTCTATTTTTTTTAAATAGAAAACACTTTTTTATTGCATTTATTTTTTTTAGAACTAAAAATTTTTCTTTTTTTGAGTTTTTGCAATAATTTTTAAAAAATTATATTGCTTTTATATAGTTATATATAACTATATTTAATTTATTATAAAATTATCTATGATTTTTGGGAACCCAAGTTCGATTCCAGAAAAAAATTATATTTTTTTTAAATAGAAAACACTTTTTTATTGCATTTGTTTTTTAGAGCTTAAAAAATTTTACTTTTTGAATTTTTGCAATCATTTTTAAAAAATTATATTGCATTTATATAGTTAATAATAGCTATATTTGATTTATTATCAAATTATCAATGATTTTTGGAACCCGATCTCAAATCTAATTCTAATTTCTTATTCACTTTGGAAGCCTATGACTTGAAAATAAGGCATATCGCTACATTAAAATTATTGTTTCAGCTTACCATGGAAGCCCCTAATAGCGCTGTACGTCATTTCATTTTTTTTTTTTTTTTTGCAAATTTTATCAAAAATTTTCTAAGTCTTTTTGAAAATTGTGTACAAGTGAATAACATATTTAATTGGATGTAATCATATCGCTCCTTTACTTGTATAGTGTCATAACTCAAAATATTTGATTTTGCAGAAAACCCGTTTAAAGTTTACTATTGAAACTGGTTTTTAATTGAAAAAGGCCGGTACATAGAAAATGTAATAATAGCGTGTACTCTTCTCAAACGGTGAGTTTAAAAGATATTAATACGAATTTTTGACACAATATAAAGCACGATATAACGAATAATTCTGCATCATTAACTCAAAAAACGCATTTTTTGAGTTATGACACTAACAAGTAAAGGAGCGATATATTACTATATGTTAGATCAATTTGATATAATTAGATACGATCAATTTATTTAAAACTAACCCGAGTAAAAAAAAATTGTATGGTTATAAAATTATATATAATTTATTGGATCTGATTTTGCTAAATTTCATCCGAAAATTGGCCGCGCCAAAGTTATCTCATAACATCTTATAATATATGAAGTTACAATTTAATATTTGATTGTATGTGATTTCATCCGGAAATTGGCCGCGCCAAAGTTATCCCAAATTATCTATTATCATGATTTTGTATTAAATATGATATGATGTAATTTCATCCGGAAATTGGCCGCGCCAAAGTTATCTTAAAATATCCAATATCATGATTTTATATTAAATTGGATATTATATAATGTAATTTCATCCGAAATTTGGCCGCGCCAAAGTTATCTTATAATATCTGATATTTTGATTTTATAAAAAAATTATTGGATACATTTTTATCCAAAAAATGTTTCTGTTTTTAGATTTATTTTTAGATATAATGATGTCAAACTGAAAATAAATAAAAAAAAAAAACTTCGAACGGACGGAGATTAGAACCACAAGTCTTCCGTTTTGTAATCGCAATCTCTACCCTCTAGACCAGCGGACGTTGTTAGCAACTCGAGTAAAAAAGATCTGATATAACCATATATTCATTTATATAATTATTTATATTTATACATGGTTATGCATGAACTTTGATATGGACATATAAGTTTATATATAGCATTGTATTTTTCCTTATTTTTTAATATGAGAACATACATATTCATATCTATTTATATACCGATCTATATGAAATTAGATATGACATATAAGGTCGGACAATTAAAAAAAAAATAAAAAATTTTCAAGTCCTAAAAAATTTTATGAAAAGTTTCCAAAGTCCCGGACAAAAAATTTGTTTGCCAATTTTTTTTGGAGTAAAAAAATCATTGATAATGTTTTTAGGAGAAATTTTATTTTTTTGAAAAATTTTTAAGTTCCGAAAAAAAGTTTTAAAATTTTCTAAGACACAAACATTTTTTGGAATTTTTAAATCCATTAAAAATGATTTTAGAAAAAAAAATTGACAAATTTTTAATAAGTCCCGAAAAAATATCGAAGAATGCAATAAAAACTCTTTTAATTGATAATGTATCCAATCTGATAAAATAATTTCTAATTTCGCGTTTAAAATTCCAAAAAATTTTACCAGATTTCATCTCATTATATAAAAATTTATCTAATTTTAACAGATAAGATATGATTTAATACAATTAGATAGACCCATTTTTGGGATCAAACTTAATCAAATTTGATATTATTTTATCAAAAATCATAGAATTTGATATAATCATATAATATTCGATCCGCCAATTTTCGGATCAAAATTAATATGGATTTACATAAAAGCATATCTGTTCATATATAATTAAATATACTAAGTCTTTTAAAGTTGTTATTTGCTAACAACGTCCGCTGGTCTAGAGGGTAGAGATTGCGATTACAAAACGGAAGACTTGTGGTTCTAATCCCCGTCCGTTCGAAGTTTTTTATTTATTTTCAGTTTGACATTATTATATCTAAAAATAAATCTAAAAACCCGAGTAAAAAAGATCTGATGTAATCATATATGCTATTATATAATTATTTATATTTATATATGGTTATGCATGAACTTTGATATGGACATATAAGTTTATATATAGCATTGTATTTTTCCTTATTTTTTAAAATGATAACATACATATTCATATCTATTTATATACCGATCTATGTGAAATTAGATATGACATATAAGGTCGGGAATTTTTAGATATGGCAGATAAAACGATATATGATTTTATTTATAATTATATCCCGAAAAAAAATTTAAAAATTTTCTAAGTCCCGGACAATTAAAAAAAAATTAAAAAAATTTCAAGTCCTAAACAATTTTATGAAAATTCAATTCCCGGATTCAAATTTTTTTTGGAAATTTTTTTGGAGTAAAAAATCATTGAAAATGTTTTTAGGAAAAATTTTATTCTTTTGAAAAATTTTTTAGTTCCGAAAAAATGTTTTTAAATTTTCTAAGACACAAATATTTTTTTAAATTTTTAAATCCTTAAAACTGATTTTAGAAAAACAAATTGACAAATTTTTAATAATTTGCTAAGTCCCGAAAAAATTCCGAAGAATGCAATAAAAACTCTTCTAATTGATGATGTACCCAATCTGATAAAATAATTTCTAATTTCACGTTTAAAATTCCAAAAAGTTTTACCAAATTGTATCTTATTATATAAAAATTTATCTAATTTTAACAGATAAGATATGATTTAATACAATTAGATAGACCCATTTTTGGGATCAAACTTAATCAAATTTGATATTATTTTATCAAAAATAATAGAATTTGATATAATCGTATAATATTCGATCCGCCAATTTTCGGATCAAAATTAATATGGATTTACATAAAAGCATATATGTTCATATATAATTAAATATTGCGTCATATAACTTTTTTTTACTCGGGAACAGAAACATTTTTTGGATAAAAATGTATCCAATAATTTTTTTATAAAATCAAGATATCAGATATTATAAGATAACTTTGGCGCGGCCAAATTTCGGATGAAATTACATTATATAATATCCAATTTAATATAAAATCATGATATTGGATACTTTAAGATAACTTTGGCGCGGCCAATTTCCGGATGAAATTACATCATATCATATTTAATACAAAATCATGATAATAGATAATTTGAGATAACTTTGGCGCGGTCAATTTCCGGATGAAATTACATACAATCTAATATTAAACTGTAACTTCATATATTATAAGATGTTATGAGATAACTTTGGCGCGGCCAATTTTCGGATGAAATTTAGCAAAATCAGATCCAATAAATTATATATAATTTTATAAGATAACATGTTTTACCATACAATTTTTTTTTACTCGGGTACAATATTTTTTTTATAAAATAAAGATATCAGATATTATAAGATAACTTTGGCGCGGCCAAATTTCGGATGAAATTACATTATATAATATCCAATTTAATATAAAATCATGATATTGGATATTTTAAGATAACTTTGGCGTGGCCAATTTCCGGATGAAATTATATCATATCATATTTAATACAAAATCATGATAATAGATAATTTGGGATAACTTTGGCGCGGCCAATTTCCGGATGAAATCACATACAATCAAATATTAAACTGTAACTTCATATCGCTCCTTTACTTGTATAGTGTCATAACTCTAAAAATGCGTTTTTTGAGTAAATGATGCAGAATTATTCGTTATATCGTGCTTTATATTGTGTCAAAAATTCGTA
Source organism: Pegoplata infirma (assembly GCA_963921195.1). NCBI lineage: Eukaryota > Metazoa > Arthropoda > Insecta > Diptera > Anthomyiidae > Pegoplata > Pegoplata infirma. The sequence continues at coordinate 228,344,406 of OY992540.1, read as the reverse complement.
TTAATATCTCTTAAACTCACCGTTTGAGAAGAGTACACGCCATTATTACATTTTCTATGTACCGGCCTTTTTCAACTAAAAACCAGTTTCAATAGTAAACTTTAAACGTGTTTTCTGCAAAATCAAATATTTTGAGTTGTGACACTATACAAGTAAAGGAGCGATATATTATAAGATGTTATGAGATAACTTTGGCGCGGTCAATTTTCGGATGAAATTTAGCAAAATCAGATCCAATAAATTATATATAATTTGTATTTGTATCTTTGTACAGACCAGTCGGGATGTACAATCAAACATCAAATTCGGTTCGCGTTCGTTGCCCTCAAAAAGCAGCGGATTCAACTTTCTTTGTACAGACCAGTCGGGATGTACAATCAAACATCAGAAAACTTGTTCTATTTTTTTAAAGGTGGTGAAACTCATTTTAATAGGAAACCGTCCCCCGTTCCGTGTTTGTTCTGTTCCTGCACTTTGCTGGATTTTGCCAAGTGGCAGTAGGGTATGATAAGGCTTTTGAAAGTTATCGTGTTAAAAACGGAATGACAAACTTATATATACCCTCTATCACTAGAGTGGAGGATTTAAGTCCCAGGCACTTGAGCGCTACTGTAGCGGTGCTGTAGCGTGACGGGCTGTTGCATCGTTTTAAAGTTCGGCAGCTACATCACCGTCACGTATTCGTTTAAGTACCTATTTCCATTTATTTTAATACAAGCTAACGTATCAGCTGACACGTCTCCGAACCGTATTCGCTCAAGTAATTATGCCTTTAAAATGAAACAGAACCGATACCATAGACCAATACCACAGGCCGATACCAAAGTAGAAAGAAAAGAATTATTGGTATTGTTATTTAAATTGTATCGCATGAATAAAGTTATTGGTTTTCAATATGAATTGGTATCGAAAAGGTATTGGTACCCATCCTTACCATAATGCAATTTTGTCAAAAAAAAAATCATGTACAAAATTTTCTTATAAGAAAGATTAAACGCCACTGCCACAGACATCTTTCTTGTAAGAACTTTTGTACCGGAAATATGGGCTGTTTTACCGGACTTTAAAAATTAGTGGGAATATGTGAAATTGAATTTAAAAAATTACCTGCAACTAGTTATTATGAGCATCAGCAGCAGCAGTATGTTTTTCCTACAGTTGATTGTCACATAGAATGTTATATAAGGATGACCAGGTGACGAAGTAAGTCATAATCCATTAAACACATGTAAATTCTTGATATAAGCATTATTTTTTTCACATACATACATTAATATTATTTTTCGCATAACTCAAGAATACCACAACCCCGCCAAATCTAATGAAACTTTGTACATCGACTAAGGACCTCATCCTGAGTCGAGTGGTACCACTTTTAACGGATGCAAGCGAACACAAGGGACGTCTGGTTAAATTATTTAGCAATTTTGACAATTTTCACACTAAAAATACCGAGACGCGAAAACACCTATTGTATTGCGACACTCAAACACGAAGACACTTACGTTTAAAAAAAGATGGACGACCGCGGAAACATGAAAAATACTTTGCCACTTTTAATTAAGACACATTTTAACATTATTTTTATATATTTTTATTAATACTATTAGATTGCAACGTGCTTATTACAAAAATAAACATTTATCTGAAAAGGAATTCACATGCACATGTATTTATTACGAAATAACACAAAACCCGACACTAAGCTGACACTAACTAAAAGAAGTTTGCGACGAAAAAATACGCTCAGAATACTTCGCGACATTTACTTAAAACTCCGGAATAGTCATATAAAATGACATTATTTTTATTACATATGTATGTGTTTCTCTATGTATGTATGTATATCACATTTATTTTTAATTTATACTAATATTTTTTATTTATTTATCACAAAATTTTTAGTTAGCACAGGTCGCGAAAAGAAATAAAACCGACTAATTTTTGTTTCTTTTTCCTCTTCTTCTTCTTTTTCTTAAAAACTACTACGAAGTGTTAACAAATATTTATAATAAGAAATTCACCACAAATTATGATGGTCAAATATTTGAAAAATTATTTAAAAATTTCTATACACATTTTTAAATAATTGTTTAAATATTTTCATACAATATAACCTAAAACCAGCATTATTTGTATACCATCATTTATTTATTCATTTTGCAACTTATTCATAATGAAATAACGCATTTTAATTAAATTTGTAAAAAGAAAATTAAATCGGCACAAACAGTTTAAATTGTTCTTCTTCATTATCATAAAACTACTGTGAAATGCTTTCATATGTAGAAATTCCCCACAAATGATGTTTGTCAAACATTTGAAAAATGATTTAAAAATGTATAACAAGTTGTAACTGAGATCGTGATTGAGAAGCACACGTTCGTTCCTGGTGTTAATTTTGTTAAAACCAGACACGTGGGTCTGTTTGTTCCAATAAAATACAGCTAAATAAACACCTAAGTTGGGCTATGACGAACATATTAAAATACAATTAACCAAATCAGTTTAATCGTTCTCAAGTGATGCTCTTACCAACGAACGAAGTTTGATTTTTATTTATATAAGAAGATAAAGGCTGAGTAATAGGAAAATTTGTCTGTTGAGACTTTGGTTAGACCCATTGTAAAACTATAACGGTACTATCATTAAAAAAAGTAATCAAAAATATGTAAACAAACATAAAACCCCTTGACTTCAACAAATCCAAATAATAAAGCAACCCAACAAACAAAGAAATAAGAAGAAGATTTCCAATCGCTTTTCTTGGAGAAAAATGGCTTTTGTTGCAAAAACTGTGTTCGTATTGTGAATATTAACCGATTTGTTTAAAACCGTGGTTTAAAGCTTTGTATATGGGCATAAACATAACCACTTTTTGGAATAGATTTTCAAATTGTCTTCTGGGATTTCTTGTTTATTTTGTTGTTTATATTTTTTTTTGTTTTGATTTTTTTATTTATTTGAATTTTTATTTTTAAAATTTGAAATTAATAGGTGGACGTTATTGACATCAAATTCTAATAATACTACCTGGTATTATTGTGCCATGGGTTAGACCCGTGGTAAACACGGGTTAATGATTTTATGAGTAAAAATTATTCAATATCCTTAGGGTCTGCCAATGTATGCCTATTTTTAGCTTTTCAGATTATCAGTGGGCTTCAAAAAACTCTGGAAAAGATAAAATTAAATTTATCCCCTTTTTCCTTTCGTCTTTCCACCCGAAAAATTCAGGTCCGTGTGGATCTTATGTTGCCTACTATGTATATGCATGCCAAAAAGCACAATTTTACCATAATTCGTACTACTTTTCTGTCCGAAGTCCAACAATATTAAATCCGACAACTTTAGGATTTGCTTCATCTTCAATACTATTACCTTTGCTATTTTCAGCTTAATAGCTTAGGGACTTTGAAAACAGCAAAAATGTTAAAAAACTGTGTTGAAAAAAATCGGTTCATATTTAGATCTAGCCCACATAAAAACATATAATTTAAATTTGGCAAAAACTACTCTGCGCCTCACCAGGAGTGGATGAAACGATAGAACACATACTGTGTCACTCTCCAGCGGTGGCAAGGAGTTCGCCGATCGATTACTGGTCAAATAAGCTTTAATTCTTTGGAGGATATAACGCGAATTGATCTTAGAATATTAAAGAGATTCGCAATGACTTTGAACGTGTTAAACTTGCGCCGCTAGCGAAAAAAGTTTTCTGGTATCGCTATGGACCAAAAGGTCTATGCGAGGTGTAAATCGTACACAGCCACCCTTACCTAACCTACTCTTAAAACCGTATTATAATAAGTATGCTTTCTAATTTTAGCAGGTAAAAATATTCACAAAAAATCATTCCAAATTTTAAAGAAATCGGACCAGTTCTACTTGTAGTTCCCATACAAACCACCCTTCCGATGTATTGGACAAAAATGTTGGTCGTGTTTGTTAAACGTGTACTTTGGTAACCTTATCAAATTTGATCATAACACTGTAAGTATAATTTTAACTTTTGAAATGACACACGAAAACGCCGAGACACGTAAACTTAATTTTGGGTCGTAGAATCCCGTGGCATTCTCCGTTTTGCCAGGTCAGGTCAAAATCAAGATATATTTCGTTTCAAAGTTTTGCGATTTTCAACAAGTTTTTATTATATTTTTCTAGAAAAATCCTTCAAGAACTCTTTTAAAATTACTTTATTTAGTATTTAATAGGCACAACTTTACTCTAACAATGATTTCTAATTAATTTAGGCTAGTGAAATAAAATATTTTTCCTCATTTTTTCAATTTTCTTAAAAAATTGCTTGAAAATCACAAACTTAAAAATTAAATATATCTTTATATTGACCTGATCTGTCAAAACGGAAAATGCCACTGTGTTCTACGATCCAAAATTAAGTTTGGGTGTCTCGGCGTTTTGTTGTGTCAATTTCACGTACTTACAGTGTAATCGATACTCAGTAAAATCGGTCTATTGGCAGTTAAAATCCTATTGCCCTAAATTTTCGCTTCTGTTTGTTTCCTACTTACACTAATTAAAGATCTAAAAAACTAGGCTTCTAATGTGTCCATGTTTGGACTTCAGACCCATTTTCGGGAAAACTAGGTGTATATTAGACACAAAAGTATCAAATGCAATAACAAAAATTTATTAAATAATATAAAGAAATTTATATTTTTAAAATTTTTTTGAAAATTTGGCCATTTTTACCAAAATCTCAATTTTTACCCCCTTTACGCTTAAAGGGTTTTTGACCGATTAAAAAGTTTTTTCCATAATGCTTATATTACCCCATTACCACTTTCCTGCACTAAGGACAATCGATCCCAACACTTTGTAGGATATCGACCCAGTCTTATACATATGTAGTTTTTTTTTTTTTCAAAAATATCAAATTTTTTAATTAATTTAAAATTGCATTAAATGTCAAATAAAATAATACGATAAGTAAAAATATACTTCTTTTTAATACTGAGCTAATATTACGTTACATTTTTAGCAAATAACTAATTAAAAAAATTACAGACCAAAAAAAAATTATTTTTACCATAAAAACACTTTTACAGTAATATTTGAATATTAACTTATATTTTAAGCACAAAAAAATGTTCAAACACTTTTTAACTTTGTTCAGAGCTTTCCAATTTTCAATTCAAAGACATTGCCCTACAAGTCCAATATTTTTAGGTGTTAATATTGTCCTAAAACGACAACTTTTCCGGCACCGACGATTTGGAATATGGAAAAAAGGATAATTTGTAACCCCCTTCTAAAAATTGAAAAATGTTTGCTCATTATATTATTAACCCGTGTTTACCAAAAGCTAAAAATACACATTTTTTGGCTGGGCTACAATTGAAGTCATTTGACTTGGCGACAAAATGAGCTTTTTTGGTTTTTATGATTTTCTGAGTAAAAATAACTAATTAATCAGCCGTTATGATTGAATGAATCTTTGTATTAATTACTTTCAACAATTTTTTTGTACTTAAGTCAAATTTCGCTTTTTTACCACTTGGCCGTAGGTCAACATAGATTAAAAATATCCTGGACTAGTAAAAATTAGTTTTTATTCAGTGATCAAATAATTTTTCCAACAACCCAAACAAACAATTAAATTTTAATGTACATAATAGGCTGATAAAACCTTCAATTTGACCACCAATTTTTTGTAAACAATGAAAAATTTAAGTTATTTGAATGTATAAAATTTAAATTATTTTAGGTCATCATGTACTAAAATTAATAATCAATAAAATATTTTCTTTGTTTGCAAAAAATTGGTAGTCAAGTTGAAGGCTTTATCAGCCTATTATGTAACTTCGAAGCTTGTCATGGATTGTATTCATTCCCTAAACGAACTAAGCCGCAACAATGAACTCACTCTCTGTTGGATCCCGGGCCATGGGGGCACTTGAGCAACGAACGGGCAGACTGTCTGGCCAATCGTGGTGCACGGCTCCTTTTTATCGGCCGGGACCCGGGACATCAGGGAAACATGAATATCTGGCGTCATTGCCCTTTTATTGCCAAGACGAATTGTTGTCGTATCGCCGGGATGTATTGCCTACGGATAGCAGTTTCTCCCGAAATGTGTATCGCGTGTGAAACGAATTCGATAATTGCCGCAATAAAATGTACCGTCTTGGCAAGATAACCGCCGATTCGATATAGTGGTATTGGTTTTTATCGGCATTGGTTTAAAATAATGAGAGTATTGGGTTTTAGTTCGTATATCCCACAAATAAAGGTATTGCTTCAGTTTAAATTATCGGGTATTGGTATCGAAAAAGTATTGGTACACACAACTTTTCTTATAAGAAAAACTAAACGTCATTGCCACAGACGTTTTTCTTGTAAGAACTTTTGAGCCGGAAATATGTGTTGTTTTAACGGAATTTTAAAAATTAGATTAGAACATCAAAAACTTACCTGCAACAGATTATTGTGAGCATCAGCAGCAGCAGGATATTTTAACAACAGGTGATTGTCACATAAAAAGTAATATAAGGATGACTAGGTGGCGAAGTAAGTCATCATCCATTAAACACATGTAAATTCTTGATATAAACATTATTTTTTCACATACATAAATTGATATTATTTTTCGCATAACTCAAGAATACCACAACCCCGACAAATCTAACTAAACTTTGTACATCGACTAAGGACCTCATCCTGAGTCGAGTGGTACCACTTTTGTCGGATGCAAACGAACACAAGGGACGTGTGGTTAAATTATTTGGCAATTTTGATAATTTTCACACTAAAAATACCGAGACGCGAAAACACCTACTATATTGCGACACTCAAACACGAAATCATTTACGTTAAAAAAAGATGGACGACTGTGGAAACATGCAAAATGCTTTGCCACATTAAATTAAAAGATGGGAATAGTAACACAAATTAACATTATTTTTATATATTTTTATTAATACTATTAGATTGCAACGTGCTTATTACAAAAATAAACATTTATCTGAAAAGGAATTCACATGCACATGTATTTATTACGAAATAATACAAAACCCGACACTAAGCTGACACTAACTAAAAGAAGTTTACGACGAACAAATACGCTCAGTATACTTCGCGACATTTACTTAAAACTCCGGAATAGTCATATAAAATGACATTATTTTTATTATATATGTATATCACATTTATTTTTAATTTATACTAATATTTTTTATTTATTTATCACAAAATTTTATCGTTAGCAACAGGTCGCGAAAAGAAATAAAACCGACTAATTTTTTTTTCTTTTTCCTCTTCTTCTTCTTTGTCTTAAAAACTACTACGAAATGTTAACAAATGTTTATAATAAGAAATTCACCACAAATTATGATGGTCAGATATTTGAAAAATTATTTAAAAATTTTTTATACACATTTTTAAATAATTGTTTAAATGTTTTTAATAAAAACCTAACCTTAAACCATGTTTCCATTCAGATCAAAAACACTTGATTTGAGCAAAACACTTCGAGCTGTTTCCACTCAAGTTGAAGTGATTTGCAACGTCAAACTAATTACGAATTTTCGTAATTAATTTGACGTTTTCTCCACAAAATAGTTAAAACAACAAAATTAGGAAAATAATTACCAAAAACAATTAATTTTGTAGTTTATTATAATTAAATAAAGATGTTTAAACAACTAATTGTAAGTTATTTTAATAATAAAAAAAATAAAATGTCTTCTTCTTCTAGAGAACACGCACTACGAATGAGTCGCTTTTATTTTCGAATATAAAATACAGTGTTGCACTGACCAAAACAAGTGGTGAGTTTAAAAAGTCGACATGTTTTGTACCAAAACAACCAATTTGAGATGTTTTGCTCATATGAAAAATGTATGGGAAAACATGTAGAAAATGACATGATTTCCTCAAAACACTCTGATTTGCCCAAATCATGCCACTGGAAACATGCTATAAACCAGCATTATTTGTATACGATCATTTATTAATTCATTTTTCATAATGAAATAACGCACTTTAATGAAACTTGCGAAAAGAAATTAAATTGGCACAGTCAATATTGTTCTTCTTCATTATTATAAAAACTACTGTGTTCATACGTTTTTAATAAATTCTTAATAAAATATTTGAAAAATTATTTACCCACAATATAGATAGCCTCGTAGCCAAATTTTTTTTAAGTATAGTACTCTGTTCGTTTTCACTATAAAAATTTTTTAAAACGCCAAAAATCGTAATAAAAACTATTACAAACAAAAACTTTTAAATATTAAAAGAAAGAAACAATCATGACAAACTTTAAATTTCTATTTTATTGCAAAATGTATGTGGTTTTATGTACTTTTAATTAGTTTAAACGATTTCAGCACAATATTGCTACGTTGCCAGAATACGTTTGACAGAATATGTACCTTAAGTGAGAACAGGGTAATGTCGCGTATATACAATACTATATCTACAAATTTAAATTGAATATCCACAAACACTTACCAATATTCTCTAATACACTGTTCCACAAATGGGGTCACTTTTTAACGATTTTTTGAACAAAACTTATATTTTTGGACCACTCTAATGAATATGATAATTAACAACTTTACTTTTTTAATATTTTGCCTATATGGCAAGTGTTTTGGTCTTTAACAACCCCTAGTAAAATTCAATGCAGAACATTTTAACCCATTAAACGCTTGTTTTAGTGGTGATATGAGTTTTGTTGGGGAAAAGGACCAAAATTACCCCTAAAAATGGGAGATAGAGAGTTAATGTGTTTTAAGAACATAACCGCCATTAAATTTTACTGAAGGCAGCTGTTAACATTTTTAGCTCAGATGTTTAATATTTTTTTTACTTATTCCAAAAGCTTTTGAAAGAAATTTCAAAATTTCAGTGGGCCATAAAAAAAGAACTCGAGCTAAATTTTCAAAAACGGTATACTTTCAAGATATGTAGGCGTAGTCATCCAAGTATTTGCAAATAAAAGCAGGACATTTTTTGTTTAGCAGTTTCAGTTTTATTTAAATATTTTTATTTATACGTATGTATTTAGTTATAATTTTATTACAAAAGAGTCATACATATATGTACGTTTTTATTTTAACTTTACATTTATTACCACAAAGTAGAAACCCAGACAACGCAGCTATAAAATTTTTAATTTTAACAATATTTCTAATGGTTAAACATAGTTCTTAAAAAATTTAAACCAATAAAATTTCTCCCGATCCCAATGATGCATTATGTTCATATTAAATGCCTCACTGAGACCGGGAGCACATCGACAAATTGTAAAAAAATTACAACAGGGTAACGACGTGCATAGAAAAAGTTTCATGTTGAAATCGGTGAATCAGGAAACAACGCGAGTAGTTAAAAAAAGTTTTCTTATTTGCTGTGCTGAAAATGATTTCCCCCAAGTCAAACAATACGTGTTTTTACTCTTCCTCGATGACTTGTTGCTGAACTTGTTGTTCGTGGTTTTGATTTTGTTGTTGCTGTTGTTGCTTGTTGTGATGATGGTGCTGGTTACGTTGATTGCGATTGCGGTTGTTACGGTTATCGCGACGTTGTCCACCCCAGTTTCCACCACCTTGATTATTTTGATTACGATTATAGCCACGGTCGCGGTTGCCCATATTGCCGCGCTGGAAGAAGTTGCCTTGCTTCATATCAAATATTTTTTCGTTAACATCCACTAAATTAGTAACCTTATCGACAAACTGCATTGCCAAAGCCTGGAGACGAGATGGCTCGGAACGATGCATGACAACGGTCTCGGTGGGATCGTCGAGACTTGCCATTAACTCCTCATTAATAATCATTTTGCTGATTAGCGAATGAACCTTCTGGACTGGCAAATCGTACATTTGAGCTAATGACGGAATGCTTAAAGAGGTGTATACATTCGAATAGGTGAAAAGATAAGTGCGTAAAGACTCTTCTTTTATAAATTTGACCAGCATTTCTCGCACCCTGTCCGACTCGTAGAACAAATCCCAGACTTTGGTGTTCATCTTTTTATTAACGATAAAATTGACACAAGCTTGCCAATTACCACAGCGCATGGCCTTGGCGGCGGCAACAACATGCTCACGCATAGATTCAGGTGGCCCAACAAGCGATTGGCGCTCTGATGAACGCAACTGCTGATAGAACGTTTTGCTGATCATACGACGGCGGGCGTCAAATTCATGGGCAGCAATGTACGGTATTTCAATAAGCATAGCAGACACTAGGTAAACACATTCAAGCAATTCCAAATTGATGTGCATGTGGAAAGGCATCTGGCGTTGTTTTTCAATTTTCTCTTGTTCAGCCGATCGTTCATGTTGACGTTGGGGCAATAGACCTTGAGCTAACAACTCCTTCGGCTTACCCGTAACCATTAAATCAACAAGGCAGTGGTGGGCATCCTTGATGTTTTCTTGACGGAATGCGCAAAGGCCCAAGTTGGCCATCATGCGGTTGTAAAGGATTTTTGTTGAAGGATCTGCTGCATCAATATTGTCCTGCAAATGTGACATGAGAACCAAATCGCGAGCTTGAAACCAGTTATCATGCAAGGCGTGGTGGTAAATGTGGGCCAAAATGGCACGTGTTCGAATGCGGTCGGTATCATCCTTAGCATAAATGAACTTGCACAGACGATCCATTACCTCAACTGAGGTGGCAGTTGAAGTCGGAACTTCGCCGCGTTTACGTTTCAACACTTCAGGATCGAATTTATAGTAAAGATGTTCAATCTTTCGTAAGTAAATGCGGCAACGCTCATTGTTATTGCCAATTTTTTCAAAATACTGCAATACGCTCTCGATTATTTTAGTTACAGTCACTTCGTCCTTAAGGCGCACCACGTAATCATTAGAATGTGGATCGCACTCTTTAAGCAACTTTGTGAACTCATCATCTAGTCGCTCCACAGCTGCTAATGGACAGCCACGGATGTAGTATGTTGGCGTGATGAATTCCTCATTTTCTTCGGACACACTTTCGCTCATCGTTATATTCTCGTTAGCCAACAATAACTTCATCATGCCTTGCATTATGTCTAGCAGTTTTGTCCAGTGCTCCAATTTCATGGGTTCCGATATTTTTTGATTGTAGTCATAGATGGCAGAGATGATATTGAAATGAATTTTGATTGCAACAGCAACACCGAGCGAATGTTGTTCTGCTATGTCGCGTAATTCGAAAAGCATATCGATTTGCATCCGACGATCGGTTCGTTTTTTGCCACGAGCCGACATTATTTCACTTAATTTAGCAAGAACCAGAGGAACATCGATTTCTGCATCTTTTTCAAACATCTTGGGCTTTTCGACAACCGGTCCTTTGACTACAATTTCCCATTCACCATCCTCGTCAGCCTCTTCTTGTTTGCGGCGAACTTTTGGTTCCTTGGTACGTTTTTCCTTTTTACGATCATCTCGTTCCTCCTTTTCCTCTTTGCCACCCCGTGTTTTCAAGAAACGATCACGAATATTAACATACTGGTTGTCATCATCCGATGACTCCGATTCAGACTCAGTGTCGGAATCCCAGTCAATCGAATCTTCAGAATCGTCTTGATCCTGATCAACTGCTTTAGAGGGTGCAGACTTGGCCGACTTCAGTTCGGCTGGCTTAAGGTCACGGATCCCATCGCCAACAACGGCGTTTGGCTTTTCATTATCCGAATCGTCAGCCGCCTCTTCATCTTCGGCATCACTCTCCTGGTCGGGATTTTGACGAAAACGAATCAAATCCTCATCAAAATCTTTAATATACTTGCGAACTTTTTGACGTAAAGTACCCAATGACTTGGAGTTGTTCTTGGAAAGATTCTTACGACCCTCTCTATCCTCCCACACCTCATTGATGAAGTCCTCTAACTCGGCTAAGCATCGAATGTAAAACCGTGGCGTGATACCATTTTCCTCTTTAGAAATCACTGGTAAAGCCTTTTGATATGCTCTCGTCAAATCTTCAAAGCTTGTCAAAATGCTAGACATATCCTTGATCTTTTTATGATTGCGAATAGTTTTGATGAGAGCAGTAAGGTTCTCATAACGTTTCTCTTTCGTGGAGCGGACCACTCGTTTAACTTCCTCTTCATCATCGCTAAATTGCTATTAATAAATAAAAAGAAATGCAATTTGATAAAAAAAAATATTGTATATATATGTACATATACTTGTTTACTTACATAGGCAGAAGCTTTACCATGAATTGGTACTTGGGTCTCCTCCTCCCCAGACTCGGATTCCGAGTCAGAACCGGTAGCAAAAAAACGTGACATTATGTCTCAATGGTAATTGTTCAGAAATTACTTGTATGTAAAATGTCTGCAAGATAAAAAAAGTTTATTAATTTTTTTTTAATAAATATATCATCTTTTTGAGGTTATGTTGGTGTGCATAAAAATTTGCGGCCAACATGGCTGGTGGGTGCCACACCACACATTTGCAATTTGTCACTTCTTATTTTTGCAACCACTTTATGTTAAATAAAAAGCACAGTTATTGCAAAATAGTATTACAGAAGGGAACACGATTTGTTTTTAACATTTATTTAAAATATATTTACAAAATTTTAATAAACTTACAATGAAAAATAAATTTTCGCTGACGACTTCGTACAAGTCGCTTATTAAAAAGGCATTGCCAAGTTAAAACTACAAATGTCATTAAAAAACATAAATGCAAATGGCGTTGTTACACTAGTTAATATTGACGCTTCATGGTTGCCACATTTAAGTGTCTCTTCACAATACATCAGCAAGCAGCAACCAGAAAAACTTTCCCATGCACTTTATTGTTGATTGCTGAACACGCAAAATAAAATCTGTGGAGATTGAGCAATCCTACTTGGTAAAATTTTTTTCATACCAAAAAATTTTTTTTACCAAATTTTTGCTAAAATTATGCTTGTCGATGTTAAAGTAAAGGCGCGTTTAGACGGGAGACAAAACCCCTACACACAAAAAAAATTCGTGTGTAATATTTAGCAAGTATACTTGGCAATTTTTTTTTTATATGAAGATGACAGCTGTTGACCAATCCTTACATAATTTGACCCAGTACTTGGCAGCAAAAAATGAACATCGTGTTGCCAAGTACAACTTGGGAAAAATTAGTAAGATAAAAATGGAAAAATAACTCAAGATATAGGGAAAATGTTAGATTTTTTTTTTTTTTCACAACGACGAGTACCAACATGTCGATGAAAAAAACAATATGTCGGTGCAATTGTAAAAAAATTTATTTGTGTAAAAAAAAAAATAGTTGGTAAATAAAAAATAAAAAGGTAAGTAATAAAATTTAGTTTTTTTAATAAATCATAAAGATACAATATTGTTTTTTTTAGTTACAACTTAATGCCGTTCTGTTTGCTGTGGAAAAAAAGAAGCCGCCTTCGAGTACCTAAAAGATGTTCCAATAATATCAGCAGAGGTACTTATTATTGAATTTAAACTTTTATATAATTTTTTATGGAAATTTATTTTATTTAGTAAGTTTTTATATTGTTTTAAACAAAAATAATTTATTAATAAATTTTATTTTTAATAATTACTAAAATAAGGTGTTAATTATTTAAAAAAGCATGGGAATATTTATTAATGTGTATTGGGATATCAATGAAAGCTAAATTGGAATATTTTACCAAGTTTTTTTCTAAAATGTCGTTAGTTAAACTTTAACTTATTTTTCTAAGCAACTTGGTAAATTGTGGAAAAAACTTGTAGAACGCATATCCTCCCTATAAACTTGGTAAAATTTGCCCCTAATTTTATGACCTAATACCAAGTTTTTTTTTGCGTGTAGATTTAAAGTAAAACACAACTCTGTGGTAATATACTTTTGACTTTGTGCACTCAACCAAAAATCATTGTATTCCCAAAGAAAATCGTTGTAAATTCAACAGAAATCATTGTTGATTTTGACCCTACAAATATTTATGTTGATTTCAATAAAAATTGTTGTCAGTTTTTGTAAAAGTTGATCAACTCGTTTTTTTGATAATCAACTCGTATTTTATGTAAATTCAACTCATATTTTTGTTAATATAAGAAATTTTATTATTAAAAAAAAAAAGCTTGTTGTTATTTGTAAATATTCTTTTATTAAGTATAAAGGTGCATACAGACGACGCAATATTATGTACAATATTCAATTATATTGATCGTGTGTGGGTAAGATTGACCATTGTACAATCGTCAATATTACCCACACACCATCAATATAATTGAATATTGTACATAATATTGCGTCGTCTGTAGGTACCTTTAATCACAATATTTTTTTTTTATTTCCGGCTTTTTAAGCTGCAATATTTGAAGATTTTTACAAAGATTTTCACACACACTTCGTTTATTATGCACCCATTAGCCATTCTCTAATTATCTGATGATACCAAAACAAAATCCTAAACAAAACAAAAAACGTTTTAATATAGTATGAATACATAAAGTTATCAATGTAATTTATTACTTACCAAATATTTATAGATCAGATCCTATTTTTATTTATTTTTCTAATATTAAATAATTTTATAGGAAACAAACACATTAAATAATTTTATAAGAGACATTTCACATTGCTACCAACTCACTCGTTCACTCGTTATAATAAAAAAAAAACCGAACGAACAGGGTTGTTTTTTCTTTTTTGTTTTATCTATTGAATTCTGTAGAAGCCATTGTAATAGTTGAAACAAGTATACTGATTATTCAACGATATCAACATTAATATTTGTTGAATACGGCATTATTCTGTAAAACTTGATCTACAATGGGTTTACTAATTTTTCTACTAAGATATTTCTATGAGTGTGTCAAATCTCATTTCTTTAATACTGGTTTTTGCTTACCATTTTAATAATATTATTATTTGTTTTCGCACATTTAGTCAATAATTTGTAGATTGGAAACCGAATTAAAGTAAATAAAAAATATATAATAAAATTTTATTTGACATTCCAATTTTAAAAGTTACCCTCAACCAAAAATCATTGTATTCCCAAAGAAAATCGCTGTAAATTCAACAGAAATCATTGTTGATTTTGACCCTACAAATATTTATGTTGATTTCAATAAAAATTATTGTCAGTTTTTGTAAAAGTTGATCAACTCGTTTTTTTGTAAATCAACTCTTATTTTTTGTAAATTCAACTCATATTTTTGTTAATATAAGAAATTTTATTAATAAAAAAAACTTGTTGTTATTTGTTAATAATCTTTTATTAAGCATAAATCACAATATTTTTGTATTATCGTCGGCTTTTTAAGCTGCAATATTTGAAGATTTTCACAAAGATTTTCACACACACTTCGTTTATTCATGTTATGCACTCATAAGCCATTCTCCAGTTTTCTGTTGATACCAAACAAAATCCTTCAAAAAAAAAAAACAAAAAAGTTTTAATATAGTATGAATACATAAAGTGGATATGATACCTGCTTTTTTCAAGTTACTTGTTGCTGCATTTATTAGGGTTTTTCTATAAAAATTTCGATAACTTCAACTAAAAATTTTGAATTTATCGAAATTTCCATAGAAAAACCCTAATAAATGCAGCAACAAGTAACTTGAAACAAGCAAGTATCATAAAGGCATAAAGTAATCAATGTATTTTTTTACTTACCAAATATTTACAAATCAGATCCTATTTTTATTTATTTTTATAATATTAAATATTTTTATGAAAAACAAACACATAAAATAATTTTATAAGAGATAAACACGATTCACATTGCTACACTCATAGAAATATCTTAGTAGAAAAATTAGTAAACCCATTGTAGATCAAGTTTTACAGAATAATGCCGTATTCAACAAAAATTAATGTTGATATCGTTGAATAATCAGTAAAGTTGAATCAACTTTTTACAACGCTTATACAGAATTCAATAGATAAATCAAAATAGAAAAAACAACCCTGTTCGTTCATTTTTTTTTATTATTAACGAGTGACGAGTGAGTTGGTAGCAATGTGAATCGTGTTTATCTCTTATAAAATTATTTTATGTGTTTGTTTTTTATAAAAATATTTAATATTATAAAAATAAATAATAATAGGATCTGATTTGTAAATATTTGGTAAGTAAAAAAATACATTGATTACTTTATGTATTCATACTATATTAAAACTTTTTTGTTTTTTTTAAGGATTTTGTTTGGTATCATCAGAAAACTGGAGAATGGCTTATGAGTGCATAACATGAATAAACGAAGTGTGTGTGAAAATCTTCAAATATTGCAGCTTAAAAAGCCGACGAAAATACAAAAATATTGTGATTTATGTTTAATAAAAGAATATTAACAAATTACAAGTTTTTTTTTATTAATAAAATTTCTTATATTAACAAAAATATGAGTTGAATTTACAAAAAATTAGAGTTGATTTACAAAAAAACGAGTTGATCAACTTTTACAAAAACTGACAATAATTTTTATTGAAATCAACATAAATATTTGTAGGGTCAAAATCAACAATGATTTCTGTTGAATTTACAGCGATTTTCTTTGGGAATACAATGATTTTTGGTTGAGTGTACCAACTCACTCGTCACTCGTTAATAATAAAAAAAAAAATTAACGAACAGGGTTGTTTTTTCTATTTTGATTTATCTATCGAATTCTGTATAAGCGTTGTAAAAAGTTGATTCAACTTTACTGATTATTCAACGATATCAACATTAATTTTTGTTGAATACGGCGTTATTCTGTAAAACTTGATCTACAATGGGTTTACTAATTTTTCTACTAAGATATTTCTATGAGTGTACCACAGAGTTGTTTTTTACTTTAAATCTAGGTCTAGGGGAATTCTCTCTCGTCTAATCACGCCTTAACATAATTCATTTTTTATGTAAAATAACCAAGTAACTTGCACAATGACGCAAATTACTTGCACAAAAAAATTATCGAAAGAACACGCAAAAAAAATCTGTGTCAGATTGAGCAATCCTACTTGGTAATTTTTTACCAAATTATTGCTAAAGTTATGCTTGTCGATGTTAAAGTAACATAATTAATTTTTTATGTAAAATAACCGAGCAGCTTGCACAATAACGCAAATTACTTGTACAAAAATTTATCGAAAGAAAACAACAAAAAAAAAAAAAAAACAAATACAGACCGCCATTTTCATTTTGTATTTTTGTGTGCGTGTTTCGTTTATTTTTTGTGTTAAAAAAACGTAAAAAGGAAATTGATAAATAAAATTAAAATAAATTAATAAATAAATATAAATAAATAAATAGTTTTTTAAAAGATAAATAAATGTTAGATAAAAAAATGCTATAGTTAATTTTGGTATATTTCACCATATTTCTTTTGGTATATTTTACCAAGTTTTGCTTAAATAGCATTAGCATTTTCTTTAAAATTTTTTACATAAGCGTATAGGCTAAATTATGAAAACTACTTCGTCGGTTGTAGTTTTAGCACATTTTTGGTAAAATTATGCCAGATTTTTGCTCACTCCGACACAGATTTTTTTTGCGTGTGCAATGGGTTTACTAATTTTTCTACTAAGATATTTCTAAGAGTGTAGTTTTTTAAATTAAAAATTGGTGTTTTGTAATAATTTTCTATTTTTATAGAGTGCTTTAAAATAAATTCGTGAAGCTATAGCGGATCCTTCACTTCAAGAAAAAGCGTAGGCAGCAGTCACTGGAGAAAATTGTACAAAATGTGTCAGTTATTAAAAATTATTTTAGCATGAATGTGGTAATTTTTAGCATTATTTTTAATAATTTTGGTATATTTCACCATATTTATTTTGGTATATTTTACCAAGTTTTTGCTTAAATAGCATTAGCATTTTCTTCAAAATTTTTTACATAAGCGTTTTGGCTAAATTACGAAAACTACTTCGTCGGTTGTAGTTTAAGCATATTTTTGGTTAAATTATGCCAGATTTTTGCTCACTCCGATACAGATTTTTTTTTTTGCGTGTAGGGTCAAAATCAACAATGACAATAATCAATATTGGAGCGGCAAGCGGTTTCCCGCAATTGTCCTCATATAAATACTGGGCTATTCATAATGAGTAAATTAAATCTAATGTAGGTTTATTTGACTGATATTGCATGAATATTTGTCAAATAAACCTACTTTAAGTACACTTTAAGTATTATGAATAAAGGCCATAGAATTTAATCTAGTTTGGCGGAAAAACGCGGCGGTTTTTTGTTTTAATACAAAACGTGTGTAAACAGGAACGAAAAAACGCTACCGCTCCAATTGTGATTATTCTCAATGATTTCTGTTGAATTTTACAACGATTTTCTTTGGTTTTACAATAATTTTTGGTTGAGTGTAGTCGTATTATATTCTTATTTTTTTTTGCGTGTATTGAAACTTCGATAACAATATGGCAATGCTTTACAATAAAAACTTGGCAACCCTTTTAAAACAAATAATCGGAAAAGAAGAAGACGCAAGCTGTAAATCTCTACATTGTGAAAAAATCGCGTTTTCTATTCGTTTTAGCCAAAGTAAAACAAATTTTCAGTTAAAAGGTAAATTAAAATATGTTTTAAAATTGTTATTACAAATTAGGTAAGAGTTTAGTAGTTCTTAGAATATCTAGTTAAAAATATTTTTTGCCGGGTGGGATGATGCCGCCTTGGTTTGGCTGCATTTTTTTTTTACCTTCCTTTTCCATTATCATTTTGTTTTCGTTATCCAGGGAATAATTAGTGCAGCCTTTTACAAAGTTATAGGAATCTGGAATCCCTAACTGGTGTAGAGTACAATATTTAGTTCTTAAACTTAAATATAAAGAAATCTCATAGCCAAGCTTAAGAGGAAGAGAGAGAGAGAGAATCATTGAAATGGCCGACGTTGTAAATGAGCCTGAACCTGAAGCCGAGTACTCAGTGGAACGTATTGAAGATAAGCGCATTATTAATGGCAAGGTAAAATAATGTTTAATCTGTACCGCCAAATCGGCATTATTTTAATAACATTTTTTTCTTGCAATATTTAAGACTGAATATTATCTCAAGTGGAAGGGATATCCACGTAGTGAAAACACTTGGGAGCCAGTAGAGAATTTAGATTGTCCTGATTTAATTGCTGCTTACGAAGAGTCGATCAAACCGAAAAAGGGTGAGTTATATTTTTAAAGTGATTTAAATTCGCACAAGAACAATTATTATCATTTAAAATATCACAGGAGAGGTCAAAAAACGTCCTTCTACAGCACCCAACAACGAAGCAAAGGCTAAACGAAAAACTGCTGAAGATGAAAAGGACAACAGAAAAACAGTTGGATTTGATCGTGGACTAGAGCCATCAAAAATTCTGGGGGCCACGGACTCTTCAGGAGAACTGATGTTCCTTATGAAGTGGAAGGGTAGTGAAGAGGCTGATCTGGTAGCAGCTAAACAGGCCAATGTTAGATGTCCACAGATCGTCATACAGTTTTACGAGGAACGACTAACTTGGCACACGCCTACTGCTGATGAGGACAAAAACAACTCTGCCAGTAAGGAAAATGCAACTGCTGATTAAACTCCCCCATTAAACGCAGCGCAACTCCCAGACTTTAGTTTTATAAGATTCTTTATAAGTGCAACACTGACTTGCAATACTAAAACAACTAGCAGTGACAAAATACATACACACAAAAGTAGGATTTTTTTATTTGTGGAAAATCTATTTCGTTTAAATCATAGAACTTCTTGACCATTTTTTTTTGTTTAACAAATGCATAACAATTTCTTTTTCAACATTTTAAAATTAACTTTTATTCTTTTGATTTTGTAATACACATTTGAATTGTTTAGTTTGATGTTTTCAAAATTTAGCAATGATATATTGGGAATTTTGTCTTACTTTCTGTTCGAATTCTAAAGAATTCACTGGATTTTAATTTGTTAACATTATAATACTGTAACTTTATTAGTTTTTGTGTAATACAAACTCTCCGACAATGACTTTGCTAAAGAAAATAAAAAAAGAACAACCGATAAACCTACTAAATTAACATTTCATTCTGTGTGTGTTCCATCTTTATGAATAAAAATACCAACTTAATCTAAAATATATTCGAGTTATTTTGCCTTTGTATTATTGCCATTGGAATGCTGACTACAAGATAATATCATTGCATGAAGAGGCTCCTTTACATTTAGTCAAGTTAGTCAGAGCCAACATGTAGAGCGCTCTTTCAATTGGTATCATATCTTTTACTATATTGTGCATTTGATAGAGATCATCTGTTAGCTCATATGCCTCAGCAAAGTCCTGGTAGAATGGAATTGTGAGAAAACAAAATTATAAATCTTTTACTTAATTACCTCATCGTCTTCAAATTCGCAATATAGACGATTTACACGAAAGCCGAAATGTCGTATACATGAGTATGTGTTATTCCAGACATCTTGACAGTGACAGGCTGAGTCGATAGTGCATTGGAACAGTCGGTCCGATTGCTGCCAGGGACATTCAGGGTTATATGTGTCAAGGTTTCCCTCACCAAAGTGTTGTATCAATAGGCTACGTCGATATGATCGATCTAGTATTGAATCGTATATGGCCGCATTAGCCAAAAATGTTTGTATCGACTGACCATCTATCAATGGATTCGATGGCAACCCCAACCATTCTAATATCGTTGGAAATATATCAATAAGCGCTGTGGGAGCTGATACAGTAACACCCGGTGATATATATGGACCTCTTATGAGCAATGGTACACGTATGTCTGTTTCGTATGGTTGTCGTTTGTCAAAAGGTTGTGCAAATTGTCCAACGTGATAGCCATTATCCGAAGTATATATAACGTAGGTGTTGTCAAGCTCATCGATGTTACGCAATGTCTCTACAATATCAGAAACTAATTCGTCCACTGCTAGCAGGGATTCCCATCGCTTCTGAAAGTAGGAATCCATCAGCAGTATAGTTTTATTTGGAATTATTTCCCCTTTAGATACTAACCAGTGTTTGTCTGAAAAACAAACGATAATTATTGGTGAGATCTTAAACAATAATCAGATGTCACCTTTGTCTACGTAGTTAAAATTGGGAGTTCTCAAGGCGTGAACACCGGCAAAAGCGTTATGATGGCGAGGGGCTGGTGTGAATGGTGCATGTGGAGCTGGAGGGGCAACCATGGCCAAAAACGGCTTAGACGATATTTTAGTACGTGACGTAAGAAACTTCAACAGTTTGTTCCGCAACAAATCTGTCAAATAGATACCACTATAACTGACATTCTTTTCATTTTCCCGCAGGGTATAATTGTAATACCGGGAGTTTCCATGAAGGCCATAGAATTCCTCCCAGCCTGATGGCACTTTATCACCCCTATATTGGTTGAGATATTTTCCGGCAAAGAAAGTGCTATAGCCAGCCGCTTGCAGGACTGGTGCCAAGGTATGCGGTTCTACTTGAGATTGCCAGTGGGACCCATAACATCCGCCACTAATCGAGTTGTTCGTGGTATAATGATTATGTTGATATCGACCCGAAAGAATACTGGCACGTGAAGGACAGCACAGCGGCGATGTAGTATACTAAATTGAGGAGATACATTAAAGGATGGACTCCAGATACTATAATAAAACTATTTTATTTATGCATTAACATACAGCATTATCAAACGTAGCTCCAGCCGAACCAATAATTTTTTTAACATTATGCATTGGCAACATACCGTTTAAAGTTACATCTTGATCATCCGTCAGAACGATTATCACGTTAGGTTGACGATGTTGCCCATTGTTACCAAAAGATTGCTGAAGCCTCACAAAAAAGAGGAAAACCCATCCGCAAGTCCATGCATCCATTTGAGAATATCAGTAAAATAAAAAGCTTACAAATGAAACATTGGAGATGAACATGTGTTTAAGTTTGGTTATAATTAGGCCAACCAAAAAAAAGCAAATGCTTCTTTTTTATTTCAGAAAATTAATCAATTTATATTAAACACAAATTCTGATCGTGATAAACTAAAGAAACATTTGCTAGATCATTTTTGCTTATTTTGGCAATAATTGTTTATTTTGCGTTTATTGGCTTGTTTCTAATTTTTAATAAATTTTTTTGACTCATTTTTGCTTCTCTACAGCTTTTTTTCTGCTAATTTTACGTTTTTTATGAAACACCTAAAATTTTTATAAACAATCTATAATATTAGACTCTTTTGAGGAATATACTAAAGAAACCAGCTTTTTTAAATTTTACTGTTTAAATTGCAGTTTATCCGGCTTTTTTAAAGAGCTTAGAACATTGTTTTGAGTGCTTATTTTTGGTTGCCCTAGTTATAATTTAACGAACTCAACGTGATTAAAGTCTTCTCGTTTATATGAGTAGCTTAATTTTTTGCTAATGTATGTAAATTATCCTAAACACATTTGACGTTTTTAAATTATTTATATACAGGATATACTTCTTAAAAATCAAAGGTTCTTCTTTTTAACATTATTTCCGGTTTTTTGAACATCCTTTTAAAAAACAATAAGTCATTTTATGGGATAATTGTAAAATATTTCAGTAAGTCCCTAATTTGGCCCACTTACTGTCAGTTTGTAAAATAATCTCCATTTTTGGGTCAAGCAAAATCAGGGACAAGAAGGGGCTTAGGGTAGATTTGTAAATTATTCGGTTTTTAAATTTGTTCGAATAAATAAAATATTTGTTCGATCGATCAAACGATTAAGTCCAAAAAAATATTCGATTAACTGATAAGAAGAAGGATTAAAAAAAACTAGCTGTTTAATTAATATTTATATTAACCAAAAAATAATCACTTCATACAAAAAAGCAGGTGGAAAAGTTTTTGTTTTTAGGAAAATCAATAAAAAAGGAGCAAAGAATAATATATTTAGACTAATTGTTAGACAGATTCTATTGAAAATATGTCTCAGTGTCTGAGAATGTTTCTATAGAAAAAATGTATCAGAGTCTGATACTTATTCTATAGAAAAAATTTCACAGCATCTAAAATATTTTTTATAGAAAATATCTCTTAGAATCTATACCCTGTTCTCGCGTACAGCTAAAAACCGTTTTTAGCAACATCTTTTGTCAATATACTGTAATAGAATAAAGCAACTGCTAAAAAAAGGGACAGATTGAGCAATCCTACTTAGTAAATTTTTACCAAATTTTGCTAAAATTATGTTGGTCCATGTTAAAGTAACATAATTCATTTTTTATGTAAAATAACCAAGTTTTCTTGGTTTAAAATAAAAAAAAAACTGTGTATATTATGCAATTTACTTGCACAAAAATTCATCGAAAGTATTTTTTTTTTGTTTATCGCCAAAATATCGTTCGGATGTGAAAACGGCGATATAATAAAAATACTAATTTGATTTTTTATTGAAATGATAAATTTTCGTATCGCCGCAATATCTTTTCGGCGATATATCGCCCTATTGTTTGCAGGGTTTTATTACCAAGTCTTTATTATGAATTTATTAAAAACGTATGACCACATTTATAATAATGAAGAAGAACAATGTTGACTTTTTGTACCAATTTAATTTCTTTTCGCAAGTTTCATTAAAGTCCGTTATTTTATTATGATTAAGTCACCAAGAAAGATAAGAGGGAAGAAGAGGGGTTTGGGGTCCAATTTTTTGTTTCATAACTATTATTGGGTTATAGATCACGACAATATACAAAACATTAAAATCGCTTCGGCAGAAAAGGATAAGGCTACCAACATTTTTAAAAATCGTAGTTTTCATCTCTTAGAATTGGTTAAATTTATACATATGTATATACATATTATGCATACTACATGTAGTTTTTAAATAATTTTTCAAATATTTTATTATGAAGTATTTATGTATGAATTTATTAAAAACGTATGAACGTATTTCACAGTAGTTTTTATAATAATGAAGAAGAACAATGTTGACTGTTTGTGCCACTTTAATTTCTTTTCGCAAGTTTCATTAAAGTGTGTTATTTCATTATGAATAAGTTGCAAAATGAATTAATAAATGATCGTATACAAATAATGCTGGTTTTAGATTATATTGTATAAAAACCATAAAAACTAAACAATTTTTTAAAAATGTGTACAGAAATTTTTAAATAATTTTTCAAATATTTGGGAACAAGTCTAGTTGGCAGACATTGCTCCTTTTTTTTTTTTTTTTTTTTCAGAAATAGGGATGAAATAGGTGAGTCCAAAAAAAAAAAAACATTTGTCGGAGGCCCATGGTTTCCGAGTTATGGGCCTCCAAAGATTGGAGCTATAATTGGAAATATCTTATGAAATAATGCTCCGATCTGGTCGAAATTGGTTTCATTCGAAAGCTTAATGAAATACCATTAATATGACATTTAAAAAAATTGGATCCATTAACCCATTGGGGAGCAACAGCAAATTTTAGATTTTTAAACTGGACTTTTTGCAGTAAAATAATTTTATTTCAAATATATGCCTTATTAACCTATATATTTATGGAACTAGGATTAAAGCTTATATATTAAGCTTTAATTTGACATTTTGTTCGACCCATTAACCCTTATAGAACCGGAAATATCAAATGTTGAACATTGATAATTTATTTATTTTTTTGAATATTATTTTAATTTAAGTGTTGAAAAAGTTCCATTTTTAAAAATCGCTCATTTTGCTTAAAAAACAGCTTGTTTTCATTTCTAAGCGTTCACATTTTAGGAAATTTTACCTTATTAAGCTGAAATTTGTAGGAAATTCGGCAACTATGATAATTTGTTTCACTTATTGCCATTTTTTACAAGTATATTAAGCGACTTCTGGAAATTTGCTGGCCAATTATATGATCCCATGAATCCTTGCACCGAATGTCATACTGTTCGAGAATCAGCCGAAGAAGATCCATTGGAACTAGACTCTGGTGATGAGAATTTATTAGACTCTTCCCTATCATCTTCAACAAGCCAAGAATGTGAAGATCATATTGAAGAAAATATAATTTTAATAGATCCTCTAATATAGTATTAAAACTGTTTCTAAAACATTATAGGAAATAATGTTTAGAAAAAATAATGCCATTATTTGGAAAAAAAATCGCGCGAGCTTGCGAGCGCGGCGAAAATCAGCCATATCTGGAAAGAAAAAAAAAAAAAAAATCGCGCGATTTTTTTTTTTTTCTTTCCAGATATGGCTGATTTTCGCCTTTTAGGGATTTTGAAAATATGGCATTATTTTTTTAAGAAATCTTTCCGATTTCTACTTGTAAATATATAGTATAAGATTATTAAATGCGAAAAAATGAAGTACAAATAAAAAAAAAATAAATTTTATCAATGTTCAACATTTGATATCTCCGGTTCTATAAGGGTTAATATATCTACCTTAATGTCAAATTAAAGCTTAAGCTCTAAGCTTTAACCTTGGTGGCATAAGTATATAGGTTAATAATGCATAATTTTGAAATAAAATTATTTTACTGCAAAATGGCCACTTAAAAAATCTAAAATTTGGTGTTGCACCCCAATGGGTTAATGGATCCAATTTTTGTAAATGTCGTATGAAAGGTATTTGAATAAGCTTTCGAATGAAACCAATCTCGACCAGATCGGACCATTATTTCAGAAGATATATCCAATTATAGTTCCAAACTTTGGAGGCCCATAACTCGGGAACCATGGGGCGCCGACAATTTTTATTTTTTTTTTTGACTCAACATTAAAAGATCTATCTGTAGTATTTTTTTTGTTTGGATCAGAGCAATGTCTGCCAACTAGACTTTAGCCAAATTTTGTGATAATTAAATAAAAAATATTAGTATAAATTAAAAATAAATGTGATATACATATATAATAAAAATAATGTCATTTTATATGACTATTCCGGAGTTTTAAGTAAATGTCGCGAAGTATTCTGAGCGTATTTGTTCGTCGTAAACTTCTTTTAGTTAGTGTCAGCTTAGTGTCGGGTTTTGTGTGATTTCGTAATAAATACATGTTCATGTGAATTCCTTTTCAGATAAATGGTTATTTTTGTAATAAGCACGTTGCAATCTAATAGTATTAATAAAAATATATAAAAATAATGTTAATTTGTGTTACTATTCCCATCTTTTAATTTAATGTGGCAAAGCATTTTGCATGTTTCCACAGTCGTCCATCTTTTTTTAATGTAAATGTCTTCGTGTTTGAGTGTCGCAATACAGTAGGTGTTTTCGCGTCTCGGTATTTTTAGTGTGAAAATTGTCAAAATTGCCAAATAAATTAACTACACGTCCCTTGTATTCGTTTGCATCCGACAAAAGTGGTACCACTCGACTCAGGATGAGGTCCTTAGTCGATGTACAAAGTTTAGATAGATTTGGCGGGGTTGTGGTTTTCTTGAGTTATGCGAAAAATAATATCAAAAAATAATGTTTATATCAAGAATTTTCATGTGTTTAATGGATGATGACTTACTTCGCCACCTAGTCATCCTTATATTACATTTTATGTGACAATCACCTGTAGTTAAAACATCCTGCTGCTGCTGATACTCACAATAACCTGTTGCAGGTAAGTTTTTGATGTTCTAATCTAATTTTTAAAAATCCGATAAAACAACACATATTTCCGGCTCAAAAGTTCTTACAAGAAAAACGTCTGTGGCAATGACGTTTAGTTTTTCTTATAAGAAAAGTTGTGTGTACCAATACTTTTTCGATACCAATACCCGTTAATATCAATTTAAACTGAAGCAATATCTTTATTCGTACGATATACGAACTAAAACCCAATAAACTCATTATTTTAAACCAATGCCGATAAAAACCAATACCAATACATCGAATCGGCGGTTATCTTGCCAAGACAATACATTTTATTGCGGCAATTATCGAATTCGTTTCACCCGCGATACACATTTCGGGAGAAACTATTACCCGTAGGCAATACATCCCGGCGATACGACAACAATTCGTCTTGGCAATAAAAGGGCAATGACGCCAGATATTCATGATTTGTATGTATCGCCGGAATATCACTAAAATGATAATCCTGCGATACAGCTACACATATCGATTTCCTAAGGCTGAAAATAGACATAATTTTTTCATTCATATTTTGGTCATATTAACAGAACTAAAAACATTAAAACATTAAACTGAAAGATATATCCGCAAAATTTGTTGAATGTTTTAATTTTTCTTTGAAACCAAATTTTTGGTTTTCGACCAAACATTTATTCTTTCAAAGATTTTTGTTTTTCTGTAAAGACAGTTGAGCTAAGGCTCTAATTATATATGGTTTGAATTGCGAAAGGTGTGAAAGAAAAATTTATTTTTATTTTTCTAAAAATTTTAATTTTATCGCCAAATTATCATTCGTATGTAAAAACGGCGATATGTAATCAAAATTCTACTTTGATTTTTTATAAAAATGATTATTTATCATTTATGTTGCCGCAATATCTTTAGGGCGATATATAGCCCTATTGCTTGCAGGGAATTCTCAATGGGTGTCAAATTGGTTGGATGCCATTTATTTTGATCTCTCTATAAGTTGGTTCTCTTAATGTTGCCTATGCTATTGCATGTAAAAACTCTCTTAAACATTAAGAGAACCAATTTATATAAAGTGACATATTGTTTTGGGGGCCTATCAAAATCTCTGATCTTCTTTACTCTATGGGAATTATTTTCTTTATACCCTCCACTCTAGTGATAGATGGTACATATAACTTTGTCATTCCGTTTGTGACACCTCGAAATGTTGGTCAAGGATCCCATAAAGTATATATCGTCACCTAAAATGCAAAACGCCCTAACTAACAAAAAATTCAAAATCGGTATTTTTATAGATTCTGGTGTATTTTATTAACCTACACGTCTCAACAAAAAATTAGGGTCACATAATAAAATTGGCGATTATATAGCCAGAAATTAAAAACATGTGAATTGCGAAATCGCCAATGAACGCAACTAGAAATAAAATTTCCCTGATGTCCCGGGTCCCGGCCGATAAAAAGGAGCCTTGCACCACGATTGGTCAGACAGTTGCTCAAGTGCCCTTCATGGCCCGGGATCCAACTGAGAGTGAGTTCATTGTTGCGGCTTAGTTCGTTTAGGGAATGAATACAATCCATGACAAGCTTCGAAGTTACATAATTGGCTGATAAAGCCTTCAACTTGACCACCAATTTTTTGTAAACAAAGAAAATATGTTGTTGATTATTAATTTTAGTACATGATGACTTAAAATAATTTAAATTTTATACATTAAAATAACTAAAATTTTTCATTGTTTACAAAAAATTGGTGGTCAAATTGAAGGCTTTATCAGCCTATTATGTACATTAAAATTAAAATTTAATTGTTTGTTTGGATTGTTGGAAAAATTATTTGATCACTGAATAAAAACTA
The DNA here is from genome assembly GCA_963921195.1 of Pegoplata infirma. Taxonomy (NCBI): domain Eukaryota; kingdom Metazoa; phylum Arthropoda; class Insecta; order Diptera; family Anthomyiidae; genus Pegoplata; species Pegoplata infirma. The sequence goes on along the minus strand of OY992540.1, from coordinate 228,316,109 downwards.
ATTTACTTATGATCAATTGAATATTGCTTCATTCAACCTTTATTGCACATTATTGAAAAATTACTAGTCCAGGATATTTTTAATCTATGTTGACCTACGACCAAGTGGTCAAAAAGCGAAATTTGACTTAAGTACAAAAAAATTGTTGAAAGTAATTAATACAAAGATTCATTCAATCATAACGGCTGATTAATTAGTTATTTTTACTTAGAAAATCATAAATCCATGTCAATTAAAAACCAAAAAAGCTCATTTTATCGCCATGTCAAATGACTTCAATTGTAGCCCAGGCTAAAAATGGGTCTTTTTAGCTTTTGTTAAACACGGGTTAATAATTTTATGAGCAAACATTTTTCAATTTTTAGAAGGGGGGAACAAATTATCCTTTTTTCCATATTCGAAATCGTCGGTGCCGGTAAATTAAATTCAGTATTAAAAAGAAGTATATTTTTTACTTATCGTATTATTTTATTTGGAATTTAATGCAATTTGAAATTTATTAAAAAATATGATATTTTTGAAGAAAAAAAAACTACATATAAGACTGGGTCGATATCCTACAAAGTGTTGGGATCGATTGTCCTTAGTGCATGAAAGTGCTGGGTTGAAGATGAAGCAAATCCTAAAGGTGTTGGATTTAAAATTGTTGGACTTCGGACAGAAAAGTAATATGAATTATGGTAAAATTGTGTTTTTTGGCATGCATATAGTACGCAACATAATATCCACACGGGCCTGGATTTTTCGGTGTAAGGGTGGAAAGATCTTTATCTTCTTATATAAATAAAAATCAAACTTCGTTCGTTGGTAAGAGCATCACTTGAGAACGATTAAACCGTTTTGGTTAATTGTATTTTAGTATGTTCGTCATAGTCCAACTTAGGTGTTTATTTAGCTGTATTTTATTGGAACAAATACTGCTAAATAGCCACTTTTTATGCTATCTGAAAATTTTATTTTTATATCTTAGAATTGGTTAAATTTATATATATTAGGTTAACCAAATTTCTGTTGTTTTTAAATATTTTTTAAAATAATTAATTGCCAAGTATTTATTGTAAATTTGTTAACAACATATGAAAACATTTCACAGTAGTTTTTATGATAATGAATTTAAACTATTTGTGCCGATTTAATTTTCTTTTTGCAACTTAAAAATAAAGTGTGCTATTTCCTTATGAATAAGTTGCAAATGAATTAATAAATGATGGTAAACAAATAATTCTGGTTTTAGGTTATATTAGGTGTGTTCCAGAACGTTACCGCGGGTGCCCGCGGGTACCCAAACCAGCCCGAAAAGCGTTCCCGTACGCAAAAATTGGGTAAATGAGAGAGTTTTTGAGAGAATAAATTACTTTCTCATTTTACCGAACTTACCCGCACTTTTTTTTCGGGTAAATTGGTAACAGTCAGATGTTGATAAAACAGCTGATTTTTTTTGTGAAGCTAAATTGGAAATTTAAATAAAATAATGAACTAAACCAAGGAAATGTGTTATTTCAATACAAAAAAAGATAATTTGTTATTAAAATAAACTTTTACAATTTGTTTTCTTGTTTAAAGTAATTTTTCTTGCGAAAATATTTTAGCGTTATTGGTTTGTTTACATTTTATATTATTTTGGGCTTGAAATGTGGTTTTTAGCGTTCCCGTACTTTTGTGCATTTTTGTGGTATCGTGAGAGGTTTTTTGATTTTCTCTCATTTTACCGAACTTTACCCGGAAAGTTCTGGAACACACCTATTATATAAAGACATTCAAACAATTATTAAGAAATGTGGTTATAAATTTTTAAATAATTTTTCAAATATTTGACAAACATCATTTGTGGCGAATTTCTACATATGAAAGCATTTCACAGTAGTTTTATGTTAATGAAGAAGAACAATTAAAACAGTTTGTGCCGTTTTAATTTTCTTTTTACAAATTTAATTAAAATGCGTTATTTCATTATGAATAAGTTTCATAATGAATTAATAAATGATCGTATTCAAATGATGCTGGTTTTAGGTTATATTGTATAAAAACATTTAAACAATTTTTTAAAAATGTGTATAGAAATTTTTAAATAATTTTTCAAATATTTGACCATCATATTTTGTGGTGAATTTCTTATTATAAACATTTGTTAACATTTCGTTGTAGTTTTTAAGAAAAAGAAGAAGAAGAGGAAAAAGAAAAAAAAGTTAGTCGGTTTTATTTCTTTTCGCGACATGTTGCTAACATAAAATTTTGTGATAAATAAATAAAAAATATTAGTATAAATTAAAAATAAATGTGATATACATATATAATAAAAATAATGTCATTTTATATGACTATTCCGGAGTTTTAAGTAAATGTCGCGAAGTATTCTGAGCGTATTTTTTTTTGTCGCAAACTTCTTTTAGTTAGTGTCAGCTTAGTGTCGGGTTTTGTGTTATTTCGTAATAAATACATGTTCATGTGAATTCCTTTTCAGATAAATGTTTATTTTTGTAATAAGCACGTTGGAATCTAATAGTATTAATAAAAATATATAAAAATAATGTTAATTTGTGTTACTATTCCCATCTTTTAATTTAATGTGGCAAAGCATTTTGCATGTTTCCGAGGTCGTCCATTTTTTTTTTAACGTAAATGATTTCGTGTTTGAGTGTCGCAATACAGTAGGTGTTTTCGCGTCTCGGTATTTTTAGTGTGAAAATTGTCAAAATTGCCAAATAATTTAACCACACGTCCCTTGTATTTGTTTGCTTCCGACAAATGTGGTACCACTCGACTCAGGATGAGGTCCTTAGTCGATGTACAAAGTTTAGTTAGATTTGGCGGGGTTGTGGTATTCTTGAGTTATGCGAAAAATAATATCAATGTATGTATATGAAAAAATAATGTTTATATCAAGAATTTACATGTGTTTAATGGATGACGACTTACTTCGCCACCTAGTCATCCTTATATTACTTTTTATGTGACAATCACCTGTTGTTAAAACATCCTGCTGCTGCTGATGCTCACAATAACCTGTTGCAGGTAAGTTTTTGGTTTTCTAATCTAATTTTTAAAAATCCGTTAAAACAACATATATTTCCGGCTCAAAAGTTCTTACAAGAAAAACGTCTGTGGCAATGACGTTTAGTTTTTCTTATAAGAAAAGTTGTGTGTACCAATACTTTTTCGATACCAATTCCCGTTAATATCAATTTATACTGAAGCAATACCTTTATTCGTACGATATACGAACTAAAACCCAATTCTCTCATTATTTTTTAAACTAATGCTGATAAAAACCAATACCACAAATCGAATCGGCGGCTATCTTGCCAAGACGATACATTTTATTGCGGTAATTATCAACTTCGTATCACCGGCGATACACATTTCGGGAGAAACTGTTACCCGTAGGCAATATATTCCGGCGATACGATACCATCACGAAATATCACTAAAATGATAATACAGCTACATGTATCGATTTCCTAAGGCTAGAAATAGACATAATTTTTTTCATTCATATTTGGGTCATGTTAGCCGGACTAAAAACATTTGCATTAAACTGAAAAATAGATCCGAGAAATTTGTTTTAATTTTTCTTTGAAAACAGTTTTTTTGGTTTTCGGCCAAACCTTTATTCTTTTAAAGATTTCTTGTTCTTGATAAATCATTTTACTTTAAATTGACATAGATAGGTATAAACATTTTAATACTTTTTTTTGTTTATCGCCAAATTATCTTTCGTATGTAAAAACGGCGATATGTATAATCAAAATTCTACTTTGATTTTTTATTAAAATGATTATTTATTATTTATGTTGCCGCAATATCTTTTGGGCGATATATCGTCCTATTGTTTATACCCCCAACAATAGTGAAAGAGGGTCATTCCGTTTGTGAAACCTCAAAATATTGGTCAAGGACCCCATAAAGTATGTATATTCATGACCCTCGATCGATTTTAGTCGATCTAACGATGATCGTCCGTCTATCATTTACTTGCGAGAATCTACGAGATAAAAAACCACGATAACTTTCGAAAGGCAATTCTGAGGCTTCAGAAGCTTGGAGTCCAGAAGCATAACAATTTTTTGCATAACTCGAGAACCAGGCGAGACTCCACTCTACGATTTGAACATAAGTAAAAAAAAGGGATAAAGGATTAACATATAATTTTTTTGAAAGATTTAAAAATACCCGTTTTTGAGATATTTCATCTTAAACCACGGATTTGATTAATAAGACTTTTAGGCATCAACAAAAAAAATATTTTAATGTGGACCCCATTACCTTTAAAATGAGATATCACTGAGATTCGTATCATTAAGATTGACGAAGATATGGTCAAAAATGTAGGAAAACTTTAGTAAGAAACAATGATAAAAATTATTTGGTGCAGCGATCTAAAAATTGGAGTCTTTCTTTTCCTGCTCGAATGTAATTTTTTATTAAGTTACATCAAGTTTAAAAGGGGTCAGGCCCAAAATGCTCATTTTATTGGATGATTGCTACCCCATTGATTGGAGGATTTACCCCACTCTTACTTGTTTTGAATGGTGTTTTCAATAAGGTATAAACCATTTTAAATAAAATTCTATAGGGGATTGTTGTTTTGCAATTAAACAATTCTTTTCATTGGGTACTTATTGTTAGTTTAGGATTTTGGCGGTATTTAAAAAAGTGTTGCAGAAAATTTACGTTTTTCAATTGAAAACAAGTCAATTTAGTCTCAATATACACACAAAAAAATAAAAAATGAGTTTTGATTAAAAATTGCTCATATCGATTAAAATGTTAATTAGATTTGCTCTAATTAAAAAAATGATAATAGTAATTAAAAAATTTAATAAAAATTTAAAACTGAAAATAATTAAAAAAGTAATTAATAGTATTAAACAAATTAATAAAAATTATTGCTCAAAATCAGTACAAAATTACGCCCACTTAAAAAAAAAACAAATATGAATTAAAAACAAAAATTTGTTTATTATTAACCAAATAAAAACTTATTAAATATAATAAATAAATATTTAAAGCATCAAAAATGTGTTTGATTAGATTTTTGTGTCATTTTCCTCCGTTGTTGTTTGCCGTTTACCAAGATCTTCTTGTGGAGCTTCTTTGTTTTATTTTTATACTAATATTCACTTTTTTCATTTATTTATTCAATTTCAATTGTTCTCGTTCTTTTTAAATAACAAAACTAATTAATTAATTCAGATATAAATTTGGTAAAAACGCATTTTCATTAATTTAATCTTATAAAAATATATTTTCACTTTTTCTGTTTTGTATTGCATGTGTAAGAAGAAGCATGCACAAAAATCAGAGATGTTTACATACAAAACAATTAAACATTTTAATTATATCAAATTTTGAATTCTATTTAAACTTTTAATTAAAAAATGTTCCTTGTTATTTTTTTCTGTGTACCTTTACAATTTTCTTTACTAGATCGTAAATATTTATTTATTTATTGATTAAAAAGTATTCTACAAAAACATAAATTTATAAAATGCAAAAAGATTTAAAATAGTGTGGGCTACTAGGCCATTACACTATATATGGTTAATTTTAATTTCATTTAGTACATTTGCTGATTTAAGAATATTCTTGATTTTTTAAATTGATTCCTTGCTGTTACAATTTAGTATTTCTTCTAATGGTTCATCTTCCTTGGGTTCATCTGTTGAGGTATTTGGGCAGCTTTTAAATTGTGAGGTCCTCTGAACAAAGTTCACTAAATGTGAATTCAAAACAGCAAGAAAATAAAAACAATTAAAAAAAATATTAAATTTGTATTAAATTATTTACTCAATTTTTTTTTTTTAGTTTTTAAGTAAATATTTTAATTGCGTCAATTAAAAAATTACTCAATTTTTTTTTTTTTAAATTTAAACAAGCGATTACTCAAATTGTTTTTCTCAATATTATTCTCCTGGAGTATCCTTGTGATGAATGCATTAACCGAACTTGCAGAATCATTCTAGAGGCTTTGATCTACTCACCTGTATTTTTTAAAGCTCTGGGTCAATTGCAAATTTCTTTTTTAAATTTTTATAAAATCATCAGGGTATTCACTTCAGAATTTTTTGACCCTTGCAACAGTGCAATATTGCAACTTTAAAAAAAAAAAAAATTAATAAAATTTTAATTTTTCTATTACCTTGTATATGATGCGTAGTTGCAAGAAAAGATTTGCAATTTATTTTAATATAAACGCAATTGCTTTTATTCACAAAGAAACAAGCAAAAAAAGTTGCAATTTTGACATTGCACATAGGGGCGAAATGGTATCTTTTATGGCATCAATAGATATAAAATAACAAAATCGCTTTTTTAAAAATTGAATTGTTGCCAAGAAGCCCCATATAGCTGCCCCTATGTGCATTGCGCAATTTTGCAAGACTAAAATTTCTGACGTGAATTCCATTCATGTTTTTGTAAAATAATCAATTTTACACTTTGATTGACAGTGGCTTTTTTAACTATATGGCCGATCACATCAGTGAAAACACGGGTCAAGTGAAGTCTAATAGTAGTAACAGGTAGACCCTGTTGACCCTTAATTGACATACAAAACCAATTTGATGCTATTTTGATTTCCAAATGTATTTCAAAAAGAGTCAATTGTACTTCAGAAATTTCCAAATGTATTTTAGAAATGGTTAATTTGTCTAATATGGCATTTACACTTGCTCTTGAACATTTCAAAAGAGCAAATGTGAATGCCACATAAGGCAACAGTTAACAAAGGTGCAAATAACAATAACCCATACAAATTGTTACAAAAAAATGTTTAAAAAATTATGCAGATTTTGTTTCATATCTGCTTTCTAACTAAATTCGGATACCTTTAACGACATAACCTAAAAAAGGATATTTTGAACTTCCTTATATTGTCCTGATGATATCCTTGATCGTATCGAGTTCGGAAGTTAGGTAATTTTATTGGGAATTCGAATAAAAAAAATATGAATAACTTTAACATACACTTTTCCAATATTAAAAATTCTGTTTTGTTTTGAGGGGCTTGGTCCACATCTTTTCTGATGACAGATTCTTGATTAGGAGGCCAAAATACTTTAGAAAATATACTTTAGAAGTACATATGTGCAAAAAAAAGTTGATTTTTGTAGAGCAGTGTTATGGATCCATTTATTGAGAGAAGAGTTATATTGTTGGTACCAATCCGCATAAGTTTCGTTTTATTGACGTTTATGTTAAGACTAACTTTTCTTGCACTCCAACCACATAGTCCGGATACAGTATTAAACAAAAAGTTTTACTAAAATATGTTATTCAAAACGGACTTAACATTAGAAATAAAAAGGGCATTCGTTTAAAGTTTGTTGGTATTCCTACTACACGTTTATATTATTGTTATTATTGATCTCGAACTCATATACATACATAGTATTATATACATGTACAACAACTTGCATGTATTACATACGCATATATGCAATAGCGTGGAGCAAATTTCCTTTTTATCGAATTTCGAAATCTTCGGGTTAGGCAAATTTTACTTTTAGGGTCAATATTTCTTAAAAAAAAAATTTTGGGCCTGTAGGGCTAATTGTAAGTCTTTGGGTTCCTTTTTTGACTTGAAAATCGGAAAGTCCCGAACTAAGTGAAACATTTTTTTATTGTTTTTTTTAGCCTAAAATATTAGTTTATATTTAGACATTGCTGGAAAAGTGTTTTATGGTATTTTTTTTTAATTGTCTGTATATTTTTTTTTTATCTGTTTTTGCAAAAATAAGTTTTTGGACGAATAAATAATTAGCACAGAATAGAAAAGATGTACATTTTTATTTATCGTATTACTTGTTTTGGGTTTAATGCTATTTGAAATTAATTTAAAAAAATACATAGTTATTTTTGAAGAATATTTTTTTTTAATTTTATAAGGACCAAAAAATGTTGTTATCATAAAAACATTTTTTAGTAATGTATATTGACTAATATTTTAAGTTTAAAAAAATTATTTTTTTTCACTTTTTTCGGGACTTCCGATTCTCAAGTCACAAAAGGAACCCAAAGATATTGCTCTACAGGTTCAATATTGTTTTGTGTTAATATTAATCTCTGAAAGGCAACGTTCCCAAAGATTTCGAAATTCGAAAAATGGAAAAGTTGCTCCACCATAATATGCAAGTGTTAATAAAACAAATTTACCTTAATTTCTATTCTAGAATATATTTAATTTTTGTTGTTTTGTTATTGATGCAATTTTTTGTGTATGTATATGCCATTTAAAAAATTCTGGCCTCAAATAACTACAATTTAATTCTTAGGACAATAATTTAATGCGTGTGTGTGTGTGTGAACACTACGTCTACTACAACTACAACTAGTCCTAATATTTATTAACTACAAATAAATTTACAAAATTTAGATCAATGATTATATTTTAAATAAATCTTATGATCGATTATATGGCTACATATATAAAAATACATAAATTGAATATTCAAATCGGTGTGGCTATCTGTGTGTTTGTATGATTTTGCTCTTATATAGTATCTATGTTTATACGTACATTACATACATATATTGGTTGTTACTTGGCAACAAGCATTTTCAATTTATATATATAAATATGTAGGCATTTATTTAGTTTCATCATTAAAGAAAAATAAAAAAAAGTTACATTTTATTTAAGAGCCTGTTAACAATGTGTCCTCAAACTGCTGTCGCCTGTGACAGATATTTCTATTTTTTTTTGCTATTGCTTTCATGTTAAATCCATTAACTTCACTAATTTAACAACTGATATTGTTGGTTTGATCTATCATACATACATATATGTACATTGACACTAAAACACACATAAATACACATGAAGGACATGTGCAAGGATGCATGTTGAACACACATACTTAGTATGTTTATTTGGTATGAATATCATAAATGTCCAATTACCCATGTATGTATGGAGTTACATTACATCCCTACGCCTTGATAGCTTAGAAATTGCATTATCATTATTAATATTATAATTTTTTTTTACAATAACACACTTTCATTTTTAGTCACATCTATTGAATTGATTGTATTAGAGAATATTTAATATAGTACATTGTAAATACTCTGATCATATTTACTTACATACACAAAAAAAAAACAATAATACATGATAATTATAATTATAACATAAATAAATACATACATAAATACATACAGACATACATTAATTAGTTAGTCCTACATAATTTTATTAATTACTATTGATGAATAGTACTATGGATAAGTTATTCCATTATTTACAATATTGTTTTTTTTGCAGTCACTGGGCAACTGCTTCCAAAATTTGTTTCCTAAGACAAATGTTTTGTGTTCCATTGAGACGATCGAACTATCGAACGAATGAACATCTTTACAAGAAATAATTTGACGAGTCCCAATTGTGTGGATTTTATGACGACACATTTAATTTAGCTGGAACCACAATTGAATAATAACTAATTTGTTAAGGGAGAGTCCGCAGAGCAAGGGTGGTTTCTCGGAATATAAATAAGAGCATCACAATTAAATTGTGATGCTTAAAATTTATTCATGCATTCGTTAATAATGTTGTTGGTTCAAACGCCTTCCTTTGCTCCGGTTGATGAAATTTATTTAATATTTTTCCAAAGCTCGCCTCAGCTTTTTGCAGTAAAATGGACATTAAGACTCCCGCTCCTTTTTGACCTTGACTTCTTCTCCTAGAATTGTGGTAATTTCGCCTTGCATAAATGCCCAAGGTATCGTTGAATTTGCCAAAGGACATCTGTCACCACTTGGACAATATACCTCGTTACCGAGACCCTATATAAATTAAAAAAAATATATACATTAGCAAATAATCAATAGGAGCACATAGTGATGGTAGGGTGGGGGGGGGGGGGGTATATAAACAAACACATACAAAGATGAAATTGATATAAAAATGTCTCCTGAGTAAAAATAATTTGATTCCAAAAATGGGTTTATCTAATTGTATTAAATCATATCTTATCTGTTAAAATTAGATAAAATTGTATATAATTAGATGAAATCTGGTAAAACTTTTTGGAATTTTAAACGTTAAACGTTAGATATATTTTTATTAGATTGCATAGATTACACCGCTCAACAAATCGAAGGTTTTTGTCTCCGATTTAAAGTTCAATAATTTTTTTTTTAAAGATTTTGACTCGCTGATTCCAAATCTGGGCTCCAAATTTTTCCATTACGTCTAGAATTTTAATTATTCGCGGTTGAAAATGCAAAAAAACGCGCACAGCAGCCATTGGGTGGAATAAAAATCTGGTATAAAGCGTTAGAGTAGAATTGAACTATGATGTCAAAAATTGGATACAAAATTTTGAAGTTGTTGCACTATTATTGGCCGAACATGTATTTTAAAAAAACACTGTGAAAAAAATTAGAAAAAGCACAATTTTTAGAACGCTCTAAAACAAAAACCAGATGATCAATCTTAACTGTGATGAGCTTAAAATGTTGGCAAAAGTTCATTCTTTCTTATAGACTTTTAAAACCATTAAAGATATCTTCCGATTTATACGAAAAATAACACAGAAAACTTGAATTTATTAAATATTATTTTTTTTTTAGTTTTTCTTTTAAAATATCAAAAAACTAAGGTAAATTTAAAAAAAATAGTAATTTTAACAGTATCTTTTTAAAACGCAAGTGTAACCTAACCAAACGCTATAATTTGAAAAAAAAAATGTTTCCTATGTGGGAGACCATAGCCCCTACTATTGCGCTTTATACCAGATTTGTATTCCACTTAATGGCTGCTGTGCACGCTTTCAAATAATTCATAAATCGTAATTTTTCGTATTTTAAACGGTGAATAACTAAACGTGTAGACTCGTGATGGGAAAATTTGGAAAACAGATTTGGGATCATTAAATTTTTTTTATTTATTTTTTCTCAAAAATTGTTTGGGTTTGAAAAATTTTTATAATTAATAAACAAAACCATACATATTTTTATCTGCCATATCTAAAAATTCCCGGCCTTTTATGTCTATATCTTTTTTCATACAGATCGGTATATAAACAGATATGAACATTTATGTTGTCATATTAAAAAATAAGGAAAAATACAATGTACATATATGGGGGTTTTCGTGTCAACTGACACAACTTTTGAAACCGATGTCTTCCGATCGGGATGAAATTTGCACCAAGGTTACTCCTATTGGATAGTAGTTCAGAATCAACGAGATCGGTCAAGGACTCTCTGAGTTAGAGCGGGTCGAAATTTGGCATTTTGGCCAAAGAGGTGTTTATTCTAATCCATGTAACTTGTTACCTATTGTCTTTAGCAAAATGTGCCCCAAATAGTTTAGATAGATACTTCTTCAATCTTTCGAAAAAAAATTATAAAAAAAAATTTTTTGATTTTTTTTTTTAAATCCAAAACTTTTTTGACTTTTTCGTCAAATCGGGCCTTTTTTTTATTTTTTTGACTCAAAAGAAAGCTTAGGTCTTTTCCTTTAAGAGCTATGGGGTAGCTTAGTGGGATGAGAGTGAGATATCAATAAAAAAAAATTTTGTAACTTCCCGAGTAAAAATAATCATATATGACAATATATAACTTGATGCAAACATAATAAATCATATATGATTATACATCGCGTGAGATATTTTCTAAATTTTTTAAATGCAGTCATATGTAGTTATATATAATTTTATCATGATTCGGATTAAAAGGTGTACGGTTTATATAATTATATAAAATTATATGAGGGTCAATACAAAATTTGATTTTCTGTATAATTTAACATAAAATTATATATAGGTTATTCTGTTCCATATAAAACTATATATGTTTCCAATTAACCCAACATTTTCTAAGTTTTTTAGGCAAAGTATAAGAATCTTTTTAAAATGTTCCTAAACATTTCCTTGTTAGGGTTATGTATATCACCTATCTGGTTCGAAGCGTACCCAAAATTTTTTTTGTTTTAGAAAATTATATGTTTGGTGAATGTATCGTTGACCTGTGGTGTATCTCAACCCAAACCCAAAAACACCAGGATTTTATAAGTTTTTATGCAATTAGATCTAATTAGATCCACCAATATATGGGAATGTCTGGTCAAAACTCGGATGAAATCAAATCATATTTTATACAATTTGATCTTTTTTAATGCAAAAAGATCCACCATTATTCGGATCAAATTGCGTATAAATATATATTGTGTTACATATCATTATATATTGCATCATATACAATTTTTTACTCGGGTTTGGAACACAAAAAACGGATATGGTTTACTCATATAAGATTGTATCAATTTACACCGTCCAACAGCTAATATTAAACATGAACCGGATGCTATACGTCTGAAAGTATAGATCAAATGGAGTAAAACTGCATTTACAGTTTTTCATTTCGTGATCCTGTTTCCTTTTAAAAGGACTTTAATTTTTTAAATATTTGTACTTGTCTTATAATGTCACTATTGGTTGCAAATGAAAGAGGATGATAATCTTCGCTATTTTTTTCATATTTTTTATTTTGCCATATTAGAAAAAAGGATGTAAATAAAATTTATCAAAATATTTTGTTAAAAATTTTAAATGATATTTAAGGATCAAGTTTTGAAAGGACATTACCAACCTCCTTTTTCCTGATTTGTCAAAATAATAAGATGGGAAAATTTGGGGAAACCCTCTTCTCTAATTTGTCATCACTAGTGGCATCCTAGGACAAGTATAAATATTTTAAAAATATTTTACAAAAATTAATCCGCTAAAATTTTGGAGTCCTTTTAAAAGAAACAGGATCACGAAATGAAAAACTGTTAATACAGTTTTACTACATTAACTCCCTAGTTTCAAAAGTATATTATCCAGTGTGTTTAACGAAATTTTTGATAATGAGCTAAACGAGTCGTTTAAATTAAAACGCATGAATGCGAATGCAGTTTTAGACAACATCAACCTGTATAGCACATTAGCAATGTTTTGCTAAAACGCGCTTTTAGTTAAAACACTGTGTTTACGATTTGTTTTACCATACATTATGACAGCAAGAAGCATGGCTAAAATACAGAAATGCAAGTTAACACCTCGTCCACAACTGATAAAAAAACTTAGCAATAACGTCAAAACTGATTAACGCCAAAATATATACATATAGCAATAATTGCTTGGCAATTTGGCTGAGCAACTATTGCTGGCAATAAAACATGAAAATCGAATGTCATCTTTTTTTGGAATTCATCAAAATAGACGAAAATTGTTTTATTTTGTTTATTCTGCCGACGTTATTCGTTATTGCCACCTTAAAATCAGGTGCAGACCTGGTGTAAGGCCTAGGAATTTAAGCGTTGACGTAGGGGTGTTGTATTTTTTTTAACACCTATTAAATCCGTATTTAGGTTGTGATTAGGTTGTGACAACCGCATGACCGACTACGACAACCTCTAACATCAGGTTCGATTATTGTTGTGGCAACCGAATTTGTTATGTGATTGTAGTTCACACTAAATAATTTGTGTGGTCGTTTAAACCATTCATATTTTTTTTTAAATTTATAAATAAAGGACATTTTTGAGAAACGAATATCCTTGCTCCGAATTAAAGACAATTTTGCACAATTCCAAGTAAGACTGGATTACTCAATGCTCAGTTATAAAATAAAATAACTTAATTTAAATTTTACTTTTTCATACAAATTTTGACATATGCTCTGTTAAATCGACAGCTAGCAGTTAACGGAACATTGAGTAATCCTCCCTAAGCCTACAAAATTTAAACTCTTATTATTTTTGGACACTGATTTATATCTGTGGGATATCTGGTTGAATTAAACTACTCACGTTTTGTCGCTTGATGCTCTCTCTGCTGCAGGGAAAGCAGAATTTGTGATGATTAACTGAAGGACATTGTACAAAGTGAGTGTCTTCGAGGCGTTCTTGGCAGAGAGTACATTTTAACGTTGTATTTTGGGCTGTATTGGGAGGCGGAGCTGCACCACCAGCTGATGCTGCCCCTGTATTGTTTAGACCGGTTGATTGTTGCCCTGTACCACTGCTGCCCGTAGGTCCAGCTATTGGCCCTTCAGGACCGGTGGCCCCGGATGTAAGAGGACCAGCTGCTGGGCCATTATTCACTCCGATATTGTTAACAGATCCTCCGGGACCAACTGGAGGAGCGTTTGATGCATGATTGCCCTGTACTTCAGAGCTAGTAACTGTTGTACTGGAAACATGGCGTGAACCTGATGAGCGCCGTCCAGATGAGGAACCAGCTGCAAAAGACAAAAAACATGTTAATTAAAATTGGCGCTATTCAACAGTCGCCGTGTGGAAACTTACCCGAACTATTCGGAGAATGTTGACTGCCTCGTGACGCCGTTCGAGGTGGTGGTGGTCCTGGGGGACTGGGTCCATTCCGGGGACTGCCGGGTGGCAGTGTCTCTGTAATGGACATTAAATTAGCCATTGGACTTTGAGTTAATTGGGTAACTGAGGTGGCTGTTGTTGATAATTGTGGCATAGGTGGTGGTGCTATTGACTGTGGTGGAGGAGGTTGTGGTTGAGATGTTGGTGGCGTCGAATTGCCATGCGAAACGGCCGGATGTGGCATTGTTGGAAAAACTACAAAAATGCATACAGAGGATATACCCCCGCCAAAGAAGGTAAAAGAAAAGATTATACATTTTCATATAAACAGAGAAAGAGAAATTTGACGGCAAATACACAAGTTACATATATGTAAGTGCATATATGTACATAACGTGTATCCGTTACAAATGTAGTGTGAGTGAATATGTGCTAAATACTCGATAGATTTTGTTTGTAAAAAATTAAGTGACATAAACAATATAATATGTAGAGGGCGAGAATAACTTAAACTAACTGTATGTAACTAGAGTGCGTCTGTTGGTATCTTTGTCTGCCTGTTTGTCTGATAACACCGTAAGGATGTTTTAATTTTTCAAAGTCAATCAGGAAGAACATTTTAAACCTTTTGTAACAGAAAATACGACTTTCTAAAATTATGTAGGCTAATTACGCAAAACGAAAACGATTGATGATGCATAAAAGACTTCAAAACACATACCGCTTTAATGATAAAAACAAAAGTTTTTCATATTAAAGAGTGTTGTCTAATCTAGGAACACTAAAAAATATGGAAATATTTTTTATAGTTTAGCAGCAGCAATTCTCTACACATCGACGATAGTCAACTATCGTTGTTTTACGTGACCACAATCCTGTTTTTTATTTTTGAAATCCAGTATCTTAAAAATAAATTAAAATAATTAAACGTGCATGAAACATAGGCTCGTAAACAAAATTCAAAACTTAACAGAGAGAATAGACGCAAACAAAACAAATAAAAATGTTCTGTACTATACTTATTGAATTTTGTTTAAGAGCCTACGTTTCATGCACGTTTTAACTAATTCAGGCTTTCCACTTTAATTTTTGACAGTGATTTTATTTTATTCTGAAAATTAAAATATTTGTTTTTCCGAGCGGAAATTTCCTATATAGTATATTGGTTTACGATTTCTACATATTGATTTTTATACCCTCCACTCTAGTGATTGAGGGTATATATAAGTTTGTCATTCCGTTTGTAACACATCGAAATATTGGTCTAGGACCCCATAAAGTATATATATTCGTGATCCTTGATCGATTTTAAGTCGATCTAGCGATGTCCGTCCGTCCGTCCGTCCGTCCGTCCGTCCGTCCGTCCGTCTGTCTGTCTGTCCGTTGAAAACACGCTAACTTTTGAAAGACTTTACGGAGGCTCCTGAAGTTTGACATATATGTTCTTCATTTACCGGGTCAGGTTGGTATTGCAATCCAGCGAAATCGGTCCAGTGGTTCAAAAGTTATGAGCAAAATAGTAAATTTCGGGAAGGGTATTTTTCGAATTTACAAGATTAAAACCACTATAACTTTCGAAAGACAGTTCTGAGGGGACTGAAGCTTAGCATATATATTTGCTGTTCCCCAAGGCTGTTTGGTTTTGAATTTCAGCAAAATCGGTTCAGTGGTTCAAAAGTTATAAGCAATGCACTGAATTTCAAATTTGTTTCACCTTAAACTGTTGAAAACTCGTTAAACAAGTTTTAATAGCATGGTGAAATACCAGTTTTGTAAAACTTGTTGTTGTTTGTTTTCTTGTGGTGGGGTGCAGTTTAGTTGTTAGACAAGTAAATATTTGTTATTGTTAGTGTAACTGTATGTAACGGGAAAAAATCAAATAAAGTATGTGTATGATTGAATGTTAATTTGTTTTTGGTTTTTAAAGAAAAGGATGGTAATATAAAAAGAGGAAAATATGTGAAATAGTTTTTTTTTGTATTACATATATGTAGGTATAAAACAACAAAAATATTTTACAAAGTAATTTGTTACTCAAAGAATTTGTACACTAAAAAAAAATTACACTCAAAAAAAAATTTACACTTAAAAAAAAAAATGTTACACTCAAAAAAAAAATTTACACATTATTATTTTTTTCAATGAAATGGCAGACTCAAAAAAATGTTGACAGTCAAAAAAATTGTACACTCAAAAAAATTTGATTGATTAAAAGAAAGTTTGACTCAAAATAATATATATTTCTAATAAAAAATTTGTAATGCAATTTTTTTTAATTTTTTTTAGAAAATTACTATCAGATAACATTGTGGAGGGTATTCATAGATTCGACCAAGTCGAATTAAATTTTTCTACTTGTTGTATTTGATTCTTTCCCCTGCCGAGAGCCTTCCACCTTTTCAAAATATCATCATTTGAGATTTAGCCATATTAACTTCCATGTTCCACTGACTATAATCCTCTAATTTATGTACTATTCTTTGCATAACATTTATATCATCTGCCAGCAATACAATGTCGTCTGCATATAACAATAAGCGGACATTTATACCATCTATAAATAAACCTCCTCCCAAATACTGGTGTAGATGATTTAAATAAAGAGTAAATAACAACGGTGATAAAAAGCAACCCTGTTTAACACCAATATATGTTTCAAAGAAACCCGAAAGCTCGCTACCTGTCCACACTGCTGACCGTGTGTGCCTGTAAATATTTTGTACGAGGATTACCACTTTTGTAGATATACCAAGTTCGTGTAGCTTATACATTAGGGCCTCTCTGAAACTATATCAAATGCCGCTTTAAAGTCAACAAAGAAGGCGTATGTCGTTTTGGCTTCTATCTGTATATGTTCACAAGAAATAAAGTTTAGAAATTTAGCAAATAACCCCTTTAGGCCGATCGGGATGAAACTTGCACCCAGTTGGATAATAGTTAAGTCACAACTTTTCAACGAGATCGGTCAAGAACTCTCTGAGTTGGAGGGGGCTGAAATTTGACATTTTGGTCAAATAGGTGTTTTTCGCATCCATGTAACTTATTACCACCTAATGTTCCTAGAAAAATGTGTCCCGAGTGTTTAAGATAGGTACTTCTTTAATCTTTCGAAAAAAAAAATAAAAAAAGTTTTTACTTTTTTTTTTTTAAAGTTAAAAAAAAGTTTTTACTTTTTTTTTTGCAAAATCAGAAACTTGTTTGACTTTTTTTCAAAACCGGCTTTTTTTTTGACTCAAAAAAAAAAAAAAATGGTGACAAAATCGGCTAATATCATTTCACTCCTCTTTATTTCGAGCGTGCGACATAATTGGTTTTTTGACTTTTAAACAGCGAATATCTGAAAAACGGTACATGCTAGAAAAAATTGATGGCAGATTTGGATCCAGTAAAGCAAAACCTATAAGAATCAGTTAGATATTTCCCTGGGAGGTTTGTGTTGTCAAACAGTGTAATTATTTAGCAATAACTCGAAAACAGGATAAACACCATTTTAACACAACATAAACTTGTTTGAGAGAGGTGTGCTTTGGTTTCGTATTTTAAAAACCGTCGAGAAATTTAAAATCGGTTAATTTTCAGAAAGGTTTGGAGGTTTCAAGGACAGAGTCTTTTTGTACTCGACAAAACCTACTAGAAAAAAGTATCACATCCCAGGTATTTCTGTTTCATTGTTTTTTGTATCAATGTGTTTACTATGTAGTCGTACGTAGACTTTTGTCGGCCACTATATGTATGTTCTCTCTGCGTTATTTTGTGCGTGATATTGAGATAGATGTTTTTTCTTAATACTAGTACATTTTGTTGATGATGTTTGCGTGTTAATTTATCATCTCAGTGCGAACGTTACTTTCGCATGAACAAATTCCATCAATTTTTCGTCAATATAAAAAAGCAACTGTCGTATAAGATTTACTAGCTGACAATCTGGCTGGCTGACTGACGAAATATTTTCATTCAACGTTCACATTTCATACGTCATTTTTAGATTGGCACTTAGACAAACAATGGCGATGATTTTAGTTAATTTTATAGTTGGCATGCAAACGTGCATGTATAAGTTAAATTTTTTGTTGTTGTGTTGTGACGATTTCATTCCAATCGGGGCAGGGGGTAGCTTTCAATCCCACAACTGTAAAATTGTTGAAAGCGAGATAAGCGGACGTTCTCCGACATGCTTTGCAATTATGAGGCTTGCCTTCTTTTCGTCTTTTTGGCATACACATTTGCCATATTTAATATGAAACACGAACGTGGTATGTATGTGATGCAACATACAATAGCCCAGCAAAAAAAGAGCTTACCATTCACTACAAAATTCACCACAACTTATGAACCAGATGTATTTCTTCTTCAACTGAAACATTGATGAATTTAATATGGGTGTGACACACAAGTATGTTCTTTTTTCGCCAATTTTCAGTGGCGAAAGATTGACACTTAAGAATAACATATATCACTAGTGTTTATTATGTACATATATATTAACATTTTTATCACAACTTCTGAAGTAGTGATCCGGATGTTAATATTTCATCACTTCTTTAGAAGTACATATTTCTTGGCATTTTGGGTGTGATTATGTCATTTTTAATTGGTGATTTAGGACTTCTAAATTAGAAGTGATTTTTTTCACTTCTTTTTGTAAGATAAATTGAAAGAGTATTTTTTTTTGTAATATTTACACTAAAACACTGTTTGACAGCAAAAACCTCCCAGTGAAATTTCTAACTGGTTCTTATAAATTTTGTTCTCCTGCTGCCAAATCTACCGTCCAAATTTTTATAGCACGTACCGTTTTTGAGATATTCGCTGTTGAAAAGTAAAAAAAAAAAACAATATTTTAGCACTTTTAGGGGTCTACTGTTAAGTATTCTTACTTTGCTTCCACCAAATAGGACTTGATTTCATATAAAATAGACCTCCAGATGCCAAAACTGCAATCCAAATTTTTCAAGCATGTTCTGTTTTTGAGATATTCGCGTTTGAAAATGTTAGTGTGATTTATAAAGAATATAAGTGCGCAACAGTGGAGTTTAGATTTTTAAACGCCAATATTTTAAAAACAGTACGCGATAGAAAGATTTGGGTACCAGATTTGTAATAAAGATGTCTTATTTTTACTAAATCGAGTACTACTATATTGTGTTTGAGCAACTAAGAATACGTTTCAGAGGAGACCCAAATATATCAATATTCAAACGCGAATATCTTAAAAACCTTACGTGATACAAAAATTAATTTCATTGATAATCAAACTTCGAATCAAATACTTCGAATTAAAAAAAGGAGTATTTATAAAGATCACTATAAAAATTCAAGGCAAATCGATTCACCAGTTTGTTCTGACCACAAGCCAAAAACTCAATTTTCTAAAAAGCTTAAACAATCTTTAATAATGTGATTTAGTTCGTAAATGTATTTATTTAATTTAGGACCAACTTTTTTCGATATATATAAGATATTGAATAGTAGTTAAACGTCAAATTGCTTGTATGAAATTAAAAAAAAATATTAATAATCGATTTTCGTCTTTTCGATTTTTTAAGCTCTAAATAAAGAAAAATGAAATGCCATTACCAAATTTTGTAACCATTTTTGCAAAACCTAAATCTATTCGAAGCTGGATGTAGAAAAAAGTGCATACTTTGTGTATCATTCCCATTCTAAGTGTTTCAGTTGAAAAATAAGTTCATATGTTGTGGTGATTTGATTTAATTTGATATGATTTAATTCCTAAGAACATATAAATGAGGTACTTTAAAATCATTAAGTAAAGAACTGGTGAAAGATGTTTTTATTGTTATTTTGTAGCATTTTTGGAAGTAATTTTAAAAGTACTTCCTACGGAATATGAAGTTCGGCACCTATCGCTACTTTGAATGTAGTGAAACCACTAATTCTTTTTCAACCACTTCGTTTATTTTTTGCTGGGAGTATATATTTATGTTTATAGGTATTCTCAAATAAATGCATCAAAACGAGAATAAATTCACAAATTGCGAGTACTAAAACAGTTTGTACGTTGTACACATGTGATAATACAGTTTTAAAATACGTACATTGTATAGATGTTCAAATATACACCACGAATCACATCAATAAGGAATCGAGTTTTTCACTTTTTAATCGAATGTATCTTTGTAACAAATAAGCGGAAAAATATAAAAAAATGCACTGATAGAGACCATTATCTAGCTAATAATGTCAAATAATAACAATAATCAAAAGGGGAAGGTATCCCCAACGCGATAAACATGTTTGAGGGTATTAAAGATTCGGCACA
The DNA here is from genome assembly GCA_963921195.1 of Pegoplata infirma. Classification (NCBI taxonomy): domain Eukaryota; kingdom Metazoa; phylum Arthropoda; class Insecta; order Diptera; family Anthomyiidae; genus Pegoplata; species Pegoplata infirma. The sequence continues at coordinate 228,295,500 of OY992540.1, read as the reverse complement.
GCCGAATTTAACACTCTCACTTGTTTCTCCTAAAATCGCTTAGTTTTTCCCCATTTTTTGCTATTAAACTCTTCTGTCGAGTCTGTATATATTCTGTGCCGATATGCTGCACGAACAGGCCATCCCCTTAAAATAAAATTCCGATGTAATCTTTCAAAAAACCGAAGCAAGTGTCTATCAGATTCTGACGAACCGCGTAATTTTTGTTTCGTATTGTACTGTGTAATTAGTGTTTCATTCAAAAAGTAACTACTTATTAAAATTTGTTTCGGATTACTAGCACCATTACTTCGGATTACTAATACCAAATTTGCTGGGAACAAAAATATTAATCGGTCTAAAATTGGCTGAGCTACAGCCAGAGCTTCGAACGAATTAATTCTATTGAGAATTAATTCACCAAAAGTTTAATTCTGTTTTAATAAGTTTTGAATTATCATTCCTTACCAGCATTCAACACGAATTAATTCAAAGGCTTAATTCTCAAAGCTTAAATCAAATTGAATTAATTCCCAAGAGAATTAATTCCTTGCAAGAAATCATTCGATTGAATGATCAAAATTTTTCATCATTCAAATCTATTACAAATTGAATGATGATTTTTTTATTTCATTCCCTTTGTATTTTCAAAAATGTGTTGCTTGTGTGCATTTTAAGCATCTTCGTTTGTATACGATCGGTTGTTGTTTTGTTGACGTCTCGTCTGTTGCTTTCCACACAAGCATAAATGTGTGTGTATGTGTGTTGCGCTTCACTGTTTTAAATTGAATGATAAGAAAATTTCACCATTCAATTTGTAGTAGATTGATTTGGATAAAAAAATAGTTCATTCCTTAAGAATGATCATTCTTAAGGAATGAATTCTTGAAAGAATTAATTCAGTGATTTTGAAAGTTGAATGATTTTAGGGAATGCCAAATTCTATTTTTTTAATTGGAATTAGGAAATTGAATTAAAGAATTAATTCTTTCGAACCTTTGGCTACAGCCCTTCTAGTTAAAAAACATTTATTAAAATATTTTTTATTTAATTTTGCAAAAAAGTATGGCAAAGTAGCTTTCCAAAACAACAAAAAAATATAAAATCATAGTAAGTTTTGGGCGTTACTTTGAACTAGTATTTTTAAATTTCTCAAAATTTTATTATATTATTATTTGTGTAATACGTTATTAAAATTAAATATTAAAAAAAGTAGGTTTATGCCACCGCCTCAATTCATTTTTGGAACTATTTGAGTTTCGCGGACTTCAAGGAGTTTGATATTTTTACAATATGTTTTTAAATTTTCCACAAAAATACCTAAAAAAATTTACAAAAATGTACGCTCAAAAAAAATTATAAGAGTAAACCTTTTTGAGTGTAAAATTTTTTTCCTTAAAGTGGGGTTTTTTCCTTAAGTGGGGATACCCCCACTTTTCTGAATATTTCATTTGTAGAATAATTTAAACAAATACCATGCAAAAAACTGTAGTTTTGGGAGTTTTGTTTAATAAAGTTTAAAGAGATTTAAAAATACTAACTCAAGGTAACCCCCCAAATCTAAGACTTTTTTAAATACTTAATAGGGAAAGAAAAAAGACCTGGCAACGCAATATTAGACTAAAGTGCACACATAAGAGTTTCGTTTTCTACTTAAAAAAGATAAGATAAGGAACTAACCACCTATCGTATGAAATGTACAACTAACAAAAGAAAATAAATCTCAATACTACATTACTTTTTCTGATAAGATTTCTGTGTCCTTATCATTTAAATTAAATAAAAATAAAAAATCATATTTAACTAGCTATTTTGCAACCGTCGTTGCACGGGATGAAAAAAATATGTAATGAATGACAGTCTCTAATTTCCTATACATAGTTCCTTCCTCCGTTAGCACAATATGTGGTGGAAAGTTTAAGACATAACTTAAACTTAAAGACATAACTTTCACTATAGCTCAAAGAAGTGTGTCATTTTGTCCAATTTTGGTCTCATGTGACTTATAGTTCCCCCATTGGTTAGTGTCTTACGCTGTGAAAATTGCAATTAAATTGGATCCGCCTTTTATCGTGATTGCGGAACAGGCAGACATAACTGGGCAGACAACTAACAATGTTTGTTATTTTAAATGACAAAAAACAACTGACTTCCCAGCAGAAATAAATCGAGATTTTGGCGACACAGCATCTGTTTATAGCATACCGTAGCGCATCCAAAGAGCGCTCTTAGGGATGCAGTAAAAGGAAGGGGAAAAAATTTTAATTTTTTTTTAAGATTTTTTATATAAAACTTATAATGTGTAATTATTTTTGATAAAATTTCACACTTGCTTTCCTTTTTAATATTTTTAACACTTTTTGAATAAAAAAACATGAGTTTTAGACGAAGACACATGATTTGACTGCATCATTATTGCGCATTAATCAGCGCTGCAAAGAGCGCTTCAATCATAGCATCTTTGACCACTGTTCCCAAAAAAAATCCCATAAAAATGTGAAAATGAAAATTTCCGATATTTTTTTGATGTTCACTTCCGATTTTTTTTTTTTCATTTTGTTTCACATAAATAAAGTTTTGTAATGTAAAACGAATTAATTTTTTTGTTATATTTTTTTAAATTTTAGTTATTTGATTTAAACTTTGAACAGACAAGGAAAAAATTCGAATTTTATTTAAAATTCATAAGGTATTTGAAATAAAATTTTTGTTTAAATAAAATTCTCAAAAACATTTGAATTTTATTATTTCCAAAAATAAAATTCTCAAAAAAAAAGAATTTTATTTTTGAATTTTATTTTTGGTTTAATTTTATTTTACTTTTGGTTTGAATATTTATTTGTTCAAAATATATTTGTTATTATGGAAATAAAATTCTTTTTTTTTATTAATAAAATTCTTTAAAGAATTTTAAATAAATTTTTTTTGAATTTTATTTCTTCTAAGAATTTAAAATAAAATTTTTAAGAATTATATTTAAAATTCTTTCTTGAATTTTTTGAAAAATTCAAAATTGAATTTTATCAATAACGAATTTTAAATTTTATTGTTTTTCCTTGTCTGACTTTGAATGAACCCGTAAACAAACACCAAACTCGATTTCATGTGATTCGGAAAATATCATGTGATTTGAAAAGTTTTGAAAGACATAACAGAGGCCTTTAACACATTTTAAATGATGATAAATAGGCCAACCAAAAAACAGCCAATGCTTATTTGTTATTTCGATGAATAAACCGATTTGGATTAAACACAAACTCTAATCACGAAAAAACGGAAAAACTAAGGTACAATTGTTATAACTTCTTTTGAATATTTTTTCATTTATTGGTAAATTTTTTGTTTTTTATCTCATTTTTACATTTTAATTTTAGAACTTTAATTTTAGAAAATACAAATTTTATTACAAAATCAGCGCTAAAAAGATACATGAATTTACAGCATCTTTATTCTGCTTAAATCAGCTCTACAAAGATACATGAATTCACTGCATCTTTAATCTGCTTAAATCAGCGCTAAAAAGATACATGAATTTACAGCATCTTTATTCTGCTTAAATCAGCGCTCTAAAGACACGTGATTTCAGTGCATCTAAAGAGCGCTGTTTCTGTGTATCCAACTAGCGCTCTAAAGTGGGACATCGCCTTAGAGAATCATGCATGAATTCAGCGCAATTGGATGCGCTCCTTTACTCAAGTTCCCCTTCCAAAAGCTGCTGAACGTTCAGCAAAATTTCTGCTGGGTTATGTAGTAAAAACTACTTACATTTGTAGTCAAAACAACTAACACATGAAGTAAAAATGAAATAATCAATACATATCGCTCCTTTACTTGTATAGTGTCACAACTCAAAATATTTGATTTTGCAGAAAACACGTTTAAAGTTTACTATTGAAACTGGTTTTTAATTAAAAAAGGCCGGTACATAGAAAATGTAATAATGGCGTGTACTATTCTCAAACGGTGAGTTTAAGAGATATTAATACGAATTTTTGACACAATATAAAGCACGATATAACGAATAATTCTGCATCATTAACTCAAAAAACGCATATTTTGAGATATGACACTATACAAGTAAAGGAGCGATATATATATATATTTTTTTTTAATAAAAAAACGAAAATTTATTTTTATTTTTTTGGAAAAAAACTTTGAAAATTTTTCAGAGATAAAAAAATAAACTTAACTACTTTAATTAACTGTTAATACATTACAGCACTTTTTTGTTAGTTGTCCAAAAAAACGACTTAAAATAACTAACAGAAATAGTTGTTTGATATTTTTCATACAAAAACAACTGACTTCGTAGTTGAAAACAACTGACTTCGTAGTTGAAAATAACTAACTACTGTAAAATATACAAACAACTAACATGTAGTAACTTACATAATTTTCCGAGTGTTAGACTTAAGTACTGTCTAAAACATAAAATGGAATCGAAACGTAACGAGTCTCATCGCCAGAAAATTTCGAACAATCGATTAATGCGATAGTAAAAAATTTCGATGAAGGCTGCATGAATTAAACCCAGTGGCGTATACAGGGGGGGGGCCCGGGGGCCCGGGCCCCCCCCGAAATGATTTCACAAATTTCAGTATTTGGTATTAAATATTATGTACAATGTAAAAAACTTCTTAAAAAAATTTAAAAACATTTCAGAATCTGAAAATTTTTTTGAAGGAAAATATTTCGAATCTGAAAATTTTTCTGGCAGAAAATGTCTCAAAATCTGAAAATTTTTCTAGAATTTGAAACGTTTCAACTTAAAATTCTAATGGAAAATTGTCTCAGAATCTGAAGCTGAATGTACTTATACAAAAAAATGGATCTAATTGTAAGTAATTTGTAGTAATAACTTAAAAATTTGTTATTAGTTCATACAACAATCTTCTCAGAATCTGGTAATTATTCTGACTATTTCTACAGAAAAAATTTCTTAGAATCTGAGACTTTGCCTTCGAAAAAATGTTCCGGATTCTAAGACTTTTTAGTAAAGTATCTATGTATGTATATAATGTCTCATAAAGTTAGACTTTTACTCAGAATCTCAGATTTTTCTTTAGGAAAAGTCTCAGAATCAGAGATTTTTTCTATATAAAAATATCTCAGAATCAGAGGCCTTTTTTGGAAAAAATATCTCAAAATCAGACACTTATGCTATCTAAAACTTTTTTTATTTTAAAATGTCTTAGAATCTGAGACTTTTTCTTAGGAAAAATGCCTAAAATTCCGAGACTTTTTTCATAGGAAAAATGTCTCATAGGAAAAATGTCTCTATATGAAAAATGTCTTAAAATCTGAGAAATTTTCTATAAAAAAAATGCCTCAGAATCTGAAAATTTTTTTAATAGGAAAAATGTTTTAGAATCTTGAAATTTTTTATAGAAAAAATGTCTCAGAATCTGGAATTTTTCTACAGAAAAAATGTCTCAGAATCTGAGAATTTTTCTATATGAATAATGTCTAAGAATCAGAAAATTTTCAATAGTAAAAATGTCTCAGAATCTTAAAATTTTTCTTTAGGAAAAATGTCTCAGAATCTGAGCTTTTTTTTAAAAAAAACTGAGAATATGAGACTTTTTTAATAGGAACAATTTCTGGGAATCTGATACTTTTTCTTTAGAACCTGATGGTTTTTCTTTAGGAAAAATGTATCAGAATCTGATACTTTTATAGGAATAGGAATGTATTAGAATCTAAGACTTTTTCTATAGAAAAAATTACTTTTTCGGGATAAATGTACCAGAATCTGAAACTTGTTCTATAGGAAAAATGTCTCAGAATCTAAGACTTTTTCTATTTGGAAAATATCTTAGAGTCTAAACTTTTTATAGGCAAAATGTCTCAAAATCGAAGACTTTTTCTATAGAATTAATGTCTCAGAGCCTGACACTTTTTCTAAAGGAAAAATGTCTCAGAACCTGATACTTTTTTATTAGAAAAAAATGTCTTAGAGTCTGATACTTTTTCTTTAGGAAAAATGTCTCAGAATCTAAGACTTTTTCTATGGGAAAAAATCTGAGACTTTTTCTATATTTTTTTTTAGATTCTGAGATTTTTCTAACGAAAAAATGTTTCAGAATCTGAGAATTTTTCTATAGAAAAAATGTCTCAGAATCTGATACTTCTTTCATAGGAAACATTTTTCAGAATCTGAAGCTTGTTCTATAGGAAAAATGTATCAGATTCTGAGACATGTTCCATAGGAAAAATATTACAGAAACTGTGATTTATTCTATAGGAAAAATGTCTCAGGAGCTTGGACTTTTTCTATAGGAAAAATGTCTTCGAATCTAATACTTTTTCTATTGAAAAAATTTCTGAAAATCTGCGACTTTTCTATAGAAAAAATGTCTTAGAATCTATCACTTTTTCTATAGAAAAATGTCTTAAGTACGTACATATCTTAAAAAATTTAAAATTTTTGAAAGAAAAATTATAAGAAAAAAATGTTGGGCCCCCTGCGAAATAAAATCCTGGATACGCCCCTGATTAAACCCCAGTATTGGGGACAAGACTTTCGACTATCACAGTGATATTACATACACATACATGTATTTAAATAAACACACATATATGCACTTATCAAAAATAAATACAAATTGTAAATAATCATTAAGATTATTTTTAATTTAGAGATAAGATGTAGCGATTCAGTTATCAGCAAAAGACGATAAGAGTATGCATTATCAGTCAGTCAGTCAAACTTTCCGCTGTGCTTAGATAAGAGTACAATATTTCCAATCACAAAAATGTGTAGTATGCATACATGTATTAACCAGACTTATTGAAATGATAAGTGTGTAAATTCAAGAATAAATTGTGTGTGTGTTGGGTTAGTGTTATTTAAAGATACATTAAATAAAACACTTTTGCTTACGTCTTGCAATTTCATCTGTACGTATATGTATGTGTATTTGCAAAGCAATTCCTTCGTTTTAGATCAACTACCTACAAACATGTCCATATGATGTCACACATTCTGAATCAGGTTTCAACCGGTTCAATAGAGTTTTCGAGTAATTCAATTTAATATTCTTTGTTACTATAATACTCGTATTAGCAAATCCACTAATAAAATTTTTCAAGACTAGTTCTTCACGTGCTTTTAACTGAGCTTGGTATGAGCACGTATCAATAAACTATGTTTATATATGTTTGTATATAGTCATATTCACACATGTATACAAAAAACATACATACATGCTACATATGTATCATATTCACACCGAGGTGGTTGGTGGTGGTGTTTTTAATATTACAAGTATGGCTTCTAGTAAATTCAATTGTTGATTCGATTTATCTTCCATAGCGTGCAACACGAACCCTGATTCGCGTTATTCCTTTTTCTGATTCTAGACATGTTCCCAAATTAGGGTTGCCGTATTTGAAATAGGAAAAACAGTACATGTTGTCGAAATAAACAGTACATTGAAAATAAAAACAGTACTTTTTTTATAGTCTTATTTTGAATACTCATGTATCGAAGTACATATCGCTCATTTACTTGTATAGTGTCATAACTCAAAATATGTCGTTTTTGGGTAAACCATACAGAATTATTTGTTATATCCTGCTTTATATTGTGTCAAAAATTCGTATTAATATCTTCTAAACTCACCGTTTGAGAAGAGAACATTTTCTATGTACGGGCCTTTTGCAATGAAAAACAAGTTTTAATTGTAAACTTTAAACAGGTTTTCTGTAAAATCAAACATTTTGCGTTATGACACTATACAAGTAAATGAGCGATATATTAAGCTGCAAAGTACCAAATGACTCTTACCCCCAGTATCTGTAACACGAACGTCATTCGTTCGTGACGAATTTGTGTGTATTTTGTTATTGTAACAAAAACAAAATACATGCAAATTCGTCGCAGACGAATGGCGTTCGTATTACAGAAACTGGGGGTTAATGATATTTGCCAAAAATTTTGTTTCAAACGTAAACAAACCCTCCAATAGGGGTCGTTGTGTACTTTTCAATTGAGTACTTAAAACTACTCAATTCTTTTAACTTTTTATACCCTCCAACTACAGTATGGGGGTATACTCACTTTGTCATTCCGTGTGTAACGCATCGAAATATCGGTCGGGGACCCCATAAAGTATATATATTATTGATCAGTGATCGATTCTAAGACATTTTAGCGATGTCCGTCCGTCCGTCCGTCTGTCCGTCCGTCCGTCCGTCTGTAGTTAACACGATGCAGTCCAAAATAAAATAGCTAGACCCTTCAAGTTTGGCACAAATATGTCTTATGTTCCTAGGCAGGTTAAGTTCGGAAATTGGCCAAATCGCACCAGGGGGAAAGAAGTTCCCTCTTGAAGAACTAAAATAACCTCTCAAAAAATACACTTTTTTCATGTTTTTTTTTTGTATTTTTGTTAATTAAATGAAACATTTGGTATATTTATCGCGATGGGAAGGTGCACTCAACGTCCCCCACTGACCTTATCAACCCCCCCCCCCAAAAAAAAAAAAAAGAAACGCCCCTGACAAATTTTTGTTTTTAATTTTTTTTTACATTTTGGAGGGTATAATAGATTCGGCACAGCCGAATTTAACACTCTCACTTGTTTTAATTTAAATTAAAAAAGTGGTTAACATAAAATTTTTAATTTGGCTTATAGATTTCTAATAACCATATAATAGTAGGATCGAAATTTGGCTATTCGATATTTCGACTTATGATCCATTTTCCGAAAACACTTTTTTATTCTTTTTATTTTTTTTTAATATAATATTATTGCTTTGAATAAAAAGAAACTTTGATTTTTTCCAAAAGTCCATTGATATTTTTTTACTGAATAGTACATTTCCTGATGTAACCCTAAAAGTATGGGGTAAGTACTTTTGAGTATTGAGTACCCGAAAAATAGTCGGTATTGAGCACTCAATACCCAAATGCTCAATTCTTTTACAACCTTATTGAGTACCTTAAATTCTCAAACTAGAGATGGGATCGTGAGTGAATTTTCAATCACGCTCGCGAAAAAAATTTTTTATCACGCACAATCACAATTACGTTCACGAAATACTCACGAATAAATTTGTTAATTTTTTACCCCCATACTGTATTTTAAATGTTGGAGAGTACCACAGTATGGGGGTAATGCATCGAACAGTGGGTCTAGCTTTAAAAATAATATTTTGATGTTTTTAAGACTTTTTCTGTGATTGTGGACATAAATAATAAAACACTGGTATTTTTTTAGTCACGAAAAATTCACCCAGGAATTTTACTCACGCACGAACATTTTTTGTTTACTCACGATCATGCATGCTCACGTGAGTAATTCGATTCGTTTAAAATGTTCATATAGTTTTTTCTAAAAAAATGCTAAAAATCCTCAAAAAACGAAAAAATCTCGTTTTTCCTTTCTCCTTTGACCCCCTAAATCTGAGTTTGGGTAGTTAAGAAAAAATGTAACTTTTATTTTCCTCCTTTCTTCTTATATGCAAGTTTCAGAACAATCGGTGGGTGCCCTCTGAAAGACCTCCATTGTTAGTGAAAATGGTTAAGGTTTGGCATTGCGTCTAAATTTTTTATCTGTTTTATTTCCAATCCGTGGTATCACAATGGACCTCAGAGTCTACGTGCGTTGACGTTAAACGTCAGCAGCCACTAACAACCTAACCTAAACATCTCCAACTTGTCGTAATGTCTTACTTATACCCCTTATGCCATCTTTGAAGATAGGGTTCTTAAAATCAATCCATCCCAGCAAAAAAAGAGCTTACCATTCACTACAAAATTCACCACAACTTATGAACCAGATGTACTTCTTCTTCAACTGAAACATTGATGAATTTAATATGGGCGTGACACACAAAGTATGTTCTTTTTATCGCCACTTTTCGGTGGCGAAAGATTGACACTTAGGTATAACATATATCACAAGTGTTTTTATCACAACTTCTGAAGTAGTGATCCGGATGTTAATATAACTTGACCTTTTGGAAGCACTTTTTTCATCACTTCTTTAGAAGTACATATTTCTTGGCATTTTGGGTGTGATTATGTCATTTTTATTTGGTGATTTAGAACTTCTAAATTAGAAGTTCTTTTTTCACTTATTTTTGTAAGATTGATTGAAAGAGTATTTTTTTGTAATATTTACACTAAAAACACTGTTCGACAGCAAAAACCTCCCAGTGAAATTTCTAACTGGTCCTTATAGATTTTGGTCTCCTGCTTCCAAATCTACCGTCCAAATTTTTCTAGCACGTACCGTTTTTGAGATATTCGCTGTTAAAAAGTAAAAAAGCACTTTTAGGGGTCCACTGTCACGTATTTTTATGTTGCTTCTACGAAATAGGACTTGATTTCATATAAAATGGACCTCCTGATTCTAAAACTGCAATCCACAATTTTCAAGCATGTTCTGTTTTTGAAAACTTTAGTTTGATTTATAAAGAATATAAGTGCGTAACAGTAAAATTTGAGTTTTTCAAACGCCAATATTTCAAAAACAGTACGCGATAGAAAAATTTGGATGCCAGATTTGGAATAAAGATGCCTTATTTTTACTAAATCGAGTTCTATTGTGTTTGAGCAACTTAAGAATACGTTACAGAGGAGACCGAAATATTTCAATATTAGAACGCGAATATCTTAAAAACCTTACGTAATAGAAAAATTAATTTCATTGATAATCAAACCTATATACTTCGAATTAAAAAAAGAAGTAATTATAGAGATCACAAAACTATAAAAATTCACGGCGAATTGATTCACAAGTTTGTTTTGACCACAAGCCTATACCTCAATTTCCTAAAAAGCTTCCCAGCAAAACTTTGGTAATGGGTAGTGATTATATAACACATTACCAGGTAATGTATATACCTTATTTGTAGCATTATTTTAGGATGTCTTACCAAACATTTGTTCCACAACGTATTATTTTAAAGTAAAAAATAATGCATTACTAATAATTTGCTACGTAATGCATGATTATTGGAAAAATGTATTTCATATTTATTTTTTCTAAACATTATATCATGGATGATTTATATTTGGTTACATTATGTATTATTTGAAAGTTTGAAATAATGCATTATTTATAATTAAATGCATAATGCATTACAATAACATAAAAAATAATTATTTTATAAAAAATGCATAAGTTTAAACTAGAGATGGGCTCACGGCAAGAAATTTCTAACGACACACACTCACTAGCATATTATATCTACTTACACTCACTTACAATCACGTGAGTAAATTTAATACAAAATTACTTTTTCACTACTCGTAACACCTTATATATTACGTTCTGGTATGCTATATTATATACCTTACTCGTAACCTATAAAATATCATATATTTTACACCTTACTGGTATTCTTTGTTATAAATTTATGACTTATTTTATACCTTACTGGTATTCTATGTGATAATGTGGATGCATTACTTTGAGTCTCATCGCCTGTTAAAATCATCAATGCTGCAATGTATAAAATAAGAGATCATATACCTTATTTTATACCTTATTTGGTAATCTAAGTTTTGCTGGGTTAATCTTTAATAATGTGATGCAGCAACATCCGCTTTAGTTCGTAAATGTATTTATTTAATTTAGGACCAACTTTTTTTGATATAAGATATAAAATTTGAAAAATTTATCAATAATCGATTTTCGTCCTTTATTTTAAGCTCTAAATAAAGAGAAATGAAATGCCATTACCAAATTTTGTCACCATTTTTGCAAAACCTAAATCTATTTGAAGCTGGACGTAGAAAAAATTGCATACTTCGTGTATCACCCTCATTCTAATTGTTTCAGTTGAAAAAGAAGTTCATATGTTGTTCTGATTTGATTCCTAAGAACATGTGAAACAGGTACTTCAAAATCATTAAGCAAAGAACTGATGAAAGATGTTTTTATTGTTATTTTGTAGCATTTTTGGAAGTGATTTTAAAAGTACTTCCTACGGAATATGAAGTTCGGCACCTATCGCTACTTTGTATGTGGTGAAACTACTAATTCTTTTTGAACCACTTCGTTTATTTTTTGCTGGGATGAAACAGTGTTTTAGCAGTGTTACAAAAACGCATAGTAAAACAAACCATTAAACAATTGTTGTGTTTTTTTAATTATTCGTACTTATTAAGTACATTATGTCTAATATTATCCCCAAAGTGTGCTTTAAAAATGCTAAAAAAATACAAATAATGAAAGTTTCAAATAAATAACACCAGAGGCGCTATTACTCGCTGTATGATGTGATGGGAATATTTATTGTGCGCCCTTAAAGTATGCTTTAAGACATTACAAAATGTCTGTATAAAATACATTCCACAACAGGGAGAGTCAAATGTTTGCTAATCCGTAAAAATACCAATATTTATTAAGTCCACATATTGTATGGAAAATCCTAATGCAAATGATTGCAAAACACAGATAATGTGTTTCGAAAAGGGTATTACTGGTACAAAAGTATCAAATTAACCCTTTTCTAAAAAAAAATCATTTTAATTGTTTCAAAAATCAAACGAGTATGAAGCATTTGCATATTTTAAAATCAGTACAAAACACAGTACTTTTGCGTACTGTTTTAGGTATCGGGCATAAAACAATACTTTTTATAAAAAACAGTACATGTACTGTTTAAAACACAACGAATGGAAAACCCAATACAGTGACCGCCTGACCTTACCGTGTTTGTCCAAGCTCAAATTATTGCTAATTTAGAAGTCGCATATACTTTTAGAGATCTTTGTGGGGAAATTCGCAGGCGCCAAAATCCCCAATATATTGTTTTTCGTTGTCGAGGGGAACACCAACTTTAAATTTGTTTTTATTTTTATGCAGTAATTACGATTATTTCTGTATGATGTACAGAAATATATTGTAATTATGCATACATACAACATTTTAGCATTACATATGAAAGATACTGTTAGTATGAAGTCGTGTTTGTGTATCTACATGCACGTATATTTTGGTTTACTCTCCCATATTACTCTGCACTCACTATACTCTAATGTCGAAGGGTGGGAAGAGTGGAAATTGTTAGGAGTATATAGTAGTCTTAAGGTTGAGGTAATTATGTAGTTTTGCCCCCCAACACCCCCTCCCGTGATCGCCACTGCCTTTATGTGTATCTATATCTACGATACACTTGACTATCTACATACTACTTGTACAACACGTTTGTTCAAACTATAAAGTTTTGTGTGTGTATGCCAGTCAGTCAGCCAGCCAGTTCGTTTGTAAATACTGTGTGTCGAAACAACGTTAAAAGGAAAAAAAAAAAAAAACAACAACAAAACAGGTTTGGTGACGATGGATGGATGGTTGGTTGGATGGATAGACGGTTGAAACAAAACAAACTCGTTTTGGTAGTGTAGGTAGGGGTAGTCTACTAGTGAGTTGTTAACAATTTTGGCACGTTAGCAAATTTTGGCCAGTGCGCATGACATTTTTCACGGCTTACTTACTGGTCTGGGGTAAGTTTATTGGTATGTATACGAGTATGTACGTACATAGGTAGGTACACATTGATATCTTATTGTTAGTGAAGTTGTATGTTTGCATGAAAGCACTCGTTTGTATGCAAGTATACTGTATACTTGATAAGTAACAATGGTTATGGGGATAACCGTTACGATTATTATGAGCCCTTGGTATACACACACAATTTGAAAGCTCTTTCTGTACACATCTCTGGTCTATCGTCGTCGTCGTTTTGTTCAAATGTAAATAAATATATGTATGTGTACATGGTGTTACATTTTGGTGTGTATGCTATCACTTTAAATGGAAGAGAATTGTAGGAAATATCTGGATTTATGATTGTAGTTCCTGGACATTTCAGTACTACATATTAGGTGTTACAAACAATGCGCGATAACGAGGTAGTTTGTTATCAGAAAGCCATACTAAGTCATATATGCATGCTGCCTTCAGTCAGTTGTGTCTTATCACGAAAATTCGAGATAAGATAACGGGTGATAATTTGAAATGGTTGGGTTTGATAGTGGAGTACGAGTAAGGCAAAACTTTCTGGGTTGAACCTAAAACTGCCAGAGACAATCTAAAGGTAGATATGCTCTGTTTTGTAGTTTTTGCGGCCGATATTAGCACACTACCAACAATTATGACAACAACAATGATAAAGAAAAAGTAATGGATATGGAGAATTGTAAAAATACTCACCGCCAGGTTTAAATGAGGAGGCATCAAACGATGGCGCTCTCACTGGTTGATGTTTGTCTCGAAGACCCGATGAACGTTCTGAAATAAACGAAACGGCCGCTGGCAATGATTCGCCACGTGTCAAAGGAGGGCGAGAAGCGGGATCATCGATGGCAGATCGCTTGATACCGGACGGTCCACTGCCGTCAGCATGGCCGTGATCATCTTCTTCAGAGGGCGATCGTTTAAGATTTACTGAAAGTGTTGGTGGCACAGGTCCTCCAACCTGTGTAGGATTAATGGCGGAACCGGCAGCAGCAGCTGCTGCAGCAACTGCTCTATTTGACATTGACATGTGATGGGGGTTCATGTGTGAAATACGTACTGGCCGAACACTGGCGTCATGAGCCTCCATCTTCACTGGAAAGTCCATGAGGGTGGCCTGTGGCGGTCCGATTCGTTGTGAAGGATAAGCATGGTGATGCTGTTGCTGACCTACTACACCCACACTTATAGGCCCACCGCTACGATGCTGGCTCTGAGGCTGTGATTGTACAGACGTTTGTTGTACTTCGCCGTTCTCGTGACTTCGCTTAGCGGCCTGGTGAAGGCGTTTCATCTGTCTGGCCGCATCCAATACCAATTCAATTCTGTCAGCACCTTCGTAATTAACACAGCCCCGACAGACTGCTTCCGAAAAGTCATTGATCATGGCCCAGGGCATCCTAGGCAGATCACACAAATAGCAATGCTGCCGTTTAGTTTGTAACGACATGATGGCTGGAAATCGGGCACAGTCAATCGATTAATCTGGTGTTTGTGTGTGTATGGGGCTATTGAGTGCTGGTTCTTAGTTGTTTTGCAATGGGGTTGAAATGAGTTTACCAGCGCAGTTTTTGGTATACACGACCTGTTCTCCTTTGAAAACTAGGTAGCTACACCATTTAACTTTACGCTATACATAAAAAATTTTCAATTGATTCTTCCTGTTTTATTTTGATGCTACTCCTTTTTTTACTATTAAAAATTAAAAAAATCACAATTTCTCAGGAGATTTTGCACTTATGTACTATTTATTTTGTTTAATTGGGTACTTATTTTTTTTATATCATAAATATGTGTAGGTACATATATATATTTGTATATTTTTGTTTTAATATTTATTATGTATTTTTATTTAGTTAATCGAGTTGAAAAATCTAAGTTTATCATGATTTCATTGTTTAGAACAAAAACACAAATTCCACATCTACACTGGCGTAACGTTAAAAACGAACTAACACAATCCATGAGGTATTTGTCCGTTATAAGACTGTCGTGGTACGTTCTCTATTGTCCTTTATTGATTTTTGTGTATTTGGCAAGGAAATCGAAGGAAAATAATGCGTACCTACTAAATTTTACGCGGAGTAAGTAGTATTCACTTTAATCCACTTTATAATTTAGAGCGAACACAAAATATTTGGGATTATTTTCATTAATTTTTGATTCGATATGCAAATTATTTGTTATTATTTAAAACTGGTTATTATAATAGATTGATGTTCTATTCAGTTTTTTTTTATATATTTTTTTTTACTGATTACTCTTTTTACCGTAGAAGCAAGAAATTAACCGACCGAGCAACGTACTACCTATGTTTTTCACAGTCTGCAACCGAATAAAACGGAATACGGGCAAATTTTGTGAATCACTCGTAGTCACATTAGCGTGTGTGTATACTATTTACACCGTCTGTCTCCTCTGTATTCTACTCTTCTCGTGGCAATGTTCTCTTGTGGTTGAATTAAATACACTCAAATTCGACAAATACATGGATGGTTTGGTGCTATCTTAACATTTAGTTGGCTGTGTGTGAGTGTTGGTGACTACACAGACACTGTACCTATCGTCATTTACGTATGGTATGCGCATGACCAAGTACAGTTTTTTTTAGCACAGTGGGACAAAGAACTTGCATACTTAACTTATGTGCTGAAAGCTTACCACTTTTTAACTGATTGATTTTAAGGATAATTATATCGTTAAAATGGGACAAGTCAATCTAGAATTTGAGTAAAAATCTGTACTAAGATGAAGCACGGATATGATTATAACTATTATAATGATGATTCATTTGTTATTTTCAGGAGAAGGTAATTTATTAAGGGGAAAGTTAATGACCTCGAACTAGAATTAACTCTTATTCAATGCGTTTTGAATTATCTTGTAAATATCATCATTCAGAAGAACATTTATGTCAATTAAAATAAAAACGCTTTAGGCGAAATGGAATTTCACAAAATTTACTTTTGGTCTTTTACAACCCACTCATCTTTATTTTGAAATATATGTTGTTAGAATACGATTATTTGTTTGAAAAGATTTGAATGCATATGGGTGTGAAAAAAGAGGCGCAAACGAAAAATTTTTACATTAGATTTTCTTTACACAAATATGCATTCAAATCTTTTCAAACAAATAGCACTGTAAGTACAACTTTAACTTTTGAAATGACACACAAAAACGCCGAAACACGTGAAATAAATTTTGAGTCGTAAAATCCAGTGGCATTCTCCATTTTGCTAGGTCAGGTCAAAATCAAGATATTTCATTTTTAAGTTTTGCAATTTTCAAGTGAGTTTTTATTATATTTTCCTAGGAAAATCATTTAAAAACTCTTTTAAATTACTTTATTTAGTATTTTTTAGTCGAAACTCTACTCTAACAATGATGATCAATCAGTTGAAACTAGTAAAATAATTTATTTTTCTTCAATTTTTCAGTTTCCCTAAAAAAACAATAAAAAATCGTTTGAAAATCACAAACTTAAAAATTAATATATCTTAATACGGAGTTCACACTTGTTGTTTTGAAGTGTTTAAGAGTGAGATGTTTAAAAAAGTCTTTGTTTCGTGTCCATTACGTTTTTATTCTGGTACTGGTGTTTTGTTGAACAACTTGTTTAAGGTCGCAAGTGTGAACGCCATATAATATTGACCTGAGCTGTTAAAACGGAAAATGCCACTGTGTTCTACTACCCAAAATTAAGTTTACGTGTCTCGGCGTTTTGATGTGGCAATCGCACGTACTTACAGTGTAATCGTGTTGTTACCACATTCATTATACAGAATCCTGGAAGTTCCAAAACGCTTCCAGGAATCGGCTTTCAAGTTTTATCCGTGGCTTCTTAACTGTTTAAACCAAGATGATTTATATTTTTCTTTAATTTACTTAATTATAAAATGATAATTCTTCCACAAGTTCTTGTAAGCTAGACCTTTGTTAAGTTAGCTATTGCATGGAATATTATAATGATGTCATTCGAACATTTAAAGAACTGTAATCAATGTGTTAGTAAGTAAGTAAGATACCATTAAAGTGTTTTTGTGATTTAAAGAGTTAAAAATTTAATATAAAGAAATGGGATTTATCTCATTCTCTTGGGAGTTATTTCGTTGGGGCTTTTTATCGCAATGTGGAGATCGTGGTGAATTGTGGGAGAATTTTGGCAGGTCTATACGAGTTCCAGCTTAATTTAGTGCTACAGTTCTGTTCTTGTTTGTCTTACCGACCTTTTTATTTTTTGCTTATTGACCTTCTTTTAAACTTTAAATCATATATCGACCTTTGTCTTATTTTGCTTGTCGACCTTCGTATAAACTTTAAATTATATCTCCACTTTTGGCGATGACAGGATCAATTGTCATTCCTTTCCCCTTTTTCCTGTGATCGTATGCGAATCCTTGTTGAGGTTAAAGGTAAAAGGCAGGTTATGAATGGCACAGTCAATACCTATTGCCAATCTCCGAGTGGGGTTTAGTGAATAGGATAAAGTTCAATGCTCGAAAGACCTAATGTTGTATATTGACCTACAGGACTGTAAAACTAACAGTATTATCTGTAGGTGGTATAAGTATTGAGGAATCGGTCACTCCTGATGTTCCAAGCATGAAAACTCAGTGTGATGTCTGTTAAATTAATTACATTTTCAAGTGTAGAAAGAAGTGTTTAAGTGTCTCGGATTTTTAAAACGGTGAAAGACGTACTTCACCTCATCCGATCCTCTTACTATTTATTCCATCTATCAAAGACTCCTCACATAGACCGGTTGGTCCATAGCGAAACCACAAAAATAATTCTCAGAGACGCTGATAGAACGCGTTAGTCCTTATCGCGAATTGTAATATTAGCCTTAGGTCAACACTCGAAACCGTTTCCAAGCTTTCGAAGGAATGTCTGCCCAATATGTGCAGGCAGGTTCTGGCCAAATCAGGACAGTGGCAGAGAATGTGTTCGACCGTTTCCTCAGTATTAGGTTCATCGCACCTCCTACAGCTGGCGTTGGAAATAAGTCCCATTTTCTCTTTATGATAACATATAAGGCAGTGCCCAGTGATCACTCCAGTAAGCGTACGGCAATTTCATCTGGTAAGCGAAATTAAGTAGTTGGTTTTCTTCAGATTGTAGCATGACCACAATCTTCTACTGATCGTACTTGTTGTTAGCTCTCTCCACCTTCTGTTAGCCATTTCGGGTTGGA
The DNA here is from genome assembly GCA_963921195.1 of Pegoplata infirma. Lineage (NCBI taxonomy): Eukaryota > Metazoa > Arthropoda > Insecta > Diptera > Anthomyiidae > Pegoplata > Pegoplata infirma. The sequence continues at coordinate 228,276,849 of OY992540.1, read as the reverse complement.
TAGGTGGATAGATATGTACCGAAGTACCAATACCCTCAGCACCTTGTTTTGCGAGCTCGTCCGCTCTCTCCTTCCTTTGAACAACTATGTGCCCTGGTACCCATATAAGCTTAACCTTGTTCATACTCCCTAAATTTTGTAAGTTCTCGAAACATTCGAAAACTACTTTTAATTTCATACAAAAGCTTCTTAGAGCTTTTAGAGCAGTTTGGCTGTCAACACAAACGTTTAATTCCCTTTTTGTCTCATCACCGAACTGTTGGGCTGCCTTGCTAATGGCAACTATTTCGGCCTGGAAGATACAAGAGTCGAAAGGAAGGACAAAATTCTTATCCATATCGCAAAAAATTGTTGAAAAACCTGCACCGACTCCCATGGATTGTTTGGAGCCGTCTGTGAAAATGTTAATAGCGTTTATTGGGGGGTTTTGCCAGTTTGACGAAAATTCTCTTAGTCGGAAATTCTACGTCGTATTTCCGGTCGAAAATAAGTTTGGGCACCCTGTAATTGGTGGCAATATCATTTGCCTGAATAAATTTGACTCTTTGAGACGAAGGCAGGACTTGTAGACCTCTTCCTTTGTAAAGATGTCAATTGGTATCAGGTGCAGTAGTGTGTCAATAGATTTCGCTGATGTTGTTCTCAGAGCTCCTGTTATGCATATACCCATAAGACGTTGAATTCTCTGAAATTTAATAAGCGTCACATTTCGCTCCAATACGTTATACCATACCACCATACAGTAAGATTGGTCTTACTACAGAAGTATAAATCCAATAAGTAATCTTTGGTTCCAGTAGAAAGCGTTGTATGCTTTCTTGATCCTTTCATTCGTATTTTGCTTCCATGATATATTACTGTCTAAAATGATTCCTAAAAATTATGCTTGGGTTGAAAAAGGAATTCTGACTTCGTTTATCTCAACATTAAAACTCTCTATTTTGTACCTGTTTGTAAAAAGTACCATTTCCGTTTAGGCCAATATTATTAGCCCATTTCCACATTTGCTTCAGTGACACTTCCAAAAGTTCGAATACTGTGCACAAAAACTTCCCGCAAGACATAACAACGTCGTCTGCATAAGCTACCACTGATGTCCCTTGCGAATTCAGTTTCTTTAAAATGGGGTTCACTACTAAAAGCCAGAGTAATGGTGACAAGACACCGCCCTGTGGCGTACCTCTTGTCGCTCTTCCATTTATGGGCAGGGGCTGCAAAGTCTATTTTAGAGCTATGGGACCGTGTTTAATGGAGGAGTTGCATACCCTTTGTGTTCTCCGAAAAAAAAATGGCTGCATAAAAGCCCAAACAATAGCTGATTCCAGTTCACTTCTCTTCCCAAAATTGCACGTAATATGTTATTAATAATTTGATCGATTTAGTCCCACTGTGCGATGAACAAGTTATATGATGATTTCTCGTTTGTGACGTCACAATATTTTGACTACTACTAAATGTAGGAAATTTTGAAAATGATTGCTAAAAAGAAATATTACAGGTATTCTTTCGTATGTAGACTTACATCGAAAATTTAAAGGGTTTAGATATTTATTCCAAATTACTGTTTAATGTGTTCTCCGGCACATAGGGATCGTTTGTTGTATTGTATTCAATATAATGACGTATCAACCCAACTTCTCAGTCTTTTCGACAATGTCAGCTAGATACTCGCCGAACGAAAAAATAAAAACATGTTCTGTATGTTGTTTTCAAATGTGTGTATAAATTAGACAAAAAAAAAAACAAGTTTTTTACATTTTGCTGGTGTGTGTGTTCAATTGGTGAGTTTTTACGAGCTGAGGCGCGTCATAATCACACCAATACAGACGAGCGGAAGTAAAAACATAATCAATAAAGAAGCGAAAAGTAAACAAAAGGCATTCGTAAAAACAAGAAAATAGTACGAATAAACCAAAGGGGTGTCGAAGAGTATGAACACCAACCATAAAATCTACTTTACTGTGAATGTGTGTTTAAAAATATTTTATGAATATATGCATGTATACATCAAAATGCTGTAATATTGGACGTGGTGGATAAAGAGAATGGAAAAATGTTAATGTAAACAAAATTCGAAACAGCTTTTGTACACACACTTCTACAGAATGTACTGTGTCAAACAAAATGGAAGCATCTTATCAAATAAGATAACAAAAACTGTATCATTTGTATGATACTGTTTGCCTCTTCACAAGTGCAACTTTGATGTCACTTTTAAAGTGTTGACAGCTATGTAGGTTAGATAAACAGACGCCGCCTAGTGACCATTGCGCATGGGTCCTTCGAAAAACGAGGTCCCGTTGATTTACTTATAGGAGAAGACAATGCAGAAGATACAAGGGGATAGAGGAAAATGTATGGAGATGAGAGAAGGACAAAGAAAACAATGCTTTAGAGGCCTAACTGGGATTCAAACTGAATGCTGCCAATATCCTTACAAGATAAACACATCAAATCCAACTGGCCAAAATGTTCGGCCCTGTAGTTGGCGTATGATGGACACTGCCAGAGGAAGTGTGATGCCGTGTCTTCTTAATCCACGTCCCGAAATTCTCCACAATAATCATTGTGAGGAATTCCTATTTAACTATCGTATGCGTCAAATCGTGCTCTGTGCCGGGGCAGTTAAATGATCTTACCGGTACGTCGACGATTCTTATCGTCGATCTGCAAAATGTTCTTATTAGAACATTTTGCAGATATTACCAAGAAATTTGTATATGTTTTGTTGGGACTTTATGCACTTTACTGTAGATTTATACAATCTAATACGATGAAATACTAGATACATACAAAAAATGTTCAGTATCTAAAGAAATCGCAAAACAAAACAAACTGAAAAACACAAGATAAGAAATTTAAACGAAATGGAAGTGTGCAAAAAAAAAAAAAAAAACAAAACGTAAGCTGGAATGTGGTTATTTTGTGCCAATGGATCCGATTCAAAATTCCTACTTGTATGATGTGGTTTTTCTGGTTGTTACTGTTGTTGACGCTTAACTGAAATAGACGAACGACAACGATGAATTTTGTGTTTTGGATTATTGCCAAGTGATGTTTCACTACTCGTTTCTTCACATACAGACACAAATGCAAGCATAGTATGTGAACATTAGGGCGTTTCAGCAAAAAAGTTTTTTTTTTTTCTTAAATTTTTGCAACTCTTGAAGCGGAATATGAATTCTTATGGCCAATAGATTTTTGAGATTTTTTTCAGATTTTTGGAAGGTCGGGATGAACTCACCCAAATCGATTTTATCTAAAAAATTAGGTTATGAAACATAATTTTCTATTTTTATTTGTATGCCCCCAATATGGGGTCATACTCACTTTGTCATTCCGTTTGTAACGCATCGAAATATCGGCCGGGGACCCCATCAAGTATACATATGATTGATCCATGTTCGATTCTAAGATATTATATGAATGTCCGTCTGTCTGTAGATAACACGATGCAGTCCAAAATAAAACAGCTAGACTTCTGAAGTTTGGCACAAATATATTTCGTGGGAAAACATATTTATTCCACTTTAAATAACTAAACCAACCTCTTAAAAATACACTTTTTTACATGTTTTTTTGTTAAATAAATCAAACATTTTTGTGGAAGAAAAGTTAAAAGTCCTGCATTTCGGGTGTCGGTCCCCTACACCCCTCCCCCCCCAAAAAAAAACGTCCCTGACCATTATTTTGTTTACATTTTTTTACAAAACATTACTTCTAAATGTTGCTAGCCTTCTAAAAAAAATATAAGTTCAAGGGTCACTAAGTAAAAAAAAAATAAAAATTCAGAATTTCCCGTGTTCCAACCTCTTAAAAAATATGCAATGTATGAGCATGATATTGAAACCGTTAGATAGGTCTTCCAAATACCTTTAATTTGAAACCAAAATGACATTTCGTCAGGTTATTATTGTTTTGCTCCATACGCCAACAACTCGGTTTCGAGAAAAACGATAAAATTGGTTTACCACAAATTTTCTCGAAAAGTAATCGATTGATTTTGTTTTAATGTTTACCATTTATTGCTACATATATTGTTAACAAAAGCTTCTAGTTTTCAGACTTTAACATACAATAGATCAAAAGATTTTAAGCTTTTAAGAAAATAAGATTTTATGGTATTATGCTCCACATCAAATTTTGCTTACACATTTGTGTGATATGGAGCAAATGAGTTCTCAACGCCAAACAAAATAACAATGAAACAAAAAGCGCTAGATCGACAAAACTGGGTATTTAGAACAGTTATATAGTCAGGTTGCATGGTATTAAAAATGTGGATGATCGGTCAATGGACACGCCTACCTCCCACACAACCTAAATGGCAAATATGACATTACTTGAAATGTTTAGAAGTTACGGTATCAAAATTTGGTACGAATAGTACCAACATAATTAATCTTCATTCCAAAAATATGCACGATCCGTTAATTTTAAAATAATCTAGAGCCTTTTCTATAACGCAAATTTTCAAAAAACGTCAAAATGGTGTGTTTTTTCTTAGAAAATGCTGGATATATCAAATTTGTAAAGATGTTTTAAAAAACGGACTTCAGAATAAGAAAGAGGATATTTATATTATATTTATTCCATTCCTAACTCATTTTTTTCAAAAATGGCGTATGGAGCAAAACAATAATAAGGTGACGATTTGTCACTTAAGTAGAAAGTTTAAATTTTAAGGTCATCTTAGTGACCCTTGAACTTATTATTTTTACCGCGGATATTTTTTATAGTAGGCTTGCTATACTCAGAAGTGATTTATCCGGTTTTGTTAAAAAAGACACCAATGAAAAAAAAGAAAAATATTTTTCATAACCTAATTTTTTTTGACAAACTCGATTTGAGCGAGATCATCCCGACCTTCCAAAAATCTGCACCGATATTCCGCTTCAAGAGTTAGCAAAAAAAAAACGTTTTTGGTGAAACCCCCTAGTGAACATAGGTATATGTATTTAAATATTTGTATGGATACACCATGCCAATGAAAATATAGAGTGGAAAAAATGTTAACCGTATAAAGGTAATGCGGGTCTTTTAGATCTGCACTCAGATGAAATATGAAACAACTATTTTGGTTGGAACAACTAAAACAAAAGGCTGTCTTGTAGTAAAAATGTTATTTTTAACATAATTTTTTTTATTTTTAATTAATTAAAATATAAAAGATTTTTTGAAAAAAACGATTTTGTTGGCATTTTTTTAACTACACGTCATTTAGTTTAACCACATACATACGTAAGTTGTTTGCATATAAAGGACAGTTACGTTTTTGTCAGTTAAAACAACTACATTTGTTAGTTGTTTTAAATGAAAATGAAGTTGACTCCAAACCACTTACAAAGTAGTGGTTTTAACTGACATATTCAGTATTAAGTTTTCATAATTTTACTTAGACTAATGCTGCCCATTCATTTGCAATATTTTTGGGCAATTTTATAAATATTGTTTTATTATACTCTTTACAGCTAATAAAATTGATTAATACTCAAAAAAGGGATGGAAAAGTTAGTACTTTAGTACTTTTTTCTGTACTTTTTCACTTTCCAAAATAGCACCCTCGCGACCAATTAAGTATCTTTTCTAAGCCAAACGTTTCCCGCATCGCGGTTAAAGTAAAAACCCCAAAAAATTACATGTTTCATCTTATTTCTAGTCAACCAAGTTTGTTTTTGTAGGTGTTATCTATTTGCAAAAAAAATCGCAATACATAGATTAGGTTAGGTTGTAAGTGGCTGCTGACGTTTTACGTCAACACACGTAGACTCTGAGGTCCATTGTGATACCACGGGACCGTAATAGGTTTCCCTACTAGTCCCTGTCGTTAAACCAGTTTGAGCTTCTTATGAAACTCCTTAGATGTTGAATTTTGACATCCGACAAATCAGAAAGATCGTACAGCTCCCTAAATCCCAGTGAAGCAAGTCTCTGACCAGAAAGTGCCGGGCAATGGCAAATAAAGTGTTCGATAGTTTCCCACTCCTCTTCATCCATGCAACTTCGGCAAAAGTCATTCGACGGCACATTTAACCGCTCTGCGTGCTTCCCTATAAGACAGTGTTTGCTTGCAAGTTTCTAGAGGCATACCAACACATTCCAATTCTGTTGGAACCTGTAAGGTAGTTCCTAGTCTTGCAAGCTCATCGGCTTTGCAATTCCCTGGAATGCCTCTGTGCTCTGGGACCCATATGAGTCGTATGTTAAACTGCTTGGCCATCTCATTTAAAGACGTGCGGCAGTTAAGGGCAGATCTTGTTTCAGAAACATTGAATCCAGGGACTTGACCACGGCTTGACTGTCAGTATAGATGTTGACTGCGGTTGTAGACAAGACATTGCAGCTCAACCAGTCAGCCACTTCTTTTATTGCCAGCATCTCTGCCTGGTAAACACTGCAATGATCTGGCAATCTTCGAGCCGAATAGACTCTTCCGAATACCAAAGCCCACCCGTTCGTGCAGCCTCGATCCATCTGTGTAAAAATTTATGGTGGCTCCACTACCCGGAATGCCCCCCATCCAAGACTCCCTGTATGGTATCATAGTGCTAAAGTGGCGCTCAAAGAGGGAGCACAGTCCACATTTTGTGGTATTGTTATCTTCTTCAAGATCGCGCTGTGGCCACAATCGCTGCTCCTCCATTGCAGCGTGCTATTAAGTCGAATTGCCGACGCAGCCGCATACTGCCTACCCAATATATCCAACGGTATCAGGTGAAGGAGGATTTCTAATGCAGCCGTAGGTGTAGTACGAAGAGCACCAGTGATGCACATCGACGCCATTCTCTGTACCTTCGTGATAAAGACACAGTTCGCTTTTGTTTCTAAAGCAGGCCACCAGACAATGATTCCATACAGCAAAATTGGACGCACCACTGCTGTATAGATCCAATGAACGACTTGAGGGCTAAAACCCCACCGTTTTCCAATGGCCCTTTTACAGGAATATGAAGCAATCGTTGCTTTTCTCACCCGTTCCTCAATATTACGCCTGAAATTCAACTTCCTATCTAGAAATACTCCAAGATACTTGGCTCCATCTGAGAAGGTGATTTCAGTACCGTCCAGAGAAATAGGATCAAAAGCAGGAATCTTATTTTTCCTTGTAAACAAAACAAGCTCTGTTTTACTAGGATTAACTCCTAGACCACAGTCTCTTGACCATTTAGACAGATCTTTCAGAGAACCCTGAAGAATGTCCCGCAATGTTGGCAGATGCTTCCCCTTTACCGCTATCGCGACATCATCAGCATATGCGACAACATGACAACCACGTGCTTCTAGAGATAGTAGCATTGAATTCAGTGCCAGGTTCCAAAGAAGCGGCGAAAGAACACCTCCTTGTGGTGTGCCCCTATTGACAAATCGAGATATGACGGACGCTCCCAATTCAGACGTTATACGTCCATTGGCAAGTAGGTTTTCACCATTAAAACGATCCCACGCTTTACTCCCAGACCAGACAATGCCAAAATTATCGATTCTGGGATGACATTATTAAAAGCCCCCTCTATGTCAAGAAAGGCCACCATAGTGTACTCCTTTACCGAAAGCGATCTCTCGATGGTACCAACGAGCTCATGCAGAGCTGTTTGCGTTGATCTACCCTTGCTGTATGCATGTTGCTTTGTCGAAAGCAACCTCGGGTCAATCACTCTACGCAAATATGAGTCTATCATTCGTTCCATTGTCTTTAACAAAAAAGAAGACAGACTAATTGGTCTGAAATCCTTCGGAGCTGTGTGGGAACTTTTCCCAGCCTTCGGGATAAAGACGACTCTGGTATCCCTCCATTTTAAATCGCAATACATATTTTTGAATGTGATCTTGTCTAGACAGGGAAGACCTTTTTTTCCAAATAGAAAACACCAACAAAAAAAGCGTGACTGTCTAAGAATAAGATGAATTACTTACTTTAATCGAGATGCGGGAGGGTAAGGAAATTTTTGATTTTCACGAAAATTTTATGGAGTCATTTTGACACCTAATAGAAACTTTTTGGACCGCTTTCAAAAAACAAAAGTAAAAATCAATATGGCCTATTGTATATAATATTGCGTAGGTACCTTAGTGCAAATATGTGAAACCTATTTTTATTTATTCCATTTTCTCTCTTATTTGTATGTCTTTCCTTTTATGTGTTTTGTATTATAAAATGTTAAGGGATTTTTTCACGCAAATGTTTTTAATTTATATGCAAACAAATTAACATTAGCAATTCACTTTATTTTGGTTGAAAAAATTTTGCACAATAATTTTCAAAATTTGAAAGTTGCACAAAAATATTGCAAATGAAGGGGCAGCTTTAAGGCCAGCTTTTAACAAACGACTCCTTTAAGTCTTTATTCCAGGGGTCGCCGCAGGCTAGTTGGTAGCGTGCCAGCCTATAAGCGTTTTGTTCATGAGTTTGATCCTGACCCCTTGACCATAATTACATGTTTTACAACGTTAAAAACAACAGAATGATTTTATTGCTGTGGAAACAAGGCATAAACTTCGTTTTATTTTGCTAGTGGCAACCAGCACTATTTTTATAAAATGCATTTCTTATCTTCACAAAGTTTTTATGAGCAAAAAATAATTTTACCTTTCAGGGTTAATAACCCGTTTAATAACGTCCATCAACAAATATTGTGGTATTTTCACTTTTTCATTCCCTGTGTAACACTTCGTCCACAACTGATAAAAAAACTTAGCAATAACGTCAAAATTGATATAACGCCAAAATATATATAGCAATAAGTGCTTGGCAATTTGGCTGAGCAACTATTGCTGGTAATAAAACATCAAAATCGAACGTCATCTTTGTTTGGAATTCATCTGCCGACGTTATTCGTTATTGCCACCGAAAAAAAAATCAGGTGGAGACCTGGTGTAACGCATCAAAATATTGCAATAGGACTCCACAAAAGTATACACTCGGAAAAATTACAGTTACTACACGTTAGTTGTTCGTAATTACAAATTAGGGTTGTAAAAGTCTGCTACTTTTCAGTACTCAATACAACTCAATACTTTTTGAATTGGGTACTCGATACTTTTTGGTTAGTATACGCTCAGTATGTTTTTTAAGCAAAATTTAAAAAATTATATATATTACATTATATTTATACATTATTTTTATACATTATTCAGCATTTTTGACACTTGTTTTATACAAGCGCCAATGGCTAACGGATTTTTTAAAATATATTTTATAAAATCTTATATGATTTTTACACTTTTTAGATAAATTTATTGCTAAAATGTAAAAAAATACAACCCTAAAAAGTATTGGGTAGGGACTTTTTGGTAGTGGGTACCCAGAAAATTTGTTGGTACTCGATACCAAGTACCCAAATAACCGGTACTTTTACAACCCTATTACAAATGTGATTGTTTTTCATTGAAAGGTATTTTTGTTAGTTATATTAAGTAAGTAATTCTACACTAAAAAAAAAACGTGGGTATTCATTACTAAAAATTTAACTAAAGTACTAATGTTTTAGTCCAAAAGGACCAAGTGCAGGAATTGGTAATCAATACTAAAATTTTTTTCTAATATTTTAAAAAACCAGTAAAAATTACTTATTTTAGTACTTTGAAAATACTAAAAAAATACTGTACTACTGGTAATTAGTAATTTATTAGTAGATTTAAGTACAAAATCACTTACTTTCGCCAGATTTTCACTAAAATAGGTCTAGGCAGCAAAAATAAGACTATTTCACTCAAATTTGGTTTGAGTGTATTTTCGACACTAATTAAAGATCTGACGAAATATAGATTCAATCGGCCCATGTTTGGACCCGGGTCCCATTTGCAGCACTGGTGTAGGATACTATACAGTCGGTCTTTAATTTTTTTACTTGTTTATATATAGGTTAAGTTTCAGGCAAGTCGGTTCATAACGGTTGAAATACTACCCTTGTTAGCCAAATCCATAAATAATCTCAGAAAACGTAGTTTATAAATGCAACTACCAAATCGTCCGTGTAGAGTATTTCAGATGTTGTTATCAGCCTTTTTAAAAATGTTTGGGTTTATTTATATTCTGTTGCTGTTTGCGTTTAGTAACATCATTTGTATTCTAGTAATGTGTTTAAACACGGTATTATTATATTACTAGCAGAGTACCTGGCGTTGCCCGTGAAATAAAATGTATGCTTGTTCGTTTTTTCATATTTAAACTGCTCATATACTTTTAATTAATTTAAATTGTACTTGGAGTTATATAATTTGTTTAAGCCCAATCCCCCAAAAGAAAATTATAGATTCGCAACTGTTCAAAACTTTAAACTTCGTTTGTAGGTATAACCAGAAGGGGGCATACACGATACTGCATGCTGTACAAATTGCTGGATGAAAATGCGATTTTCATCGTGTATTAGTTTGTTTGACGACCATTTCAAAAACAAAATGCACACGTCTATCCAGCAAGTTATACAACGATACTGCAAGTGTATGGCCATATGTCACATATCGCTCCTTTACTTGTATAGTGTCATAACTCAAAAAATGAGTTTTTTGAGTTAATGATGCAGAATTATTCGTTATATCATGCTTTATATTGTGTCAAAAATTCGTATTAATAAAATTCATATTAATATCTTTTAAACTCACCGTTTGAGAAGAGTACACGCCATTATTACATTTTCTATGTACCGGCCTTTTTCAATTAAAAAACCGTTTCAATAGTAAACTTTAAACGTGTTTTCTGCAAAATCAAATATTTTGAGTTGTGACACTATACAAGTAAAGGAGCGATATGTATTTAAATCTCACTGATAAGTGAATATCGGATAAATTTACATCTGTATAAAAAATTTTATATGCATTGAAAGAATAAATTATTTTAGTACAGATCGAGCACGGGATCTAATTATATTTGTTATATGGGTTCAAGTTGAAAAATGTAGACGTAAATTTAATTTCTAGACATTTCTGGTATTCCTATACCGGCTTCAAACAGTTCCAGTTCTCTCTGTAGAAATTATTAATATGTATATCAAACAATAGGTGAACACAAAGCGGATATTTGTCCACAGCATATTATAACAATGAGGTGGTTGTGCAGACTAAAGTGTCTGCTAATCAGCATTGTTAATGGTATGAATATGACAAAAAATATCCAAGGTTCTATTCTCGTTGAGGTATGCATGTTAATAAAAAATTCCTATATTAGAAAAACGATTACCATTAGCGAAACAAGCCGACATTTGAATCCTACTGATGATGACGGTTAACTGGAACTGTTTGAAACCGGTATAGAAATACCACAAATGTCACTTTGATTTTTGAAAATGATTTCATTCTGAAAAAAATAATATGCGTTTTACGCAACTTTTTTCCAACATGTCCTACATGTCATAAAACATGTCTCTGACTTGAATTAGTCTAAAACGTAAATGTAACGTCTTTATAATTAAGGAACATGTCCATTTTTTTTGAAGGATTTATTAATTACAGCACCAGTTCTATTGATTTATTAATACTTTTTACTCAAAGCATGTTGGTACGTTTTGTACCAATTTTGGGACCACACCTTTTTGAACTAGTCATAGGATAGGTAATTTTTGATTAGTTGGTAAATCATTTTCTTAGTATTATCAAAAACTCGATTTTATAAAGTAAGTGCGAAAAGGGTATTAATGGTATGAAAGCAACTAAGTACATACTTATATCTCAAAAATGAAACGAATATTAACCACTTTCAGAATTATGATATTTTAGCGATATGTAATAAAAAGCAGTACTTTTGCGTACTGTTTTAGGTGTCGTGTATAAAACAGTACTTTTTATATAAAACAGTACATGTACTGTTGAAACAGTACGAATAGCAGCCCTTTGGAATTCCTTCATTAATATATAATCAATAAGCTGGAGCAAAGTTAAACGTTTACAAAATTTCTTGATTAAAATCAATTTTTGATATTTTGCGCCAAAATTTCAAGAAAATAAATAATAATCATAGTAATTCAAGTACAAGTACATACATGAGTATGTATTTGTAATATATTCACATGCATGTATCCGTGTTTGTGCATACATATGTATGTGTATGTTCGCGCATAGTGCGCAATGTTATGAATTGCATGCAAGTGCGGACATGAATATGAACATGACACAAGTTCAACCACCTCACTTCAAAAAGATGCAACAAAAAACGAACACCTATTTAGAACACATTCTCTTTTAGATTTGAATTCTTTTCGTGCCAATTTAGTTGGTAGTTGGTGGTTGAATGCCACCAATGCTAACTAACCAACAAAATAATAAAGGCTACATATTAACTTGCTACTTTTCTGCAACTGTTTCTGAGTTCCCATTAAGTCTGGGGGGAAAAAAAATAAAACTAAAAACTTGTCAGAACTTACCCTTACACGGTGGTTGTAAATAGTAGTATACACAATGGCCTCTTTTTGTTCATATGTTGTGTACGCATGTCCTTGTTTCTCTCTAGTTTTTCAACAGCTCCTTAATTTAGAACAGGATATGTCAGTTTACAGCATGCCTGTATGTATATGTAATATCTTTGGCTGGGTTAAATATCGATCCACTGCAAATAGTTGGCCATGGTCTGGAATATACTTTTGAGTAGATACATACTTTATTCGCAAATACTATAAGGATACCTTGTATGTACATAAGTACATACTATATGCTTGTGCATACACTTCCATTCATTAGGATAGGTTTAGTTTTAAGTCATACCAACAACAATACCTCATCAACAAAATTGGAAAATGTTTCCGACATCTACTTGATAATTTTTCAGAATAAATACATATTTATTTAACATCATTTTGACATTGAACAAGGATGCTCTTTCAACATCTCGATTGTCATGAAACTTAACGTCGTTGTATAACACAGTATAAAATTACGGGTATTTTCAGCATCAAATTCCACTGGGGGATACCGAAGGCAGAAAGTTTGACCGGTATAAGAAAAATGCATAAAAAAGGTTAATTGTAAAATAATTAACTTTTTATATTTTTTTCTTTGTTAGTTACAATTGTATACAATTTCTGGCATAAACATAAAAAATAATGACACTTTACAATTTGTCTTTTTTCTGCATTTTCCTTATATGTACTAGTCGAACTTTCTGCCTTCAGTAACCCCTACTGTAATTTGATGCAGAACATATTCTTAGAACATTTTAACCCTTTAAGCGAAAGTCTTAGCAGACTTTTGATTCATTTCTTAAAAAAGGTACTTAAATGACCAATAAATACGGAAGATAGAGGGTTAATATGTTCTAGAAAAAAATTAACCATCGAATTTTACTGAAGACACCCAAACACTATTTTAAACTCAAAAGAACATTTACATTATTTTTTCGACTTTTTTCAAACATTGAAAATGAAAAATTCAGTGGGCTATAAAAAAAATTTGAGACGTTACAGAGCAAAATCTAGTGGGAGTTTCACTATTACACACAAGTACTTTCGAACTGTCTCGGTTTGGTTGAGGCCTAAGAAATGACCCTTTAATTGTTTCATAGTTTTATGTTTAATTAAGTTTTAATTCAAGTTTTTAATAATTCATAGTGATATTTCAAGACACTAATGCTGGGTTTTTGAGATGTGGATTAAGTTTAAACTGAGTTTAACGTAGTCTGAAACTCGGATTTTTCTGACGAAACCTGATTTAATTTTTAATATTTCATTAAAGACCATAATTTTAAGCAAAACTAAGCTGTTCCGCCTAAATTTCGTTTAAAAACTTGGTAATGGCAGCACAATTCAGTTTTCGGATTAACTAAACCTAGTTTAACTGAGATCTCAAAAACCCAGCCTTAATAAAGGATTTGCCCTGCAAAAACTACTTTAAATAAATAAAAAACAACTATTTTATGTTATTCTGGATTTTTATGTTTCAAAAAAACATTAAATATATTACATAATAATAAAGTTACAAAAGGACACTTGAAATGGTTGTAATTGATCTTGTATAAGTATGTTTGTATAGCCAGTATTACGAAAATTACATACATATCGTGTCGAAAAATATTATTTAATTGAGTGACTGTAATTTAAAAAATAAATAATTTTTATTTTGCACAAATTACAATGAGCACCTTGTGACATATACATACTTTATAAGTAGAGTAATTTAATGGAGTATGAGATTTCGTTGGTAAATGCCAATTTGAGACCAATTAGTATGAACAAAAAAAAAAACAAAAAAATTAACAATATTAAAACACATATAAAACAATTTATGAACAAAATAGAATATTTGTTGGACTATCAAAATCTTTTCAAGGTTTTGTACCAAATGATAGCAGATCTGCCTGACCAGGTTTATCGCGAGTGGCATGATATGCTTCACGCTCTTTGTCAGGGAATTTCGTAGGCAAATTCGGCGAATGTAAATTAACTTTAGCTTCGAAACGCATTCCAGCCACTTCCACTTCATAGTGCCCCGACAAAACATAATCGTTGGTAACGGGCATTTCATTGCCAACATCGTCTAAATTACGCACGAAGCCAAGACAAACCTGTTTTTTAAATGTAAAACCGTAACCGGTGGTCGTTGTCATGCCACAGTATTTGCCATCCCTATAAATGGGCTCATTGCCCCAACACCAAACATCAACTTCATGATCATGATCATTGAGCAGCAATTGCACGTACATTCGTTTTACACCCTCATCGCGTTGTTTTTCGAGGGCAGCTCGTCCTATAAAATCAACGGGCTTCTAAAAGTGAGACAAACATACAAAAAATATTCATTCAAGTATATTGTGCTTAAGCAAATAATGACTAACATTGAATTTAACACGCCAACTGCGACCGCATTCTAGCGGTGTGGTAAAAGTGTCCAAATCTTGTCCCCAAAATGCATAAAATTTTTCAATTCTCAAAGTGCGTGTAGCATAATATCCGGCGTGCTGTATATTGTATTTCTGGCCGGCCTGATGGATACGCGAATAAACATGGAGGGCGTACTCGTTGGGGATGTATAGCACGAAGCCCAACTCACCGGTGTGGGTAATGTTGAGCACGCGAATCCCATTGGCCAGACCTACGTCCAACTCTTTGTAAGTAAAGAATGGAAAATTCTTGGGCGATAGATCCGTATCCGTCAGTTCCGAAAGCAGCACACGTGTATAGGGGCCTAAAATACAGATGGCTGTGTACATGGAGGTAACATCGGCTACATTGACGCCAGCACGCAAATGACTAGGCATATTCTTCCGTATCCAGCTCATCGAACGTGTTTGCTGAATGGTCGGTGCTATCATCATGTAACTATGGAGAAAGCAATTGTACAGTAACAGTAAGATGTCAGGTATCTACACAAACGTACTGTCGTTCGGAGAGTCTAGCCAGAGAACAGTCATTCTCATAGCCTCCCAATGAGTTTTGCATTCCAGTATGAATAATAGAACCAATAGGCACGTCGACATCATTTGAACATAGATACTGCAACAGATCCACCACTTCACGGCCCTTTGACCACAAATCGTATTTGGTAAACGAACTGTAATCAGCCAGGCCGATGCGTTCACGACACGCCCTATATTCGGAAGCAACATGGTCAAACCACGGTGGCTTGCCAAATGTTTTAGTCTCCGCAATGCGGAACATCGGCAATCCAAATTCATCTGCGGTAATATAATAAAGAATGTTAACATTTTCAGTATGGTATTTGGATGAATATTAGGGTTATAACTTTTTCATTTTTTGCAAATATGTAATCTCCATAGTGCAAATATGTAATCTCCATGAACCAAAACTAAGAACTTGTATGTTACTATTTCGCGATTGTAAAAAAACTTCACGCACCAAATGCGTTGAAGTTTTGTCTATACGATTTCTATTTTTCTTAATAAAAAAAGTAGAACTAAATGACCAAACATATGAGCAGTGTTGCCATATACATTTTTTCAAGTTTTTTATGCAGTTTTTTTTAAAGTTTTTCTTAATTTGTTTCAAAAAAATTTACAAAAAGATGCATTTTATTTGTAACTACCCGAAATATTGGTTTAAGGTAAACCTTTAAGCATACCAATCGATTCATAATCACAAAAAAATTTACAAAAATATGCATTTTATTTGTAACTTCCCGAAATATTGGTTTAAGGTAAACCTTTAAACATACCGATCGATTCATAATCACTTATTGAGTAGGTTTAGCAATGTCCTTGTAAACTGTACGAAATGGCTCAAGTAAGAAATTGGAAAATTCGGTCCATGTTTGGAATTTTGCCTTAATGACCCTAATAACGTAATATGATAGATAATTCAAAATTTGATTTGTAAATGTATTTTGTATCATACATAAGTATTTTAAATTTTAATTTTATTCAGTTTCTAAAATTCTAAAGAATCTTTTTCGGGACTACCAGTTTTTTTTAGATTCAAAATTTTGACCCATTAGGGTCCACAAAAATGCCGTCCATTTTGGTCTATTTAGCATAGTTTTCGATATATAGCCATTTAAAGTTTTAACCAAAAAAATATTGATTGTAACAATGGCAATGCTAAAAATTTCATTGGCATTAGTGTCAATGCAATGCCAATGAAATCGTCAATTATTTAGTTCTTTTGTTTAAAAAGTCCTATGTATTTTTTGTATTCATAAATTATCCTTGCAAATTTAAACGGAATCGAATCGATATTTACGTAAATCTATCAAAAAACATGAAAATTTGAGATATGTATTTGTTGAAATTCGGGTATAATAATTGGCCGACTATAATTTTTATACGTGCTTTTTGTGGTGTTTTTACAATGTTGATGCTCTTATTTTGTAAAACGCAACGCGCCGCGCTATAAAAATTTATTGTTGAAGCGGCCTTTCTCGAAGGAACTACAAGCAAAAATGTTTAGTTACTGTCATATTTCTTTTAAATATTTTTCCTGTGATTGCCATTTCAACAGCTAGAAAAACGGACATCGATTGAATGTCTGAAATTACGCTTAAATTGGGGCCAAGTCCCCGATATGGTCGATAAGCCAAAGCACCCCAACTTTAAATTCATATCTTATATACATATCGCTCCTTTACTTGTATAGTGTCACAACTCAAAATATTTGATTTTGCAGAAAACACGTTTAAAGTTTACTATTGAAACTGGTTTTTAATTGAAAAAGGCCGGTACATAGAAAATGTAATAATGGCGTGTACTCATCTCAAACGGTGTGTTTTAAAGATATTAATACGAATTTTTGACACAATATAAAGCACGATATAACGAATAATTCTGCATCATTAACTCAAAAAACGCATTTTTTGAGTTATGACACTATACAAGTAAAGGAGCGATATATATTTTAGGTTCGGACAAATCGGCGTAAAACGGTTGGTATAGTTATTTTTGTATGCCCTACACAATTTTGCAGATAAACAATGTCGCAAAAAAAAGTTATAACCCTGATGTATATTCAACTCACCCCTTGTATTGTTTTGATTATCAAAGTAATTAGGTCTTTCGTAGCCCATGGTTTGGCCAAAAACGGCACCTGACTCTTTCAGTGCCGGAAATATGGGTGACATACGCAAATTCCGTCCGGTCTGGAACTCATCAAAGGGGTAATCGATTTGATAGTGTTTTCCAGGAACTTCTTTACAACGGTCAATAAGAAATTTTCGATTGTTATGCAAACCCAAGAAACGATTTATATCCAAGATGTGTAGGTTGACAAATGTTGTGCCCTTAACAATGAGATCGGCCAGAGCTCGACCGATTCCACCGGCAGCAGAGACCCCAATTGTTTTCATGCCAGCCGAAACATAGTAGTTTTGTATTTCTGGAGCCTCACCTATGATCCATTTGCAATCTGGCGAAAATGCCTGCAACGCATTTGTTAAGCGATCTAAACGTGCCGATCGCAAAGCTGGCACTCGTCGAAGTAATTCGTCTAATAATTCGTGGAAGTGATCCCAATCGGCTGGAAGAACCCGTTCTTTTTGTGATAGTGGTATAACACCGTCCTCGTAGGCTACTTTCGCTTCCTTTTCAAATCCACCTTTAATTTAACTGTTTGTTTAGTTCATACATAAAACAAATAAAAAAAAAATTGATTCGCATTTGATATACTTACCAGCTAAGATACATCCATCTTTCTCCCGAAAGTAAACGCCACCGTCAAAGTCACGCACAAATGGTGTCATGGGATTGATACCGTCAATTGCTTTGGTATACAAGTAATGATGTTCTACAGCTTTAAGTGGAATCTTGACAGCCGGCGAAGATAATGTTCCAACTTCACGAGCCCAAAATCCCGTGCAGTTTACAAAAAAATCGCAAAGAACATTACCAGCTGTAGTGTCGATTTGTGTTACCTTGCCATGTTCGCTGCGAACTTTTTTTACGGCACAATGCTCTACAACACGAACATCCATACGACGAGCTTCTTCAATGAACGACTGGCATACTAAATGGGGATCGCAAACACCATCATCAGGGATCCATAAACCACCAAGTAAATCCGACACCTCAATCAGCGGGCATTTTTCCTTGCACTGTTCCGCTGTTAAAATTTCACACGGAATTCCCCAAGCCATGCCCTGTGATTTCATGCGGTTAAAGTTTGTCATTCTATCGAAGCTACGTGCTAAATTCAGACTTCCGACTTGTTTCCAGCCAGTTGGAAGACCTTTCTGCGTGAACTTTTTTATTAACTCAATGGAATATTCGGCCAATTTAAGCTCTGTATAACTAGGTTCAAATCGTCCCGCTAATCCACTGGCACACCATGGACTGTCGCCCCCTAGCTTGTCCTGTTCAATAAGTAAGGTTTCTTTGCCCAGTCCCAATAATGCTAAGTGATATGCTACTGAGGCACCCATTATACCTCCGCCACAGACAACTACTCGTACCTGATTAGGTATTGCGCCATCTGCAACCTTAGATGGCTCATGAGGTGTAAACTTACGCTTGCGAAACACATTTGACTCCTGCTCCTTGGAATCGGATTGAATGCATCTACTAGGCAATTTATCGTAAAGAATTTGTCTGTACAAAATACGAGACGTTAGTTTGTGTCCATATTTGAACATTATCTAAGAAACCAATCAGTAGCGTATATAAGTGTATATATATTGCGAATTTTTGTCTTAACAATAATTTATTGCAAAAAAAAATATGTTAGATGAAAACTTCAACAACAAACACTGTTGCCAAGTTGGAGGTTTTCCCGCTAAATCTAGCGCTTTTTGTTTGGATTTAGCGGGGGAAAATTGGTTTTAGCGGGAACGGTACGTTAGCGGGAAAATCTAGCGCTTTTTGTTTGGATTTAGTGGGAAAAACTTAGAGGTTTTTTTCCAATTTTTCTTTTTTTTTCAATCGAAAACGCCAAGTTTGTCGAATTTTAGCGCTTTTTTGTAATTTAGCGGAAGAATTTTATATTTTCCCGCTAAATTTTTTTCGGCGGTTTCTTGTGCGTTTTTAGTGAAAAGTAAATTTTCGTAAAAAAAATAATTTGGAGGTTTTTTTTTTAATTTATCTTTTTTGTCAATCAAAAATGCCAAGTTTTTCGGTTTTTAGCGCTTTTTTTCGTAATTTAGCGGGAGAATTTTAAATTTTCCCCGCTAAATTTATTTTTGGCGGTTTCTAGCGCTTTTTTAGTGAAATTTAGAGGTTTTTGGTTAAAAATAGTTGGCAACAGTGACAACAAACGTCATTAGTGACAGTATTGTCACTGTTGCCAATTTAGCTATTTTGTAGCTAGATTTAGCTATTTTTTTTTGCATTTAGCGACAAAAAAAGTCATTTAGCTCTTAGCTACAAATCTAGCTACTTTTTTTTGGTCGCAAAATTTCTAAAAAAGTGTTTTTAAAAACCGTTTTATTAGCCATATTTTCAAGTTGACATTTCGTTAACGTGGTATTTAAGTGAGTATGACATCTGCTAGTTTTTCAACTTTTCAAAAAATTTTATCAGGGGTTTTCTATGCTATTTCCTTTAACTTCAAACAAAAATTTAAAATTTATCAAAAATCTCTCCATGATAAAGTTACTTAAAAAGTTTAAAATCAAGCAAGTATCGTATTGGCATAACTCATAGAGAATGAAGTTTAGTACCAACATAAAGAAAAAACAGCTATGGGGTTAAAAATATAATAGTTCTCATCTCTCGAATAACGGATAAAATTTTACACCAGTATTCTGTTAGAAGGCTGATTAAATAAATACACGCAGTGGTATTATAAAAGAAAAATTGGTTTTATTAAATTCGAAATCACAAACGGTAATGAAAAATATTGAAAACAGTTTATAAAAAGGTTTCTAAGTTTTTTATAAAGCAAAGTATTTAAAAGTAAAGTACAATATTTGTTATGAATTGTACATTTAACATATTCATAACCAAAAAAACGAGTGGCTATAATCGAGCCATTAATTCGCATTCAGAAAATTGTGTATTAAAAAATTTTGTACTGCGAAATAACTCCCAAATGAAATAAATCCCAATTCAATAATTCCTAATGATAGAAGTCCTAAGAGAAATGAATAAACTCCCAACTTTAAAAAATAAAATAAGTCCCAAAGAAAAAATGAAATAAGTCCCAATATTTGGGAGTTATTTAAAATCAAAATACTTACTCTCAAAAAAATTAAAGAACTCCAAATGAAATAAGTCCCAAAAAATAATATAAGTTCCCACTACAAGAACTATGTCTTTTATAAGTACTTTTTACGTATACAAAATGAGGCCCTATGTTCCAACTAGGAGTTTTAAAGGACTAAATATATAAAATGAGGTGCCGATTCACAGAAAATAGTCATAACTCAATCATAACTTATTTTTCCCCCAAAGCATGGCCGAAGGCCGGCTTAACAGAAAAACTTGTAACAAAAAAATTAAAATAAATTGCAATATTTTATTTAAAATGAGAAGAGTCCCAACAACTCTCAATGTTAGAAAAGAAATCAAATAACTCTCAAAATAGTTTTTCGGAGCTATTTCATTAGGGAATTGTTTCATAACGAAATAACTCGCAACAAAAATTGTGAAATAAGTCCCCACTACTTGGACTTATTTCATAATAATATAATTTCCAATTCATATGTAAAAATTTTGGGAGTTATTTCATTTTGGGAGTTATTTCACAGATATCAGATCAGTCATTTTTTGTGATCTGATATCTGCGATATAAAATATGAGTATTTAAACTTTTTGGTTTGCAAAATTTAATAAAAATATTTGAAAATATTCGTTTTAAAACCAAAACTAACTTATTTTATTATTAAATTAAAAACTTTAGCAAATAAAACCTTTTAAAAACCACTAATCCAAAATCTAGCCATAAAATAGCTAGATTTTTCAACTGTTTATACAAATCTAGCTACAAAATAGCTAGATTTTTTAACTGTTTTTAAATTTAGCTATTTCTAGCTATTTTTTTGTCCAATCTAGCTACATTTTTTTAAAAATAGTTGGCATCAGTGAGTATTGTGAAAGCAGTTTGTACAGGGATGTTAAAGAACAGTATTACCGGCATAATATTTCTATACAATCAAGCAGCTGACAGCAAAATTTACCATAAGTGTTTCTTCACAATACAGCAGCAAGCAGCAGACAGCAATATTTCCCCATGTATTATAAAACTTGCTCCCCTTTTTGTTTGCAATTAAGTCCTGCACCTTTTTTTTGTGGGCGAACGGGGGTAGAATAAAATCACGAATTCTGTGTTTTTCCTTCGTTGCTTCTCACTCCCGATTACTATAAAAAAACTTAGATTAAAAATTCGACGCAGTGTTTTTTTTTGTTTGTTCTTAATTTGCATTAATTTTTGTCGGTCAAGGGTTTATATTATTATTAAGGTATTAACTAATTTTGTATTAATTTTTGCCGGTCACTGTTTTTAATTGTGAAATCATATAAAACAAGTAAGAGTGTTAAATTCGGCTGTGCCGAATCTTGTATACCCTCCAACATGCAAAAAAAAAATGCAGGGGCGTTTTACTTTTTTCTGGGGGGGGGTCAGGGGGTCGCTTGTAGTAATTGAGGGGGGGGGGGGGCAAATTTTCCCTCGAATTTGTGTTTAAAAATTAATTCTTATGCTTTTTGCACTAAAGAAAT
This sequence comes from Pegoplata infirma, assembly GCA_963921195.1. Lineage (NCBI taxonomy): Eukaryota > Metazoa > Arthropoda > Insecta > Diptera > Anthomyiidae > Pegoplata > Pegoplata infirma. Next base: position 228,254,828 of record OY992540.1, on the reverse strand, counting down.
ACAAGATTATCATTATTTTAAAAAAAATGTTTTATTCCACGCCCATAAAAGGGGACGGGCCGAAAAACGACATTTTCTAATTCTCTGGGTCCAAATGCAGAACTTTGAACTTTTTGTGGCATACAAATGTTGCATTTGTTAAACAAAAACACAAAAAATCATGTAAAAATATGGTATTTTTCAGAGGTTGGTTTAGTTCTTCAAGGGGGATCTTTTTTCCCCCTGGTCCGATTTTGCTCATTTCCGAACTTAACCTGCCTATGAACATAAGACATATTCGTGCCAAATGTCGGGAGTCTAGCTCTTTTATTTTGGACTGCATCGTGTTAACTACAGACGGACAGACGGACGGACGGACGGACGGACGGACAGACGGACGGACGGACATCGCTAGAATGTCTTAGAATCGATCACTGATCATAAATATATATACTTTAAGGGGTCCTAGACCGATATTTTGATGCGTTACACACGGAATGACAAAGTGAGTATACCCCCATACTGTAGTTGGAGGGTATAAAAAAGTAACGTGCCGGTATTCTTCTGTTCATGCTTTAAACAATTTCTTATAATTGCTTGCCGCCCTAATTTTGTTTATTTACCAACCGGTATAGAAAGTTCAAAAACAGCTGTTATTGTTTATAAAATTTTGGTTATATTGTTTTGTGTAGCTGTTATTTAATGCATTTTACATTAAAATGAATAAATTAAAAAAAATTTTAAAACCGTTGATGCAACAAAATATCAAACATTTCAACAGATTATCTGGGAATAATCCTACGAAGGTATGGCCCAGAAGATTTCTTACTTGTTCCATTGTCGATAACAAGGAGAGTGTTGAACGTATGGGATATGAATGTATGTAAATAGTTTCCAAGGCACAAAGAATGGTTTAATGTACAATTATTTTTTTTTAAATATATAATGGCACTTTTATTAGCTGAAAAATCGGTAATGGAATTCAAAGGAGAATGGCCAAATCAGGAACTTAGCCAGTTTAAAAACGACATGAAAGTTTTCGTTGATTTTATAAGTGAATCGGAGGAATCAAAACTTTTTGAAGAAATTGAACCATATATGAAACGTTTGCGTTATGAGTACGATCATTGGGACGATGTAAGTAGTAATAAAAATCTGTTTTTAAAAATAAATTATTTAAATTGTATATTTGTTTGTTCTTATGGTTGGATAGGCCATTCATGGATTTCGAGAAACAGAACGCAAACATTGGTATCCACATAACAGGGATGTCTTAGAACGTGTTCGTCAAGTTGGATTTGAAGGGGAAATTATGCCATACATACACATTTTAGATTTGGCATCACAAGGAGTCATAAAACCGCATGTGGACAGTACACGGGTTGGTAATCAAATCCAGTCATGTTTTTTTTTGTTTTTAATTTAATAATATTTTTATTTGAAAAATATGTATATAGTATTGTGGTCACACAATAGCCGGTATAAGTTTGCTTTCCGATTGTGTTATGCGTTTGGTGCGTACAAAGGAACACGAACTTGGTCAGACGAGCGATAAGAAAAATAATGATAGTAAAGATGTCTATCGAAGTCAACCTTTGGCCATACTGGAGAATAATTTTTATGTTGATATGTTATTACCAAGAAGATCTTTGTATATCATGAGGTAAGTTTGTTTCGTCTATTAAAAAATTAGCGATACATTTATTAATACATATTAATAATCTTTTTATTTCACATACAATTTCAGCAATTCGGCTAGATATAATTTTACACATGAAATTCTAGCCAATGATGAGTCAAAGTTTCAGGGTCAATCCATAACAAAGGGCAGAAGGATATCAATTATTTGCCGAAATGAGCCATAGAACAAAAGTTAGTAATATGTAAATATGTTAAATAGATACCAATGTTTGTTGCTCGCGCAAACGAACATTTTTGTGAAAAGACATTTTAAAATGTAAACTTTTCTTCGATTGTTGTTTTTTTTTTTTAATTTTTATTATCTGTAGAATATTATGAAACCTTTAGTGTACATATATTTAACAAAACAAAAATAAAAGTTAAAAAATTAACAAATACATTTTTTATTGAATATTTAAATCAGACCTGTAAATACTTGAAAATTTATTTACTTATTTTACAATTTTTCAAATATTTTTTGTATTTGTACTTGAAAATTTCAAATACAAATATTTTTTTACTTACTTAACATTTTAACAAGTAAGTAAAACAAAATACTTACTTAACGAGTGCAAGTTCAAATATTTTCAAATAAATAAAATATTTGAAAAAATGTTTACAAATAAAATATTTGTCAACAATGTTTACAAATAAAATACTTGAGAACATTTTTTCAAATATTTTTATACTTGCCCAAAATTTTCAAATATTCAACATTCTAATTGTTGGCGCAATTAAGGGCATAAATACCAATTTTTCAAAACAATTTTTTTGCACAAATGCATTTTTCCAATACACTTTCTGTAAAAATATTGGTAAAATTTTCAGAATTTCCTACAAGAAATAATTTTTTAAGCCTTTCTCGCAAAGATTCTGACACATGGAATATATGTAGAAGTCTATGTATGGAAAAATTCACCCCTTTGACCAACAAATAAGATTCCTTATGTCACCTGCCGATCCTAAGTGGTAAATTCTGATTTTTTGGAAACTCCACTTTCTATGGCGGATTTTCAAGATTTAAAAAAATTTACTACCAAAATCATTTTTTCTCATTTTATATTTTTTTGATATGCCAAAATCTTCACGAATATTATCCTAACTTCCGGAAAGAGAATTTTCATTGATATGAATTATATATAAATTCCTGGGATTCCTAGTTGGAACAAAGGGCCAGTACATATGAATTACGTAGGTCAAAATACCGATAAGGATAAAAAATTGGGTTAATAAACTTATAAAAATGGACATAATTCCCATATTTATGGAGACATGCTGTGAAACAGCCATTGGAGTCATAATAGGGTTTATGTCCTATATGGTTGTTTGTCATAATGAACGTTATGGCATGTTTGTCACATGAATTCTGGAACTATAATTTTTGCTTGACTTTCGCAGGGATTTGGAATTACTAACTGCTCACATTCAGACCTTTTGGTTTCAATACATACATATGTATTTTTTTAAGGAATTCAAAATACATCCATAGTTCTTAATATGAAGGTTTAAGCCAAGCGGCTTCGCTAATTAAAGTTTTCCTGGCTAATAACCTTCGGCCTGACTTAACGATAACAAACTCCACAAAATTCAGCCATAACGTCTTCGCTGGACTAACATTTGATGTGTGGCAGAAAAATTAACAAATTTAAAAAGAAATTCTTCGAAATTTATTTAATAAAAATATTTATGACAAATAAATTTATTTGAAAAAAAGTTGCCAAATATTTTATTTGAGTTCAAATATTTTATTTGTAAACATTTTCTTCAAGTATTTTACTTATAATAAGTATTTTACTTATAGTAAGTATTTTACTTATACCAAGTATAAACATATTTGAATTTACTTGTATTTGAAATGTGCAAGTACAAATATTTTTTTACTTACTTAAATAAATGTTAAGTAAGTAAATAAAATATTTGAACTTGAAAACTTTAAGTATAAATATTTGATTATTTACTTAAAAATACTTAAGTAAAACTTTTTACAGGTCTGATTTAAATATCCCCCAAAAGATTGACATAATATTATAAATTTATCATTTCAACAAAAAATCAAAGAAGTATTGTGATTATATTCGATATAGTACACTCAACCAAAAATCATTGTATTCCCAAAGAAAATCGTTGTAAATTCAACAGAAATCATTGTTGATTTTGACCCTACAAATATTTATGTTGATTTCAATAAAAATTATTGTCAGTTTTTGTAAAAGTTGATCAACTCGTTTTTTTGTAAATCAACTCTTATTTTTTGTAAATTCAACTCATAATTTTGTTAATACAAGAAATTTTATTAATAAAAAACTTGTTATTTGTAAATATTCTTTTATTAAGCATAAATCACAATATTTTTGTTTTATCGCCGGATTTTTAACAATGATTTTCACAATGATTTTCACACACACTTCGTTTATTCATGTTATGCACTCATAAGCCATACTCCAGTTTTCTGATGATACCAAATAAAATCCTTAAAAAAAAAAACAAAAAAGCTTTAATATAGTATGAATACATAAAGTAATCAATTTATTTTTTTTACTTACCAAATATTTACAGACCAGATCCTATTTTTATTTATTTTTATAATATTAAATAATTTTATAAAAAACAAATATATCAAATAATTTTATAAGAGACAGATAAACACGTTTCACATTGCTACCAACTCACTCGTCACTCGTTAATAATAAAAAAATTAACGAACAGGGTTGTTTTTTCTATTTTGATTTATCTATTGAATTCTGTAGATACATTGTAAATCGTTGATTTAACTATACTGATTATTCAACGATATCAACATTAATTTTTGTTGAATACGGCATTATTCTGTAAAACTTGATCTACAATGGGTTTACTAATTTTTCTACTAAGATATTTCTATGAGTGTATAATCAAAATACTACTTGTAGAGCGAAACAAAACGATTGCAAGAATATAAAAACATCAAATTTGCTTTCAAAGAAAAATTAAAAAGTTCAACGAATTTCGCGGATATATTTTTCAGGGGGCTTATTATGTAACTTGATAATCGTCAGCTCATTATTCTATTACCTTAAAATGACACTATATGGTAATAGAATAATGAGCTAACGATACGATTTGACCACTATCAAGTTACATAATTACCCCCCAGGTGAATGCAAATGTTTTTAGTTCTGTTAAGGCCATGTTCACACTACAAGAACTTACCATGGTAAGTTGAGATGATTTTGCAATTTTTCTTTATGCTAGTACAATTTGAGATGATTTTGTAAATCACTATGTGATTTTGTTCAAAGGAAAATCACATAGTGATTTTAAAATCACGCTAGTCTGTATACAGTATAACATGACCAAAATATGAATAAAGAAAATAATGTATATTTTCAGCCTCAAGGAATCCATATAGCTGTATTGCCGGATTATCATTTTAGCGGTATTCCGGCGATACATACAAATCTTTTATTTTTCGTTTATGTGTTTATCTGGCGATATTGCTGGTTTATCGCCAAGACGAATTGTTTTCGTATCGCCGGGATGTATTGCCTTCGGGTAACAGTTTCTACCGAAAGGTGTATCACCGGCGATACGACTTCAATAATTGCTGCAATAAAATGTAACGTCTCGGCAATATAACCGGCGAATTGGTATCGTATCGTTTTGTTTGCAGGGTAACTGCAAATAATTTTTAAATAATTTTTCAAATAATTGACCAAATTCACCACATATGGTGAATTTCTTATTATTTGTTTACCAAAGACTAACAAGACCTCCGACTCTACATAACCTCAATAAATTAATTCACACAGATAGGTACTGTGTATTCAACACACTTGTGAAAGCGTGGTGAAATAAAAAATATGACATTTGTAATCAAAATATAAACAAAAAAGTTGTTTGTTAATTTTTTTAATAAAATATCGAATTTCTGGATGATTTTTGTTTTTTTGCAAAAAAAACTTGGTAGGTAAATGAAAATCTAATATATATTTTGATTTTAAATTAATAAATTGTATTATTTAAGATCAAAATCGTACAAACTTCCATTTGTTTTTTTTTTAGATTTCGGTTATAAAGAGGGGATGAAAATACAATTGCAATGAATTTTGTTCATGCTAAATTATGTTACTAAAGGTATTACTTAATTTTTTAGTTTGTTGTGATTTAGATTCTAATCTTTAGCGTTGTTTCTTTTGTATATTTCAGTTGCCTATGTATTTTTCTATGGATTTCTGAATTTCCGTACAGCCAATACTTTTTCCAAATACGTCGTCCTTTACCCAATGCAAACTTTATGGCAACGCGTTTCCTGCACTTAAAAAATTATGTTAGTAAAATCAACTGAAAATGTCAGTTAAAATAACTACTTTGTAAGTTGTTTTGGGGTCAACTACTTTTTCAGTTAAATCAACTAACAATGTTAGTTATTTTAACTGACAAAAAACAACTGACTTATGTAGTAAAAACTACTTACATTTGTAGTCAAAACAACTAAAATGTAGTAAAAATAAAAAAATCAATATATAATTTTTTTTTTTCAAAATATTTTTCAGAAAAAAAAATTGAAGACCAAATTTTTTCCAAGTTTTTTTTTAAAAAAAAGTTGTGAAAAATAAAAATAACGATTTTTTTTTTTTTTTTTGGAAAAAAAACTTTAAAACTTTTCAGAGATAAAATAAATAAAATTAACTACTTTAAATAACTGTTACTACATCACAGTACTTTTTTGTTAGTTGTTCAAAAAAAACGACTTAAAATAACTAACAGAAATAGTTGTTTGATATTTTTCATACAAAAACAACTGACTTTGTAGTTGAAAACAACTAACTACTGTAAAATATACAAATAACTAACATGTAGTAACTTACATAATTTTCTGAGTGTGTGGTCGCATCAGTTTTTGCAAACGCGTTTAATTGTACCCGCTTTTCGGGAAAAGTGTGAAAAAGGCTCTGTAGAAAATGTTCCGAATCTGAATTTTGTATACGAAAAATGTCTTACAATCTGATACTTTCAAGAAGAAAATAAGACTTTCTATAGGAACAATGTCTCAGTATCTGTGACCTTTTCTTAAGGAAAAATTCCCCGAGATCTGAGAATTTTTCTAAAGTAATAATGTCTCAGCAAAAATGTCTCAGATCTGACTTTTTCTATAGGAAAAATGTATCAGAATCTAAGACTTTTTCTATAGGAAAAATGTCTCAGAATCTGAGACTTTTTCTATAGGAAAAATGTCTCAGAATCTGAGACTTTTTCTATAGGAAAAATGTCTCAGAATCTGAGACTTTTTCTATAGGAAAAATGTCTCAGAATCTGAGACTTTTTCTATAGGAAAAATGTCTCAGAATCTGAGACTTTTTCTATAGGAAAAATGTCTCAGAATCTGAGACTTTCTATAGGAAAAATGTCTCAGAATCTGAGACTTTTTCTATAGGAAAAATGTCTCAGAATCTGAGACTTTTTCTATAGGAAAAATGTCTCAGAATCTGAGACTTTTTCTATAGGAAAAATGTCTCAGAATCTGAGACTTTTTCTATAGGAAAAATGTCTCAGAATCTGAGACTTTTTCTATAGGAAAAATGTCTCAGAATCTGAGACTTTTTCTATAGGAAAAATGTCTCAGAATCTGAGACTTTCTATAGGAAAAATGTCTCAGAATCTGAGACTTTTTCTATAGGAAAATGTCTCAGAATCTGAGACTTTTTCTATAGGAAAAATGTCTCAGAATCTGAGACTTTTTCTATAGGAAAAATGTCTCAGAATCTGAGACTTTTTCTATAGGAAAAATGTCTCAGAATCTAAGACTTTTTCTATAGGAAAAATGTCTCAGAATCTGAGACTTTTTCTATAGGAAAAATGTCTCAGAATCTGAGACTTTTTCTATAGGAAAAATGTTTCAGAATCTGAGACTTTTTCTATAGGAAAAATTTATCAGAATCTGAGACTTTTTCTATAGGAAAAATGTCTCAGAATCTGAGACTTTTTCTATAGGAAAAATGTCTCAGAATCTGAGACTTTTTCTATAGGAAAAATGTCTCAGAATCTAAGACTTTTTCTATAGGAAAAATGTCTCAGAATCTGAGACTTTTTCTATAGGAAAAATGTCTCAGATTCTGAGACTTTTTCTATAGGAAAAATGTTTCAGAATCTGAGACTTTTTCTATAGGAAAAATGTATCAGAATCTGAGACTTTTTCTATAGGAAAAATGTCTCAGAATCTGAGACTTTTTCTATAGGAAAAATGTCTCAGAATCTGAGACTTTTTCTATAGGAAAAATGTCTCAGATTCTGAGACTTTTTCTATAGGAAAAATGTCTCAGAATCTGAGACTTTTTCTATAGGAAAAATGTCTCAGAATCTGAGACTTTTTCTATAGGAAAAATGTCTCAGAATCTGAGACTTTTTCTATAGGAAAAATGTCTCAGAATCTGAGACTTTTTCTATAGGAAAAATGTCTCAGAATCTGAGACTTTTTCTATAGGAAAAATGTCTCAGAATCTGAGACTTTTTCTATAGGAAAAATGTCTCAGAATCTGAGACTTTTTCTATAGGAAAAATGTCTCAGAATCTGAGACTTTTTCTATAGGAAAAATGTCTCAGAATCTGAGACTTTCTATAGGAAAAATGTCTCAGAATCTGAGACTTTTTCTATAGGAAAAATGTCTCAGAATCTGAGACTTTTTCTATAGGAAAAATGTCTCAGAATCTGAGACTTTTTCTATAGGAAAAATGTCTCAGAATCTGAGACTTTTTCTATAGGAAAAATGTCTCAGAATCTGAGACTTTTTCTATAGGAAAAATGTCTCAGAATCTGAGACTTTTTCTATAGGAAAAATGTCTCAGAATCTGAGACTTTCTATAGGAAAAATGTCTCAGAATCTGAGACTTTTTCTATAGGAAAAATGTCTCAGAATCTGAGACTTTTTCTATAGGAAAAATGTCTCAGAATCTGAGACTTTTTCTATAGGAAAAATGTCTCAGAATCTGAGACTTTTTCTATAGGAAAAATGTCTCAGAATCTGAGACTTTTTCTATAGGAAAAATGTCTCAGAATCTGAGACTTTTTCTATAGGAAAAATGTCTCAGAATCTGAGACTTTTTCTATAGGAAAAATGTCTCAGAATCTGAGACTTTTTCTATAGGAAAAATGTCTCAGAATCTGAGACTTTTTCTATAGGAAAAATGTCTCAGAATCTGAGACTTTTTCTATAGGAAAAATGTCTCAGAATCTGAGACTTTTTCTATAGGAAAAATGTCTCAGAATCTGAGACTTTTTCTATAGGAAAAATGTCTCAGAATCTGAGACTTTTTCTATAGGAAAAATGTCTCAGAATCTGAGACTTTTTCTATAGGAAAAATGTCTCAGAGTCTGAGACTTTTTCTATAAAAAAGTGACTCAGAATCTGTGATACCTTTAATAGAAATTCGATACCTTTTATAGAAAAAATTGCTTAGAACCTGAATGTATGAATAATTATATAGAAAGCATTTACCTAAATAAATCGCAAATAATGCAATAAAAATAGCCGTTGTTTTTTTTTAAGAAAATATTAAACTGAGTTTTATTATTCTTTAGAAACAAACTTTAAAGCAGTTCCTAAGTTTGATGTCATTAGATTTTATAGATATCATATCTTACAAAATTAGATGACCAATTTTGCAGATTTCATCGTGACGGTCATTGAATAACTTTACCATTGGCATTATCGCTAGCTTTAACATTGGTGAAAGCCATGCAGATCTTCCGACGAACCAAAAACAAAGGCGGGCTTACACCTTTAAAAATAAAGTATTTAACACGCATTTTGTGGCACAGGACTGGCAAGAAAAAATCCAACTCATCCATGAGCAACGATAGCAGATTCAGGACGGTATTTCTCCAAAATTTTGAGTAAATTGATGGTGGCGCCTTCAAACGTTTTTGTATAAAACCCATTTCGATGTATTTTGTCCATCTGCCAACGCAAAACACTTGGATTGGTGAAGTTGGTCCACAACTTTTTTTAATTCGGTTTTCTTCACAGAAAACCTTGATCACTGTCTTTTCTTTGGAATAGGCTTTTTAACAGCCATATGAAAAGCAAAGATAATTAATTATAATTAATAAAAAACGATGGTAATAAAAAAAATTGCAATACAAAAATAAATACAAGTTTATTTATTTTTTAAATTGACTTGTCATTATTTTGAGGTGAAGAAGTTGTAAATTCTAAAATCGAATTCAGAGTTGATATTTTTGAGTATTTCCATTTGATTTTTTTTCTTGTTTTAATTGCAAATATGCGTTTATGTGGGTACTAGCCCCATAAAAAGTTATGTTTAATGTTTATTTATGCTTTCCCACTTTTTATTACGAAAAAATTCCAAACCAAAAAAAATATTTATAAACAAATGTAACTCTGTGTATGGTGAATTTATTTTTGGTCGGTTGTGAAAAAAGTTAGGTGCACCAATACTAAAGAGGACCTAACTCCAATACATACAAAGAGTTAGGTCTTCTGACAGCAAAACAAAATGAGTTGGAAGTCTTGTTAGTCTTTGTTGTTTACATTTCACAGTAGTTGAATAGATGAATAAGAAGAAGCACCACAATTTTTTCTGTTTGTGTCAGTTATATTTTTATTGGTGTTAACAAATTAGTTGAAAAATATACAAATTAATTGATAATATATAAAAGTTTAGTCATTTTGTATGACGACAAAAATATCTTAAGTGGCAAAATTGAAGCTTTGTTAAATCATCTATACCTTTTTAATTGTAAATTTCCTAGTTTAGATTTGTGCGTGTCGGTTGTCTGTGTAATTTCGTAAAAAACAAAAACCAAATAAAAATATTTGTTATAAAAATATTGTTTGTACCAAGAATGAATGATCAATTTAACAATTTTTATGAACACCAAGTTTGCATTTTATATGGAAGTTGGAGTTTATGCACTAAAGTAAAACATACTGCTGGTTATCTTTCTAAAATCATGATTTTTTTTTTGTGTCGCAAAGTTCGCTGGTAGTGTTCGAGCTTCGGTTTATTGTGTAATTTAGTAAATCCACAATTTGCAACCTGTTGTTGTATAGTGATTAAAAAAATTGTTTACTTGGAAGCATTGAAATTTGACATCTAATTGTTCACAACAAATGGTGTATGTTGGCCAACATTTTTAATAACGGCCGCGGCGGGTAAGTCTTAAGTTTAAATAATTTCACATATTCGTTATCTTACTATTTTTTTTAATACAAAAGGATTATTTGAGAATTGGGCTATTTAAAGAAATATTTTTCCTGTAGAAAGTTTCTAACATGGCAGGTTTCCCAGGACATAATTCTCACGGATGTTACCCCCACAACGGAAATGGGGATTATGACCGAGTTCATCACGGCCATAGACCCCACAACTATTTCTGTTAGGATTACGACCGAACTTTTTTCGGTCGAACTTTTTTCGGTCCCAGATTGTAAATAAGGTATTTTATATACTATGTAGTTTGGTTTTCAATTTCACGACTTACAACCGAAAGTTTTTCACGACTTACAACCGAAAGTTTTTCTCCCATTCAAAAATAAAATTTTTATAAAAATGCTCCTACTGCTCTGTCTGAATATAAATAAATACCTATATGACCGACTCTCAATACATTTACCACAACATTTGTTCAAAACATACCTATATTTTTAACCTTTAAGGCGGTCCCCATATACATACCTATTTTGTTTTAATTTTTTATAATTTTTTTTTTATCAAAAATGAGACCGATCCCTATTAATTTTTATGTTTGGAAAAAATGTTAGGAAGAAACAATTGTGGGGGTCAGTCTTGAACCGTATTCCTCTTGGAGAGACTGCAGACAGTTGTGGGGCTTTTTGTAGTCAAAATCCACCATTTTTAGGCTACACAGTAGTGTTGAGCAAATTTAGGTTTTTTTTTGAATTTCGAAAACGTCGGGGTCGGAAAAGTTTTCCTTTAGGACTCAAAACTATTAGACCTGTAGGATAAAATTGCTTTGGGTTCCTTTCTTGACTTGAAAATCGAAAAGTTCAGACCAAAGTGAAATACTTTTTTTTTTAACTTTTTTTTTTTTTGCTTAGAATATTAGTTTGTGAATTAAAACACAAAGTAGTTTTTTCAATTATTTTTATTTAATTCGAAAATTTTCAATTACAACTTTTTACACAATTCTAAAATATTTGCTAAAATTTACTCCTAGTTTAAATCAATTTTAATTTAGTTTTTTTTTTAACAATTTTTCAATGATGATTACATAATTATGGTTATTTTCATTTTAATTTTTAAATAAATTTTTGTTTTTCTGCTAATTAAACAATTTGTGTTCATGTTTTAATACTAAACTAAACAATTTCATAATTAATTTACTTAATTCAACTTGTTTCATCGCTAATATATAATATAGTTTTTTGTTTGTTGTTTTTATTTCATATTCCTAATAATAGTCAACAAGATTTGCAATGTAGAATTTTTTGAAAGCAGCTAAATATAAAATTATATAAATATCCATACTTATTTAAATAAATATAAAAATTTAAAATAAAAAAAAATTAAACTACTTAAGATACTAGAAACAGAATAGTATTTTCCACATTAGTTGTGTTCGCGAACTGATAATAGGTTTGTTCCACAACCAGCCCGAAAAGCGTTCCCGTACGCAAAAATTGGGTAAAAGAGACAGCTTTTGACAGAGTAAATTTGTTTCTCATTTTAACGAACTTAACAGTAACAGTCAGCTGTTAAGAAAACAGCTGTTTTTTAGTGAAACTTAATTGAAAATTTAAAATAAAAAATAACTTATCAAAAGAAATGTTTTATAGTTGAGAAATTCCCCAGTTATATTTTATTTAAATGAAAATAACTGAGATCGTAGAAAACAACTGAGGTTTCAGTTACGAGCTACATTTTTTGTTAGTTAAAGTAACACAACTAATAAAAATTAATTGTAATTGACCGGGTTACTTTATCGGTTTTTCACCAGTGAGCTGAATACCTCTTCAGCGAATTTTTTACACTTTTGTAAAGCCAGTGTGAAATTTATGTTTTTTTTTATATGGAGTTTGGGAACTAGGGACTAGGGAAAGTACGCAAACACAACTTATAATTTAACTAAAAAGTGAGAAATACGAGTATATCGTCAGTGCGCCAGCCAGAACCGCTATGTGTATTTCAAGATTTTGTGAAGAGACTTTAATAGCAGCTAAATTTGGTACTTTTACGCTGTTTTTTATAATTCAAATTAATAGAAATAGAAAATTTGCAATATTATTTAAATATTTTTGAAAGAGATATTGTTTTAAAGCACCGCGAAAGTTCAAATAAAGTTGATTTGTAAGCCTTTTCAAAAAATTTAGAAAAACACATAGCGGTTCTGGTTGGCGCACCGACGATATGTTTATTAATTTATAAATGTAGTTATTTTTTTTTTTTTATATATTTTGTTTGTTTTCTTTGGAAGTTTAGTTTGCTTTTTGTTTTAATAGATCGATCGTTAATGAAAGAAGGCACAGAAAAAAGTATCTATTATATACAAAAAATGTGTACACGCAAAAAACACTTACACATATTAGCCAAGTTTTTGTGTTAAATACAACCCATCAAGTGTTTTTGCGTAAGTTAACCAAGTTTTTGGCAAAATTACGCAAAAGCACTTGGCGGGTTGCATTTTAAACAAAAACTTGGCTCATATGCAAGTGTTTTTTGCGTGTATAGTTTATGTACGTATGTAAAGTATTTACTGCTCAGCTACACCTAACATAGTTATGTAGACATAAAGCCATAAACAATCATTTGGAAAGTAATAACAAGTTTGTATTTGTTGTTATTGTTTTGAGTGTGTTTTATGCTTTATGCCTACATAATTATGTAAGGTGTAGCCGGGGAGTTATGTGAGTGACTACATAAATATGTATAGAAATAATAATGTCCCAAAATATGTACATATTGTGTTATTAGTTATTGCAGATAAAGTGAAAATACAGTATGACAGTAATAATAATAACTTTATTTTAATTTGTACCAACAATAAATAAAATTATTATTATAGATATAGATAGATCGATAGAAATACTTGACCAAAGTGATTGCAAAGATTGTAATAAAAAAGGGAATTGTTCCATTTAAGCGATTATATCTTATGTTTTTGATTTAAAAGCCCTCTTAAGGCTGTCATTTTTTAAATTTGAGTAACCTACTGCCACAAATATTTATTTTTTGAATTTAAAAACTATTTTTTTTTTGTTGGGTATCATAAAATTTATCGTACCTCTACACTGCAAGGTAGAAGAGGTCAGGAATAAGAAAGTAAGTATCATAAAATTTATTTTGACTTTCTAAAGATTAAGGAATTTATTCATAATACTTATACTGATCTCCTAAGAAAGAAAGTCACATCTCCATTTTAGCAGTTTTGAGATATTTACTTTTACGTTTTTTATCTTTCTTCGCCCCTTCAAATTAAATAGTTTTGAAAAATTTCAAAAAAGATTAAAAAATATATTAGAGGTATACAGAGTCTTTCTGCCAGCCCTGGCAATGTAGCAAAAGATTAAGATAAAACAATTGAAAATTTCTGAAATACAATTGATAACTTCTGAAATACAATTGATAAATTTTGAAATACAGTTGATAATTTCTGAAATACAATTGATAAATTCTGAAATACAATTGATAATTTTTGAATTACAATTGATAAATTCTGAAATACAATTGATACCTTCTGAAATACAATTGATAATTTCTAAAATACAATTGATAATATCTAAAATAAAATTGATAATTTCTGAAATACAATTGGAAATAGTGTAAGTCTGGCAAGTAAGACTCTGAATACCACTATTATTTTATTTAATTTTATTATCATTGCCGGGGAAATTTTAATGATAAAGTAGAGAAAATAGAAAATGTTTTTTTTTGACAAATATTCATGAAATATCTGTCAAATAAACCTACTTTAGTTATATTTCAGTTATATTATGAATAACCCCCTTAAAAAATTTTTAAAATTTTATAATCGGATTTCGTAGTATTTTTTTTATGATTATGATGTATAAAAGATTTAGTTCGATCGAAAATTATAATTGATCAGATAGAAAAAATGTTATTAACATAATTAATAATCTATCTACATATCTTATTTATTTTTGTTGCTAACTTTAATTTCTAAAATTAAAGATGCTGTTTTTTATGTTAAATAATTTCTTCTTATATTTAGTTAATTGTTTAATATAAATGCGTTTTTTTTTTCATTTCTACAATTAAATATAAACTCGTTATGATAACTTAATAGTGGTTGCAATTTTAAATAATTTTTTTTTTACAAATTTAACAAATTTTCCATCAATACATATTGAAAATATGTAAATAAATTATTACTTCTACACAAATTTATTTGTCGCTAAATTTATACTTTGCCATATTTTTTGGGGGGAGTGATTCAGTAGGGGTAATGACAGGGTTGTGAAATGCAATAAGCCTGATCCCCGTATCGAACAGATATATAAGTGTGTATAAATCAAAGACCATAACTGTTAAGAGATTTATTGAAAAAAGTCAAATTTAACTGTTCAAAAATATTTTTTCAAACAAAAATTAAAAATAACTGTTTGAAATGATTTATATAAATATCTGTTCAAAAAACCAGAAATAAAAAACTTTTATTTTTTATAACTGTTATCAAAAACTCTTTGAGCCTTAAAAAACTTGAGTTTTTAAAATAAAACTAAAATAAACGCATGCAAAAGAATGCTACTGATAATACTTCAATCATTGATTTTAAGATATAATTTTTTTTTTTAATAACTGTTATAACAGTTATTTACTCCAATAAGTATAAAAAAAGTTTATTTTAAATTATTTGAACAAAAAGTTTTTAATAACTGTTTATTTTATACTTTTATGATAAAAATCAAAAAAATAAAAGTTATTGGATATTTTATCACGGGACATCTCTAGAAGTCCTTTAATATATAAAATACTTAGTTTGGACAACATTCGTTTAATGATCCGAAAAAATGGAATTTTATAGTCTCCTGTGCCGAAGCGCATTATTTGGAACTTCTTCTGACGTAAAATTTTTTTAATAAAAACATGAAAAAACGGCGTTTTTTAGAGGGTAGTTTAGTTCTTCAATGGGCCATTTGGGGTCTGGACACATCATTAATAATTATCAATTTTCCTTGAATTTAGTTAATTTTTCCATTTTATATTTAACCCCAGCAAAATTTGGCATTACTAGTAATGGAATTTATAATACTGGGTACTTATTATAAATAATGCACTTGGTAATGATTACTTGTCACAACTCATTACCCTGTTTTTGCTGGGACTTTATATTTGTAGTAAAAATAATTTGAAATTCTAGTAACTGAACTGACATATTATTTTATGGTTTAATGAGTGAATTCTGGAATTTTGTGTTAGAACACGGTGATTAGGTTTCCTTGCATTTCATAAGCTTGAAAGTTTACATCCTTAATGTAAACTATAAGATCTGTGGTAGGCGGTTAATTTAAACGGTTTTTATGATGAGATTGTCATTATTTCGTTAACGGTAATGAATTGAAACAAATTATGAAAAATTTAACTGTTTAAAATAACAAAATAAACAACTTAATTTTTTGTGTATGATTATTTAGGACCACGCATTTTTTTTTAAATTTGAATTGGAAAATGCATTTGCCCTAATTTTATTAAAAGTCCTATCATTTGAGTGGTTTATTGAAAACTAGCGAACCCCTGCATACTTCGTAGTGCAATCACTTAGGTACCTCTTTTTATCCTAAACATTTTAAATTTCAAAATATATCCTATTGGTGTTAATTATACTGATGGATCCAACATTTTTATTTTTGAGATTCTGGTGTTTTTAAGTTGAATAGTTACAAAGAATAGTAACAAATTTTCCTCTTTTCCCCCCTTTTTTGTCCCTTTAGAAAATCGATAAGTACCAAAGTACAATTATTTACCCTATTTAACCTTCTTAGAAAAACCTTGTAAATTTACTCCATGTACACTATATACGCAAAAACATGTGCACTTAAATGTATAAAACTCATGAACCAATACAAAGATCGTATACACACATAAACCTTGGTATTTAAGTCACCTTTCATGGGAAATTTTTAGAAACGAAATCGGCTTACGCATTACGGAAACACTCATTAAAATCAACAATTGCAATTTATTTTTATATATAGTTAAATGCATATAACTCATGAACCAATGCACATATATACATATAAAAAAAATTTTGGTATTGACGTCATGTTTCATAGAAAATTTGCAGGAACAAAATTGGTTCACGTATTACAAACAGAATGCTTATTTTTATATATACCCTAGAAAAATTATAAAACTAATAAATCTTATTTGATCCGTAAAATGGTTGTATCAAATAATATTTATTTGTATTATCTGGATAAAAAAAATAAAAAATGATACAATTTGATCCGGCATTTGGTCAAATCTAATTGACCTATAATATCTATTTTTTTATAATTTGATTCAAATACCCGACAAAAAAAAATAATACGGTTGCCATATCCGAAAATGGAGGATCCAAAAATATATGATTATATCTTATTAGATCAATTTGATATAATTAGATCTAAAAAATGGAACGGTAAATAGTATCTAATTTGATATTATAAAAAATTAGATCTATAAAGATCTTATGATATCTAATTATATCTTATTAGATATAATATGATCTTCAATATCAAATCAGATGAAATTTACCGTTCCATTTTTGGGATCTAATTATATCTTATTATTTCAAATTTGATCTAATAAGATATAATCATATATTTTTAGAGCCTCCATTTTTGGGATCAAATGATGGATCTATTTATATTTAATTATTTTAAAACTATATGATTATATCAAAACTTTTTTACTCGGGTAACCAAAAGTGATAGATATAATCACATGTCAATTCATACGAAACCGTATTTACTCCAATAAAATTATATCAAATTCTACATGATTATATCAGAACATTTTTGAGCATGTTCTTTATCAATTTTTCACCGCCACTCCAGCATTACAAACTAAAACGAAATACCCTTACTGTCGCCAAAGCAAATCGAAGATGGAAGGAACTTGCGACAAGTCGTATAAGCAGAGTTTTATGGCCACGCTATGATCTAGGAAGAACTAAATTCTTACAATTAGTTACACTTACGAGAATAGAATGTCGTATGTTGACAGGTTTAATAACGGGACACTGTCTTGTCGGAAAACATGCCAAGAACATGAATCTTATTACAGAAGCAAGCTGTAAAAGGTGCGAGACACCAGATGTCGAGGAGACCATTGAACACATCCTGTGTCACTGCCCGGCTTTGGCACGAACTCGACTATCAATTACAGGAAGTTCACAGTTCGAGATTTTGGAGGAAATTACGAGGATAGACCTGAAGAGCTTGAAACAATTCGCAATGAAGGTCAATGTATTTAGTTTACATCGATAAGCGGAAAAGTTTTGTGGTATCGCTATGGACCAATTGGTCTATGCGGAGTGCCCATCTGGCACCGCCACCCTAACCTAACCTATATCAATGCAAACTTCCTTTTTATGGGTAACCAAATTACTTATTTTCTACTTTGAAATCAATTGGGGAAGCAAAAAACAAAAATTAGAGACATCCATTTTCACCCACAAATTCCAAGCTTGACTAGCTAAAAGAAGCCGTATCTCTTTAAAACACTCAAATGATACTTACAAAATTGCGGATTATGCGTTTTTCTGTTTCATCTTTGGCAGACATTTAGGAACTCCCTAATGTATAACGAAACTTTTAAGATGTGTTTTGATTTATTTTCGAATTATTCAATGAATTGTTATTAAGTACCAGCTAAAAAAATCGGCCGTACTATTTTTTACAGTATCCTTTTACACTTTCCAAGTATGTAGTGGATACTATCCTACACTAAATACTTGGAAAATGAATTTACAAATTCTCTTTGGTCCGGTCCTATGTACTCTTAATGACCATTAATTCAATAGCTAGAGTTAATTTAGCCAACATTTGAACGTACATAAATACAAAAAAATGTATTAGTAACTACAAATATTTACGTACTACATATATAATATACATACAAATATTTACTATTTCATATCCTTAGGAAGTAAAAGATGAATTTACACGTAACTTTACGATGTGTGTATGGGTGTGTGTGTGTGTGTTTTGCTATACATAGTCTATCAGATAGATATTGCATATATTTGAATTTGAATATATGTACATACCTACGACATACATGCGTTCAAACATGTGTACCTACACCTAATTCTTTTTAGTATTTGGCTAATCACAGAGAGTTGATGATAAATAATTGAAATTTGTTGCTTGAATTTTCGTTTATATGTAAATCTTTTGACATAAAATTTTAAAGACAACCAATGACTAAGTAATATGAAAACCGTACAGTAATTAATATCAGTCCCAATGGGAACGATCCTACACACACAGTGGTGTATACGAACGATTTATTATTAAGTATCTAAATTCCCTAATGCGTACATATTGATACAACATACCTATACAATTGACGTGTGTGTGCGGTGAGTGAGTAGAGGGTGGAAGAGAGCTGAAGTGAGTGAGGTATAAAATGAGATGAAAGTATGGAATCAAGTGGCACAAATTCAGAGCTATCCGTCCATTGATGACTGAGGAGATTTGACAAGCAATAACTCGTTGTAGTCGGAATCTTCGTTGCCGCTGTTATCACGTTGATCTATTTGCCTGCGTTCGGATATTATTCGTAATATTTCGGCAGAATCAGATTTGCATAGTCCTTCAACTTCAGCGATGTCATTTGTATCCGACAATGCAGACTGACTTGCATGTTGTTTGCTGCCAGATGCATCGGCACCACTCTCCATTACAACTGGTAATAGCAGAGAGCTCTCGTCCATATCAGGATCTTCGTCTAGAGCTTGCTGTTTAAAAAGTTGTTTCGTACTGCCACTACGACTGCGTGGTGGCATTGACCGTGGTACTGAGAGCAGGTTAGTGCGTCCTGCACCCATGAATGTTGGATCTGTTGAGAGGGACCGCCCGTAGGGCCTTCTTGCTGTAGCCACGCTGGCTGCTGCAACATTTGGTGGCGGCTTTTCACTTACAACTGCACTAATGATACTAGCTACATCGGATACGCTACGTTGTACTTCTTCGCTGCGGATACTGTGTATATCGTAGGTGGAGGAGGGGCTTCCATCTGATTCGAGGCTTTCAAAAATGGTGCCACTACGAAAGTCGCCGACATCACCACACCACGGCAAGGAATCGGAACTCATGCGTTTTGATTCGAGGTTCCGACGACGAATGGCTTGTTCATCCAGCGATCGTTCTTTTGTTAGGATTCCCCGTTTGCGCAAAGCTGTAGAGCAGCGACGACCACGTCTTGACGTCAGAGGTAACTGTAGTCTGGAGTCGAAACTGTTTTCTTCTGTTGTGGCAGACTCTGGGATTAATGTAGTTAGAGCTTGTGTCTTGAACGCACCGCCTATCTCCGCCAAGCCCAGGCCGTTCTGTTGATTAAAGTACTGGACAGTTTGGCGCCGATTGTTGTTCGCACTAACTATACTTGTAAATTTTTTTTCCAGTGAAGGTGTGTTGTACGTAAAGTTCATTGGCAGTGATTTTACCTTTCCCAGCTGCCGCTGGGCTGGCGCAGACGGCTTCGTTTGCTGTTGCAGTTGTTCGCAAAGCTTTTGTTCCTGCTCAAACTCCTGTTCACGCACAAGTTCGCGTTCCAATTCGACTTCCATGTCCATTTCGTCTTCCATTTGTTTGTGGCTCTCCTCGAGGTGTTTCATCAGTACAGCCACGACGACGTTCACTAACACGAATTGCGCCATTAGCACGAATATCACAAAGAATATTGGAGCAATAACTGAGCTGACGCAACAGTTCCGCACGCAGTCTGCGGCGTCATCGCAATTATCTCTCAGTGTATCCTTCATGATGCCGTTCCAATTATCGCCAGTCGCTACGCGAAACAATGTGAGGAAAGCCATACCGAAATTAGCGAAATGTGCGTGCTCGCCAAGGCCCTGGCAAGGAATCTCTTCGGAGCACTCGAGTCTACCGAATAGTTCTACGCCTAGGGCGGCGAAAATAAAAAAAAGCAGGAAGAATAGCAGACCCAAGTTGCCAACTTGTGGCAACGCTTGCATAACTGTGTCCAAAAGAGCTCGTATCCCCTTTGCCATTTTCAACAGTTTTAAGACTCGCGCTATTCGCAAAACTCGCATCACTCGAATTATTGTTGGATTGATGGGAATTATATTTGTTTCAAGTTCTTCTAGAACAATTCCAACGATGGACAACAAAACAATGCCGACATCAAGTTGGTTCCATTTATCTTTCAGGTACAGATGCCATCCCAATGCCACCAGTTTCATATTGGCCTCGAGTATGAACACAGCGGTAAAAAAATAATTGAATATTTTTAAAGCGTACTGCAGTGGTACTGGCATCTTGTAGTATTCCATAGCCATCGTAACCACATTAAGGCCAATCACAGCCGCTATCGCCAAATCAAAATACTTCGATGTAACCACATTGTGAACAAACATCCGTGAAGGTGAGTAATTGACGTAGTATGGTGGCTCGTGCATTCGTCGCCGTTTCTTCTCCATTTGAAGTGCTCGCTTGGCAGCACGTCGTATTTTTTCCTCCTTTTCTTGCTCCTCGCGACAGCGATGGAAGTTTTCCACAACAACACCTACAAACATGTTGAGAACAAAGAATCCCACCAGTAAAATAAAGGCAATAAAGTACAGGAGACGCCATTCGTTGTAGTTTACAATCGGTTGCTGGTCCACACCAACCGCATCGAGTCCTGTATACATTATGTTGACCCAGCCATCGCGGGAGCTTAGAACAAATAGCGACATCAGGGCTTTTCCTAAATCATCGAAATTATATTTCCTGTTGACCCAAGCATTACCCGGTATGCTGAGGCATTCAGTTTTGTTTCGCACGTGTTTAATATTTTCGCCTTCGCAGAAGAAAAATGTGCCCTTGAACAGCTGTACACCCAGAATGCCAAATATAATGAAGAACGTGCAACAGATAAGAACGATGTTGCCGATAGGTCGAAGGGACGATAAGAGCGTTTGCACGACTAATTTCAAACCCGGGGCTCGGTTGATAACACGCAATGGCCGCAGGGAACGAAGTAGTCGAAACACCTGAAATTAAAAATCATATAGTGCAACACTCTCTCAAGCTTTCAAAGAAATCCATAGCCTACCCTTAAAATCCCAAAAATCCTAGGACTTGATTGACTAATCATTGACATCAGCAAGTCAATGATAGAAATCGTTACTAACGATCCGTCCATTATATTCCAACCAGATGTAAAGTAGGCATCTGGGCCATAAAACATGCCTGTAGCCACAACCTAAACTCACAAATAAATAAAAAATATTATCCTTTCGTTTTGGTAAGCATGTGTCGTGAGTACCTTTATGAACATTTCAACCGTGAAAACGGCTGTAAACACATAATTTGCTGTCGCCAAAAATAGTCTCTCCTTGCTATCTGGAGGTATGTTGGGTCGTTCCATTGCAAGCGTAATGCAGTTCAGTGCAATGAACAACAGCACAACATTATCAAACCATTTCTGGTTAACAAACCATGAGCAAATTCGTCGAAACCTGCGGAGTAATAATAATGTAGTTGTTAAAATTTAAATATAAAATGCGTGTGATTAGGACACGACTACGTACCTATTATCCTCTGGGAAAATATACATTGAATAAGAACTTCGCTCGTTGGTAAAGTTGTAGGGAGTTAGTCTTTCTATGAGGATCTTAATTTTTGATACGCGTTCCGAATTCGAAACAATGGAATGTTGTTGCTCTTTTGATGATTCACTTGGCTTTTTCGAATACTGACTGATCGAGTTTTTTCTCTTTTCACGTTCTTGCATATACTGTTGCAGCATATCGGTCTCGCCAATATTCGAATAGGACTTTTGCCACTTGTCTAAATCCAACTTGGAATTTGTATAAGACAGTGACTTTCGGGATGGCTCCAAGTTGTGTAGGTTCAGGTGGGATGTTTTCGTGAAGGCCAGCTCTATTGAAGACATTCGCCGTTTGCTTGGACCGCTCTGCAACTTTGAAGGCTGATTGAGGTTCTGATACATTTGAGAGTTAAATAAGCAAGCCGAGGCACGCCTACTTCCTGGACCACTACCAATACTCATTGAAGTAGATAATCGACGAATGGAATTCTGTGGACTTAGGCGATTTGTCTCCTTATTTTTAATGGATAAATTTGGCGTACTAGGCTTAAGGAAGGCATCTGCTCGTACTGAGGAACTGTCTGCCAACAAACAAGAGTTGTCACTGCCGTTATTTAATTGGTGTTCCAAATCTTCAGCCGTGAGAGTGTCAGATTTTTTTCTCTTCGAGCTTGTCCGCCGAAATCGCTTTAGACTAGGCAATCTTTGCAATGGTTCGCTGGGTTCTGGAATAGTTGAGCAGTGCGCGGTTGGTACACTTGTCATGACAGCCGTAGCGGTGGCAGAATTAGTTTCACTTCTACTGTGTGTGAATGACGGTAGTTGCAGTTTGGCTGCGGTTGATGATATAGTTGGCACATATATTGGACCAGATGTTGCTAAACTTGGACTTTTCGAAATATCGTCTATAATAACGCTGTGTACTCCTCCATTTAGAGGAGTTGTCATTAAAGAACTGTTTGTTCCAGTGTGCCCAAAGCTATTGATACTAGTATTGGTATTGCTTTCCAACTGGCTGGCATTCAAAATGTTTATGTGGGACTTATGCCCCAACACAGGAGATGGCGGAATGAGGTCAATTGATGGAATGCCTTCATCAAGAGAACGTTGACCAGTAAAAATGGTTGGAGGTCGTAATAATGATGGAGATCCCGGACTCTATAAGTGAGACAATAAGACAATGAGTTAGGTCCAATGTATTACAATTTGATAATCATAAATTCAATCCATTCTCGAAGTTTATTTTAGAATTATAACTTAAATTGCAGTTACAATTTTACACTGTAAACATTACAGTTTAAACAAATAGGTTGTGAGAAAATTCTTACCTCAGGTTTTTCGTTTTCCGGTTGTCCCCAATTTCTAAATGTCGCCCCCGTCTCTAGAGTAGTATTAGGTGAGTCTTGAGGTGTAGCTGCAGTTGTGGTTATAATGGGAGGTTCCCGTATAGGTCGAATTTTAGCTAGTCGGGGAACATCTGATCGTCTATCTCTAATTGAATATGTCTTTGTAAAAGATCAATTATTGCTATTAAAATTACACATGGACTTAATGGAAATTATGCTTTTACCTTTTTAAGTGCCTTTCTGTCCTCGTCGGCTGCTGTAGAGGCTGCCACCGCAGTAGTTGTATTAACGCCAGCAGATCTGTGAACATCCTTTTCCAATGATTTTCGATTTGTATTAGTAGGTGGAGTACTACCAGAATTTGTTGCGGTAGCATCTTTTGTCTGGTAGTCTCGATTGCTAGTTCTTTGCTTTTGTATGTTGCTCTTTGTTTCAATGAACAGTTCGGTAGCGTCCTGTTGTTGAGTGTTTTTTTTAGTTCGGAGAAACGCATGAATGTAAAGACATACTTACCTTACGAACATCTTCGGCACTGTGCCATCGATTACGAACCTCATGGTAACTTTCATTGGTCGAAGATGAATCAGCTTCACTATGCGATTCATCATCATACATAGCATCGCTGTAATTTTCGGCCAATGTTTCCTCGCGCAGTTTTTTAACTAATTCTCGTTGTTCGCGTTCACGACGTTCATTTCGCTGAGGGAATCAAAATTTCAAAATTAGACTTTTCTTTACGGACTTTAAAGCCATGGTCAATACTAAACTACATTGAATTGATGCAGTGATTTTAATAAGTTCCAAATAGAGCCCAATTTGGGCTAATGGCAAAGAGGAATCTTCGTCTGTATAAAATAAGTTTAATGGCGAGTAAGACAATTATTAGAATTAATATTTACTAGTTAGCAAATCAGAATTATTCCATTTTTTTTCACTTGGTTGCTTAACCCGTAAAAGATAAAAACCACAAAAATCTCTTTGATAAATATTTTCTCGGTTTGATTTCACTACATGTTTCCAAGTCGTACTTTAAATCGCTTATTTACTTGTATAGTGAAATAACTAAAAAAAAAAAATGATTTTTGAGTTAATTATACAGAATTGTTCGTTATATCATGCTTTATATAGTGTGTCAAAAATTCGTATTAATATCTTTTAAATTCACTGTTTGAGAAGAGAACACGTCATTATATCATTTTCTAGGTACCGGCATTTTTCAATGGAAAACCATCATATTTATACCATACACCAACCACTCTGCGGTACAGGGTATTAATGAGTTTGTGATGCCCAAAGTATTGTTCCTAGATCCAGTTTCAAGTATAAAGATCGACTCAGAATCACATTTTCTATTTGGCGATGTCCGTCTGTCTATCCTTCTGTATGTCCATGTAAACATGAACGAAACAGGTCGCAACTATCAAGAAAGTTGGCTGAAATTTGAAATTTAAGCTTCTTAGGACAAAAACTATTGAAATTGAAAAAAAGCGTTCAATTTTTAGATCTAGCACCCATTCAAACATCTGGTTCAATTTTTGGAATTTAATGGGTAAATGTATTTTGTATTCATAAATCATCATTTCAAATTTTAACCGGATCGGAGCATTTTTAAAAATAGTCCCCATACAAAACGCCTGTCGATAGTCTCTCAAAATACTTAAAAATTAAAGATATTTGACAAAAATTTTGGTTGCAGGTGTTAATTTTTTTTAAGTGGGTTTATTCTAGCTTGAGGTCATTATTTCCTTTACTAATTAAAACTATATGATATTCTCATAGAATAATTTTCACGAAAATTTTCTTTCTGTTTTAAATTTATTTATGCTGGTCACTAGACTTAGTCGACACGTATTTCGGAATTGGTCATATTCTATTTTTAAGACTTTTTAGCAAACATAAAAACCCAATACAACAAGTAGCAAAGGGACATTTTAAGACAAGAACAAATATTAAAAAAAATATTTTACAAAAATGTAAAATAAAGAAAACAGGATTACAAAGTGAAAAACTGTAAATGCAGTTTACTTGTGTCCTGTGTCGTTGACAGATTTAATAAATTGAAATCTTCGAAGAAGTTGAAAAATCCTAACGAAACGTAGGATGAAACTACATATAATTATTATTAATCTTTTATTTAAATACAAATGACCTTTAAAGCATGTTTAGATAGATTCTAAATATGTAAAAATGTGTAAAATAATAATAAGCAGTTTAACTACATTAAGTCTCTGGTTTCAAACGTATATTATCCAGTTCGTATTTGACGAAATTTTTTTATATTTGTTTAATGGTGTAATCAAAACCTTTTTGGACTTTTTGTTATTCTTCTATTAAAAATTTCTCCCGATATTTTAGTTAAATCGGTCAATAGACCAAATTCAATTCGATTTTACTCAAATTTTGTTAGCGTGTATTTTCTACACTAAGAAAAGATTAGGGGGACCCTTTTTTCTGCAAACTCTGGTGTAGGCGAACTATAATTTCCTTACCTGTTTTTACATAGCAATGTTTGTTATCTCTCGCCACAAACTCATTTTATCGTAACAGAACGACGAATATTTCTCTTTGCCTCAATTTGTATACTTATGCTAAAACTCTACCTCTGAACTGAATCCCTCAACCAAAATGGCGACCAATA
The DNA here is from genome assembly GCA_963921195.1 of Pegoplata infirma. Lineage (NCBI taxonomy): Eukaryota > Metazoa > Arthropoda > Insecta > Diptera > Anthomyiidae > Pegoplata > Pegoplata infirma. The sequence continues at coordinate 228,228,443 of OY992540.1, read as the reverse complement.
GGTTAAAGAGGACATAATTGCCAAAAGTCATTAGTGCCACAAAATACAATGCAGCCCAATGACTAGTCTTTTCCATGCCGTTGAACAGTACAACATTCCAGTCTTCTTGCGTTAAAATCTAGAAAACGATTCGGTGGCGTATAAGTGTTAGGATCAATGATTGGAATAAAAAAAAAATATACAACGAGCCTCTATAAAACATTATTATGATTTGAAATTAATTTTTACAGCGTTTCATAAACCAGGCTCATAAAAATGTTTTATATTTGGAAATTTAACAACTTAAAATACACACACACAAACGTTAAAGGCAAATAAATAATAATAATAATAATAATATTAATAAAAAAACGATCATAAAATTATATAAACATAAAAAACAAACAAAACCAAGAAGAACAATTTGCTGTTATTTTTTTTCTTTTGTTTTTTTTTATAAAAAAAAACAATGCAGTAGCCAGCGCACATCGTCAAGGAAGTTGATAATAAGAAACGGAAACGAGATCAAAGCAAAGCAAAACTGTGCTATCATCCTTGACTAAAACTAAATTTCCAATTGTCATACATTAAGAAATATTACCAAACAATTTAATTCGTGGTGTGATTTGTTCAAAGGCGTTATGATGAAATCTATATAATCAAACGCGAACTTGAGTTAAATTCCAGTTCAAAGTATTTGTTAACAACATTTATGTACAAGTACAGTATTCTTAAAAATTAGAAAAATTATTTAAAAAAAAAAAAACGTGCCAGCGTTTAAAGGTACTACCTAATTTAATTAGTGAAATGCAATAAATTTTTTTTTGATTATTTATTTTCTCAAAATGTATGTCTAAAATCAATGAAATATTTAAAAGCATATTAAGGAATTGAATTGAAAAAAAAACATGCATAAATTGCCAATAAATATTTTCGAAAAACAAAGAAATTGTTACTGATGATAAGAACAAAGTAATAGTGACATGGTAAATGACTGAATTTTTGATTCGATGATTATTAATCTTAAATTTATTTACAAATCACCGACTGACTACATACATGTGGTGTTGATGTTTATGAAAATCTTCGCATGCAATTCAATGTCATGTCACGCATACAAATGTGAGTAATGGTTAGCATAAAGTACAAACACAAATACAATTGGCTCCAATTATATTCACACATACATAGTAGAGTGTCCCGAATTATGGATTTTATTTTAAAAGCCCGTTGCTTAGAAAAACGTTGATTTTTGAATAAATACAACTGATTGGCATGAAATAACCGATCTTATCGATTTTGGATTAGTGAATCCAAATTAGTTTTTACCCAGAGGGCATCAAAAACTAGATGAAATTTGATACTAAAAATCAAACTAATTAAAATTGTGTTCTTCTTCTTTAAAATTGACTTAGGGCCAATAACATAAACGATTTAACCGGAAGATAAGTTGGGTTTAGTGCTAACCGGAGGCCAAATTTTTATGGGATTAACCGGAGGTTACGTTAACTTTGATTTAACTAGGTATTGCGTTAACCGGCATTAATATAATATACTAGCTGAAGCGCCCGGCGTTGTATGTAGCTTCTCCCCAGTAGCTTCTCTCCATTCATACATACTTAATTTTCTCATGACAAAACATACATACATGTCGTAAAATTTTGCTCATAACATTAACTCAGCGGCATCTACCGGGTCTAGCTGAAGCTTCTGGCGTTTGCCAGGTCGACTTATACATGAATATATAGCGCCACCTATCGGGTCCATTCCTACATGCACAATTTTATCATAACGAAACATACATACATTTTAAAGTGCCGTTTAATTTCACTGAAATGAAGAATTTGTTTAATAACTTCACCCCAGCGCCATCTACCGGTTCAAAATTTGTTCAGGAAACTTATTTTTGTTTAATAAATATGTTTTGTGAATTTTAGCCAAATCGTAACATAAAAAAAAATAAATATTGCGACTACAGCGCCACCTATCGGCGTTAAACTTAAGAAAAACCTGGCTCCAGACTAAACTAATATGGTGTTTAAGTTTGGTGTCAATCGGTCCAGCGGTTCTTGAATTTTAGTAACACGTACCCCGCACAAACGTTTTTACACAGAGATAACAGTTTAATTGTGCCAGCCGAATTTAGAGCCAACTGCATGTTTTAATTACAACAACCGAAATTTTCGGTTGCGATGCGAATTCGTCTGGCACAATTAAACTGTTTTCTCTGTGTAAAAACGTTTGTGCGGGGTACGTGTTACTAACTCAAGATCCGCTGGACCGATTAACACCAAACTTAAACACCATATTAGTTTAGTCTGAAGCCAGGTTTTTCTTAAGTTGGCTCTAAATTCGGCTGGTACAATTAAACTGTTTTTTCTGTGTAGCTTTATTTTTTCATTTAATTACAAATCATTTTTAATAATTTAAACCATACAAGGGACTATTTAAATAAATGGACTAATTAATTGACGATTTCATTGGCATTATATTGAAACTAATGCCAATGAAATTTTTAGCATTGGCATTGTTTCAATTTAGCATTAGCCCTGTTTTTTGCAGACCGGATCAAGATTTTGATTAACTTTATTTAGTTAAAAAATGGGTCAAATCAAGTCCAGAATTTTTTTTTATAATTTTTTTCTGAAATTACATACAATTAGTAAATGTAAACAGAAAAACCAATTAAGCTTTGTCCAAAATGCAAAGAATGAAAAATAAAGTTAGTTAAATCCTAGGATTAACTCGAATTTATTTATACCGTTTTACATTTTGGACAACGCTTAATTTTTTTCCTGTCTATATTAACTAATTGGATGTAAATTCAGAAAAAAATATAAAAAAAAATGTTGGACTTGATTTGATCCATTTTTTAACTAAATAGAGTTAATCCTAATCTTAATCCGGTCTGCAAAAAACAGGGTTAATATCTTGCTTGTTTTTCCAGGTACTGCAATTTAGGGGCCCAATAGGGTCTTGAGAATTTTAGAAACTGAATAACTAAAAAAACTATTGCTCTGAGGGTTTTCTAGTATTGGCAGACGAGTTCTAGAAACCAAGAGCTACAAAAATGCTTTTGAACTTTTTGTTGTGTCACCAATACTTACCGATGTGAAGAGGACCCGCGAAAGTATGGAGATTCAAAGAACCAAAAATGCCCTCCATTTTGCTCTATCTGGCTTAGTTTTCGAGATATCGCCATTTTAAGTTTTTTAAAAAAATATATATTTATTGTAAAAAAATGATTTGTTTATCAATTGTAAATAGTTTTTTTTAGGCATTTGTGCCGTTTCATTGTCACTAGTACAAATAATGCCAATGCCAAAAAATTTCATTGGCAATAAATGCTAATGCTTTTTTTGGCATTGGCATTAGTTCCAACTCATGCCAATGAAAATTCAATGCCAATTAAAAATTCCCATGTATGATTTAAACCTATCTGAGAACTGGTAACAATGACCGTCTTTGTCGAACATATTTTTTGAAAAAATTTTTTCGCGGAATATTTTTTTTTAATTTTTCTCTTTGAGGACTTCCCTTGTAAGATTACAGGAAAACCCAAGGGTAGAATTTTTTTGATGACAGATTCGAGTTCAGGGGCTCGAAATACATCAACATTTGTTGGCCTGGTTTCTGTGTAAGAATTATTTTTTTTGGGGGGTTGTGTTATTTAAATTTTCGCTGAATTTAGTTAAACTTAGGTATTTGACTTGTGTAAACTACTGAATTAAGGGCTGGTAACTTATCAAAAGCTAATCAATGATTAATACTAAGTAATCATTGATCAATTTCATATAAATTTGACGTTTGGAAACAATGATTAGCACTAATCATTGATTATTTTGTGATGAGTTACCAGCCCTAAGTCTTATTAAAATAATAAAAGTTAATGCTATGCCAACAAATGAAAAGTGAATTTGTATCGTTAAATATTCTACAAACTATTTTTTTAAAACTAAAAAGTATATTCACTATGTTTTCATTGTGTTTTTATTCTACAATTTTTCGGTGATATTTTTACTATTTTATTTTTGAATTTTGTTAAAAAAAAAAAACAAACAAAAACTCATAACAAATCAAACGATAGAAAATAAAACTAAATAATTCTTAAATTGTTGATTAAATTTTAAGGATTAAAAAAAAAAAATGATTGATTGCAGTTTTGACTAAAGTTCTCTTACTTGAAAGACTGTCACTGTTGCCCAGAGTATGTTGTTGAAGTGCTTACGATCACATTCACACTGAGGATGTTTGCTGATTATTTCGGGACACGTACATTCTCGCTCGAGACCGGAATCGTCCATAAATTTACAAAACTTACCGCCGAACAGATACATTCCCAGTATGCTGTAGGTTTACAGACACACACACACATACACAGATTATTATACACACGAGTAGTGGTAGTAGTGGTGGTGGTAGTAGTAGTAGTAGTTTTAGTTGATTTTATTGTAGTAGTAGTAGTATAGTTGTAGTTGTTAAATACAATCGTATTGAATATGATAATAAAAAATGATATGTATATTTGTTGTTAAATATTGTAAAATACATTGTATAAAATCTTAAAAACAAAAAAATAAAAATAAAATCTAAATTATTTAGCATTATCTTTTAGTATTAAAGGAAAAAAAAAAACTATGTAGTATTTATTTGTTGAGATTATAAGTAGTTTTAATTCATGTTATTTTTACTGGTTGGTTGTTTTTTTTTTTGGGTTCATTACTGTTACTGTTTAGTTAAATTCGTTTAAATAATATACTATAGTACATACAGTCGGTGAAAAAAATTTAAAATTTTACAAACAGTTGGATTTCTAGAATTAACAATGAATTAAAAAAAAAAAATCATCACAATTATTTTTATGTGATATTTATATCCATTGACAATTAAAAAATCGGGTTGAATGTATAACACTGTGCAATACGATTTTGTATTTTGGATGGGATAAAAAAAAACCTTAAAGTATGCCATGAGTAGACCATAACCCCCTAAGTATTTTGAAAACTTACAAGGACAGTATTCGTTATGAATCGATTTGCCTGAAACTTAAAATATACATATATAAAAGAGATACGGTTTATCGACCATATCAGACAATATTCGTTACAAGGACAGTATTCGTTATGAATCGATTTGACTGAAACTTAAAATATATATAAAAGAGATACAGCTTAACGGCCATATCAAACAATGTGGACCGATAACTCCCGAACTACCAGGAATATAGTCTAGAGCAAAACTACTGTCGACCTAAATTTAATAAAGATAATTTTGATATTTCGATACACCCTAAAATTTACAAATTTTCGTAAAAAAAATATTTGACGTAGTGAACGGCAAAAACTGTCATTTGTGTGTTCAGAAGTACCAAGTTTTAACGAAAAAAACGTAATTTTATGCAAAAACTTACAATTCTTTAAAATATCCGATACTATCGGTAGTATCGATAGTTTAAAAACAAACTATCGAAAATATCGAATGGTACGACCGTCGATAGTTTTGCAGCTATAGAAGGAGAGCTGTAATATTTTTCAGGCCGAGCTGTATGCAGTGTCAAAGGCAGCTAGAATTATTCAATGGGCCGATCGACTCTGGTGAGATCCTTATTTACATTGATAGTCAAGCGGCTTAAAAGGCACTAGGTAGTAGGAATATATGATCAAAAGGTGTCAGCCGTTTTCGTCAAGAGCTTCAGGCTCACATGGCACAACACTTTTTGAGACTGTACTGGGTTCAAGGTCATCAAAATTTTACGAGTGACGTGCATACAGGCCTGGATGCAATTTATTTGAAAATGAAAAGAAAATTTGAATGCAACGAGGATTTAAAATGAGAAATCAGCTATTACTTTATCTAAACGAAGGCCTTGTGGTGGACTCGCGGAGGAAATTTTCCAAAATAACTCCTGTATATGCAAAAAGGAGATCTCAGGAAGTATGTAGGCTTAATAACGGACATAATGGCTTGAAAGCTTATTTTATAACGTTAAAACGGATCAGCAGGGAAACCCAAAATATGCAGTATCATGTTTTTTCCTACTCATTGTATTGATAAATGGATAAGGTATTAATCCATTTCAGAAGATTTTAAGAAATCTGACATCGATTTGTTAGAGCATATGTTTGCATATTTTAGCCTTAAGAGCATATTTTTGCATATTTTAGGTTTAAGAGCATATTTTACAATAAGGTCATATTTTTAGAGCATTTTTTTTTATTTTTAGAGTATTTTTTCCATTTTTAGAGCACTCTTTTCCAATTTTTATACCCTCCAACCACAGTATGGGGGTATACTCACTTTGTCATTCCGTGTGTAACGCATCGAAATATCGGTCAAGGACCCCATAAAATATATGAAGGGCTTACTGCAAAAACTTGATAAGCAACATTCTATTTTTTGATGTTCTTCGCGTTCTACTGATACTCCGCAAACATATTTTTGGCAGAAGTCTAGCTTAAACCCATCGTACAAGTATCTTGGGTATGAAAGTTTAATAAAGTTATATTCTCTACATTATTTCAAAAGTTTTAAGGCAAAAATCACCATAAAATGTAGTGTTGCTTATCAAGTTTTTACAATAAGCCCTTCATATATATTATTGATCAGTGATTCTAAGACATTCTAGCGATGTCCGTCCGTCCGTCCGTCCGTCCGTCCGTCTGTCCGTCTGTCCGTCTGTAGAAGACACGATTCAGTCCAAACTAAACGAGCTAGACTTCCGAAGTTTGGCACGAATATGTCTTATATTCCTAGGCAGGTTAAGTTCGGAAATGGGCAAAATCGGACCAAGGGGAAAAAAGTTCCCCCTTGGAGAACTAAACCAACCCAAGAAAAAACGAATTTTTTGCAGGGTTTTTTGTACTTTTGCTGAGCAAATGCAACATTCTTATCTCAGAATAAGTTAAAAATCGCTGGGGGAAGGTGCCCCCTAACGTCTCCCACAACCCCCCCCCCCCCCCCAAAAAAAAAAAGACGCCCCTGGATTTTTTTCATAAAGAGTTTTTTTACATTTTGGAGGGTATAAAAGATTCGGCACAGCCGAATGTAACACTCTCACTTGTTTTTTTATAACAACACTTATTTTAAAAATTTAAAAACTTTTGTGTGATGTTTTTATACCCTCCAACCACAGTATGGGGGTATACTCACTTTGTCATTCCGTGTGTAACACATCGAAATATCGATCGGGGACCCCACAATCTAAGACATTCTAGCGTTGTCCGTCCGTCTGTAGAAATAACGATGCAGTCCAAACCAAAAGAGCTAGACCCCTGAAATTGGGCAAGAATATCTCTAATGTTACTGGTAAGGTTAAGTTCGAAGATGGGCAAAATCGGACAAGGGGGAAAAAGTTCCCCTTGAAGAACTAAAACGACCCCTGAAAAATACGATATTTTTACGAGTTTTTTTTAATTTTTGCTCAACAAATTTAACATTTGTATGTCATATTATGTTCATAGACCTGCGCTTGGACCAATGGGGTTAGAAAATTCGATTTTTTTCAGGCCGCCCCCTTTGGGGGCGTGGTTATAGAAATTAATTAAAAATAACGATAAAAATTTATTATTTAAGCGTAAATATAAACAGGTTTCCCCTACCAAATCCGCCGACCCCCCCCCCCCCCCCAAAAAAAAAAAAGACGCCTCTGCTTTTTTTTCTTAATAGTAAACGTTTTAGAGGTTATAAAAGATTCGGCACAGCCGAATTTAACACTCTTACTTGTTTTTTTTTAATTTTGTAAGTGTATTGAAATGTTCGTTTTGGTTTTGTTTTCTTGTCAGTTTCAAATGTCTGGTAACTCTACTAGAAAAAAATTACGGGGTTCTGACGATTGATTCTCCTTTGGCCTGTTCTTGCTTCATATCGGTATATGAAACTATGTTTTCTTTAGATCTGAGCGTAGGGTATATTCAGCAACTTTGTAGAAAATATTAAGGCAAATATTTTAGTAGAACATATTAACCCTCTAACTACACCCACATAACGGTATTCTAACAAATTGTAAAAAAATACCGAAAAAAAGGGGACATAATTTATTTTAAGAGCATATCGTCGCTGCGCCTAAAAATGGAGTCATGTGTAGTTTTTTTAATTTTTTTTTATTACATCTTTATGATCCCATATTGGTCATACGTATACTCACTGAACCGTTTTTTGATATCTCGATTAGTTCAAAAGTTAGTAAAAGGAGCTATGTGTTCATCATACAAAAAAAAAGGTCTGAAAAGGAGTTATGTGTTAAGCTACACATAACTTTTTTTGATAAAAAAAGTAACAGAACGTGACAAAATGGACCACTATTTTAGTAATATGAGGTTCATAAATAGCATCTAAGTATTTTGAATGAATTTGTCAAGATTTTTGGAAAATACTTGCATATTTTCATGCTGTTATCTAAATCCTAAATGGCAGGTAATCAAGCCTTGTGAAAGCAATTAAATCATTTGACGGCGGAAAATTTTAGTATCTGAAGTATAGAATCTTTCACAGATGTCAACTTATGTCAAAGCTCTTGAATAGTTACAAGATAAAACAAAAAATATCACCAGTTTTGCGAAAAATCTGTTGTTCGCTGTTTAATGAAGAGCTTTATAATATCAAAATTTCAAAGACCTTGTCTAACATATGTCGCTTTAAATCACCAATAAACTTTATTTAGTCTTTGTCCCTCTCGAAAAGAAATTAACAATTAGATTGTTTTCATAAACAAAAGGAGTTATGTGTAAAAAATATTTCCATTTTATTTAAATTTTGCTCCAAAAAGTACTTAAAAAAGGAGTTATACTTTTTTCATACTTTTTTTGTAGTATGTGGAGAGCATATCAGAACAAGATTTTTTTTATAGAACAAACTTTTAAAAAAAATCGCGAAGGGACGAAAATAAACAGTTTTTTTGCTCTCCTGAATACTTGCCCCACAACACATAACTCCATTTTTAGGCGCAGCGACGATATTTTTATTGTTTTTAGAGCATATTTTCCGTTTTTAAGGGCATTTTTTAAGCTCATAAAACGTGTTTTTTAGAACATATTTTTGGTTTCCCTGATGATCAGAGATGACTCGTGCAGATGGTGTGTCACTGCCTTGCACTTTATCTAAATGGATTAAATTGTTTTTGCTTTTACTTCTCAGAAAAAAAAATTAGAAACTTCAGTGGGTCATAAATGAAGAAATCCTTGGGTAGGTTTGGTCTAGTAATGGTGTACTTTAACATTGTTTTAGCCCCAACTTCGTGGCACAGTGTAATTTAACTTTTTTCCTGACTGGGGAACTTTTTATTTATTATGATGAATTTGGCTGATTAATAAATGTATGAATATATAAAATGAGTCCTACAATTTTATGTACAATATCAGTGGTTTCGACTTGACTAAATATGGGGTTTTAAATCGATGTATTTTAATGTGGAAATGTGTGATGACTGGGTGGAATGATATGTATTGAAAGAAATTGTAATGTTCAATATATATTATAGATGGAATTTTTCAAGAGGGGAATATGAGAGTAAGTTCAGATTAAAAGTGTGATGTTTGTTAAATGTTAAAGATACATTCGTTATTTTAAGTAAACATTTTTAATGTTTAACTTAAGTAACGATAGTTTTTAGTGGGAATTAAATTATGTATTTTTAATATTTTAGCAGACTAAAAATGGTGAAATGAACGTGCAATTAAATTCAACATGCTAAAAAAAATTATGAAAAATTCTACCAGCTAGATAGATATTAATACATATATTTACAATCTACACATAAAATATACATCAGAGTTTTCATTGGAAGTTGTTTGAAGAAATTTTTCAAATAAATCTTACCTGTTTGCCTTGATTTTGCCTGATGTTTTATTACAATGCCACACTAAATTAATTTAATACCAACCGAATACTAGCTAAGCTAAGCTCACTATTGTACTAACTTATTGAGAACTACAACTAATCAAGAACCTAACGAGTGTACAGTGTCCTATTTTTCAATTTATTATTATTATTATTTTTTTGTTACACAGAACACACCACAAATTAAAACTCAAGGTCAATAACAGCTGAACAAGCAAACAAAATAATGAATAAATAATTAAAGAAACAAAAAAAAATTGTAAAATTAATTAAAATAATGATTGCAAAATCATTCAAATAGCACAAACATACACATTTGTATAACCAGACTATTGATATTACTGGTATATACTAAGCAACAAAATCATAGAAAAAATAAATCCAAAAAAATAAATAATAATAAAAAAATATAATTAAAAAAATGTTTAAATAAATTATAATAAAAACAATTAAATTAACAAAATCAAATCATAAATATTCAACATAGAAAGTACAAAACGCATAGATAGATACATCTTATTTTATGACATTTTATAAGCAAATTAATATCTGATTATATAAAATCTACCTGAAACACTGTGACGAGTGCCCACAGCAGACTGTCGAAATTCTTACGATCGCATACGACATCTTCGCCCACTTTCTCGCAGAATTTACATCCGAATAGATTCATGCCAAGTATACTAAATTGATCGTACGATCGATCGATCATTAGTCGTGATGTAAACAATTCATAAATGTTTATTTTTTTTTTAATAATTTTTTTGTATTTTTTTTTTTTGTAATTGAAAATATGGAAAACATATACATATAATTTATGTTAAGGAGTATATTGTTGTTTTATTTTTAATTTAGAATAGAATTAGTTTAATTTTTGTTATTTGATTTAAAGTTGTGTTTTTAGAAATATTTTTAGTTATTATTTTTTTTTATTTATAGTTTTATTTTATCAAATGAGTTAGTAAGTGTAAAAGATTAACATATAGAAATAAGGAAGAAGGAGAAGAAGAAAAAGAAAAGACAACATAGTATAGGCATGGTGGAAAAATAGTTTATATAGTAAAATGATATTAATTAGTTGTAACAAATATTTTTTTTTTTTTAATTAAAAAAAAAAAATAAAACATAAACTTGTATAGATATTAACTGAACTGCTTACACTCAGAAAAAAATGAACTAAAAAATGGGAAAATAAACTAAATTCAAAGACAATTGATAATGATTTAGCTCCATTGCGATGTTTTCTTCTTTTACGTTCATATATTTTTCATAAAAATAAGGAACTAAACAAATTATTTAATATTAGGTCATTTAAACTAAAAAATTAAAACTATTTGATTTCAATTTAGTTCATACACATTTGAGGACCCGATTGGGTAAAGATCCCATTGGGTTCGGACACGATTTGATCATTGTAAAATTAATTAAACACGATTTAATGATTTAAAGATCATAGTTTTTAATCCAAAATTATAATCCGTTTCGCTCTTCTTGGCTTAGTTTTTGAGATTCGTGAATAAAAAAAAAAAAAAAAAAACTAAATAACTAAAAAACTATTGCTCGGAGAGCTTTTGGATATTTAGTGGTCGTGTTCTTCTTGTTAGGGAATTCCATTTACTGAGATATGAGCGTATTTAAATTTTTGAAATGTCAAAAGTCAAAGTCAGGACCAATTGGGGTTTACACATGTGAAGATTCTAAGAACTAAAAATTGCCCCAATTTTATCCTATCTGGCTTAGTTTTCAAGATATCGCCATTTAAAGTTTTTTGAAATTTCCCCAATTTATGAAAAATTTACTAAAATAATGGAAAAAATTTCCTCAAATCAAAGAATATTATGAACCAATTGGTAGTAAAATACGTCCTTAAAATAAAAAACATGAATATATCATAAAAATAAAGATTTTTTCATATATTTACGGAAACTTTCCTTAGCGGTTAAGAAAAACTAAAATATATTTAGTAGTACATGAACTAAATTTTAACTCCTAAAGTTTAGAAAATTCCTAAACTTTTAGTTAAGTTTTACTAAATCTCACCACAGGCGAACTTTGACAGAACCTTCGAAGTCCAAATACCGACTAGGGAAGACTGGGCGGAAAACTCTGTTATTACAGAGAATGCGATCTCAATCTTTACGGACGGATCGAAAATGGAGATGGGTACGGGTTCGGGAGTCTACTCTGAATGCCTCGAAATCGGGGTCTCATTGAGGCTTCCGGATAAGTGTAGTGTTTTCCAGGCTGAGGTGCTTGCAATTAACAAAGCCGCGCAGTTAATTATGACAAGGGATCTTCGTCCTTGCGTCATTAACATTTTCGTGGATAGTCTCGCAGCTCTGAAGGCCTTAGAGTCAAATACTGTAAAATCGGGAATAGTTTTGAATTGTATACAATCGCTTCGTCGAATCAGTCAGCACACAATCAAGCTAATCTGGGTCCCAGGCCACAGTGGGGTCGCTGGGAACGAATTGGCTGATGAGTGTGCGAGGAATGGCTCTGAATCGGTGGGGGAACGTGTAGAACCCAGGGATGGAATTGTTGATACAAATGTACTTTTTTTGATACTATTTAATGTTGAAAAATACGTTGATACGCCCGCGACTAATTTGATACATTTTTAAATTGAACAAATTTTAATTAATTTTTTATTGAAATTTTTTTCTTGCATTAATTTTTCCCCCATTTTCTACTAATTGAAATATGGTTATTCGTGGAGAAACTCTTTTTCTTAAAAGAGTTTTATTTATGTTGATGTATGGTCTAATGAATACCATGTATGATCTTATGACTTTTCACTTATTCCCTAGGAATAGTTTTTGTCTTAAGTTATATTTTCATATCTCTCATAGTTTTCGAGATAAGCTTAAAATGTAATTTTTATGACGTTTAAACGCTATTTTTCCAAAAACGGTTCTTGCGAAGATTTTCGTCGAAATATAGTAGTGGGGCACCCCAGATTCATAATCAACAAACAACTTAACGGTGTTCGCAACCTGTGGTTAAAGTTGGTTCGGCCGAGGGGTTTTGTTTAATAAATTTGTTTTTTACCGGAACAAATGTCAAATCTCATTTTTATTTTTAAAATACATTCATGAATTTTAAGTACCTGTTTCGTTTATAATTACTATTTTTTGGTTGTTTTAAATCAAAAAAGTACCTTGAGGGTCAAAAAAGTACAATTTAAAATCATTTTTGATACCAAATCGAAATTGCCATATTTCATCCCTGGGTTAGCCTATTAGTTGGAGTACTTACAGGACACTGTATGATTGGCCAAATGGCCGTGCGTATGGGAATTTCTGATAGGGACTATTGTAGGAGCTGTGGGGAAGTGGAGGAAGAGGAGTCAGTGAAGCACTTGCACAGAAAAAACAGTTTAGTTGTGTCAGCCGAATTTAGAGCCAACTGCAAAGTTTAATAACAACAACCGAAAATTTCGGTTGTGATAACCAAAATTTGTATTGAAAATTTAACTTCTGTTGGTTCAAACAAATTTCGGTAATTGCAACTGAAAATTTCGGTTGTTGTAATTAAACTATGCAGTTGGTTCTAAATTCGGCTGGCACAATTAAACTGTTTTCTCTGTGTGCTATGCGAATGTCCGGGTCTAATGAGGAGCCGCCTTAAGCATTTAGGGCAAAGATTTTTCGATGACCTGGACTGCCTAAGCGGTGTCTCATTGACGTCTCTAGCGGAATACCTCAGGGAAACGGGGTGGTTTAAAAAGTAGAACTTTGTATCAGAGAGGGAGAGGGGAAATATGATTAGGGGAATCACAATGGACCTTATGGCCTCCGAGTGAACTCGCCAAATGGCGAGCGCCCATCCAACCTAACCTAACCTACTAAATTTTGGGAAAATTATGAACTATTTTTAAGGAAGTTGTGACCCAAATTTATTTAGGTCTTTTTTGAGTGTCTGACTAAAAAAGATATATTGTGTCACTTGTTATTATATCGTTAGTTGATTTTTTGGAAAAAAATTCTAAAAAGCTAGTGTTTGCGGTTCTACACCATTTTTAATTGAAATTGAGAAAATTCCAAATGAAATTGAGAACTTCTATTTGAAATTGAGAAAATTCCATATGAAATTGAAAATTTTCATTTGAAATTGATAAAATTCCATATGAAATTGAGAAATTCTATTTGAAATTGAGAAAATTTCAAATGAAATTGAAAATTTTCATTTGAAATTGAGAAAATTCCATATGAAATTGAGAAATTCTATTTGAAATTGAGAAAATTTCATTTTAAATTGAGACTTTCCATTTTAAATTGAGAAAATTTCATTTGAAATTGAGAAAATTTTATATGAAATTGAGAAAATTTCAAATGAAATTGAAAAAATTTCAAATGAAATTGAGAAAATTTCATATGAAATTGAGAATTTCCATTTGAAATTGAGATATTTACATATGAAATTGGGAAAAGTACAATTGAAATTGAGAAAATTTTCAATTGAAATTGAGAATTTCCATTTGAAATTGAGAAATCTTCAAACGTAACAAAATTTTTCCATTTGAAATTGAGAAAATTCCAAATGAAATTGAGAAAATTCTAAATGAAATTGAGAAAAATTTAAATGAAATTGAGAAAATTTCAAATGAATTTGAGAAAATTTCAAATGAAATTGAGAAAATTTCAAATAATATTGAGAAAATTTCAAATGAAATTGAGAAAATTTCAAATGAAATTGAGAAAGTTTCAAATAAAATTGAGAAAATTTCAAATGAAATTCAGAAAATTTTAAATGAAATTGAGAAAATTTCAAATGAAATTGAGAAAATTTCAAATGAAATTGAAAACATTTCAAATGAAATTGAGAAAATTTAGAAATTTTCTAAAAATTGGGATTACTCCAAAATGAAGTCCTTGACTTCACTGCAGTGCACTGTAACATTATAAGAATTACCTGTTAAAAAATGTTCCTGTACTAAAAAGAAAAAAAAAAAATAGTATGCTTTGAAATCTAATGCCATAAAAAAAATTAATGCAATATTATTTGTGTAAAAGTTTTTGTGGAAAATGGAGTTAAAGGACAATTGCGGTATTTGCTTAGCAAACATGACTCGTGGAAGCGTAATGCGTTTAGTTCCTTGTCGTCATTTGTTCCACGAGAAGTGTATGCAAAGATTAGATTTGAGATGTCCGTTGTGTAGAGTTGTATATGATGGTAAGTATTTTTACATTTTTTTTACAGAATATAACATTACGAATGTTTTTTTTTTTGTTTTTTAGATGCGGAAAGAGTTGCAAGAAAAACCTACAAAAAATATAATGAACAAGACAAGCTCCGTCTTTTAGATGCTGCCAACCGTGGCAACGACTGGATAGAGTTGGCAGCATCACTTGAAGTTTGCTACTCTACTGCTCACCGCTGGGTAACAGGCGGTGTTGAGGAAACCCCTTTAAAAAGAGGTGGAGGAAAACCACGTGCGTTAAATGAAAACGAAGTCAATGCTATTTTGGCCTGGGTAGAAAACAAGCCAGACATCACTCTCAGCCAGATATCTGAACAAATTTTTACAAACTTTCAAAAGCGGGTGGCCTTATCAACTATCGGAAATACTCTACACGGTAAATATTATTCCATCAAAACCTTACATGTAGAACCAGTAGCTATGAACTCAATTGAAAATAAAACAAAAAGAGCTGCTTATGTGACACAGCTCAACGGGTTCATACGATCGGGAAAGCAAGTAGTTTGGATAGATCAAACTAATTTCAACCTATTTTGTCGAAGAAGTCATGGGTGGTCCAGAGTGGGGTCTCGTGCTGTAAAAACCGTTCCTACATCTAGAGGCCCAAATGTCCACTTGATAGGAGCAATTGGTACATCGGGAATTGTTTGTATGGATAAACGTAGAGGTTCTTTTAATGCAAATCTTGCAAAAGAATGGGTAGAAGGGGTATTGCGTAGATGGGTTGAGCAAGGCAACCTTTTGTCGGACCTGGTTTTAGTGTGCGATAACGCCCCATGCCATAGCAGATTGGAACACGTTTTCGAAAACTCAGCTGCTACTCTTCTTCGATTGAGCCCCTACTCACCTATGTTAAATCCGATAGAAACAATTTGGTCCAAGATTAAAATTCATGTAAAGACTGAAATGAACGTTCCTAACTTGACTCCACCAAATATTGGGGAACAGCGCCTTATTTATTTGGAGCAACTTATAGATGAAGCCAAAGCAACAGTAACCACTGGAGATTGTAGCCGAGCAATACAACATTCTACGACGTTTCACCAACCTGCTTTGGAAATGGAGAATATGGAAGTTGGCCAATAATTATTGTTAGTGTTAACAAATATTGTTCTTTTAGTCACAAACTATGTTAAGTTTCCTTTTACTTTCGTGTTTTTGCAATTTCAGTTTTGTTTTTCTTAATTATCAATAAAAAAATATTTAAAACATTAAAATTTCTATATTCTCAATTATTAATTAAATTTTATTATAAATTTGATGAGAAAATTTCTTTATTTCACTTGAAACTTTCTTAATTTGATTTGAAATTTTCTGAATTTCATTTGAAATTTTCTGAATTTCATTTAAAATTTTCTCAATTTCATTTGAAATTTTCTCAATTTCATTTGAAATTTTCTCAATTTCATTTGAAATTTTCTCAATTTCATTTGAAATTTTCACTATTTTATTTGAAATTTTCTCAATTTCATTTGAAATTTTCTCAATTTCATTTGAAATTTTCTCAATATCATTTGAAATTTTCTCAATTTCATTTGAAATTTTCACAATTTTATTTGAAATTTTCTCAAATTCATTTGAAATTTTCTCAATTTCATTTAAATTTTTCTCAATTTCATTTAGAATTTTCTCAATTTCATTTGGAATTTTCTCAATTTCATTTGGAATTTTTTCAATTTCAAATGGAAAAATTTTGTTACGTTTGAAGATTTCTCAATTTCAAATGGAAATTCTCAATTTCAATTGAAAATTTTCTCAATTTCAATTGTACTTTTCCCAATTTCATATGTAAATATCTCAATTTCAAATGGAAATTCTCAATTTCATTTGAAATTTTCTCAATTTAATTTGAAATATTTTCAATTTCATTTAAAATTTTCTCAATTTCATTTGAAATTTTCTCAATTTCAAATAGAAAGTCTCAATTTCAAATGAAATTTTCTCAATTTCAAATGTAAAGTCTCAATTTGAAATGAAATTTTCTCAATTTCAAATGAAAAGTCTCAATATCATTTGAAATTTTCTCAATTTCAAATGGAAAATCTCAATTTCATATGGAATTTTCTCAATTTCAAATGTAAAATCTCAAATTCAAATGAAATTTTATCAATTTCAAATAAAAATTCTCAATTTCATTTAGAATTTTCTCAATTTCATATAGAAAGCTCTCAATTTCAATTGGAAATGGTGTAGAAATCCAATACAGGAATTCCCAGGAATACTATGATTTAAAAAAAAAGTCGACTCAAAAAGTGATTCTGAGTTGATCGGTGTCCTTGAAATTCTGTCTAGGACCAATATTTCGGGCAATTACAAACATCGGCGCAATCTCATTATACCCTGTATTACAGATTGGTGTAGGGTATAGAAAAAGGGTGTTTTAATGAGGTTGTTTTAGTTTTTTAAGGGGGCATTTTTTTCTTCCGGATCTGATTTATCTCATCTCTGAAATTATTAATGGAGCTAATCACGTAGAACAAGAAACAATTGAGGATGGATAAACGACATAAAAAAATATAATTTTGAAAGAAATTTGCAATTTTTTCTTTACTATATTATTGAAGAGTGTTGTATAATCCAGAACCATTAAAAAGTATGGACAAATTTTGAGCAACAAGACTTCAAAAATCGACGATAGCACCGCTCAACAAATCGAAGGTTTTTGGCTCCGGTTTAAAGTTTCACATACAATTTTAAAAGATTTTGACTCGCTGATTCCAAATCTGTGCTCCAAATTTTTCCATCACGTCTAGAATTTTAATTATTTGCTGTTGAAAATGCGAAAAATTGCGATTTTTGTCTATTTTGGAAGCCTGCACAGCAGCCACTGGTTCGAATAAAAATCTGGTATAAAGCGTTAGAGTAGAATTGAACTATGATCTCAAATATATGATCAACAAAATATGAAGTTGTTGCACTATTATTGGTCGAACATGTATTTAAAAAAACATGGAAAAAAATTAGAATAAGCACCATTTTTAAAAGGCTCTAAAACAAAAACCAGATGATCAATCTTAACTGTGATGAGCTCAAAATTTAGGCAAAAGTTCATTCTTTCTTATAGACTTTTAAACCCATAAAAGATATCTTCCGGTTTATACGAAAAATAACACAGAAAACTTAAATTTGTAAAATATTTTTTTTTTTTTGTTTTTCTTTGAAAAATATAAAAAAAATAAGGTACCTTACCTTTTTTACAAAAATGGTAATTTTAACAGTATCATTTTAAAACGCAAATGTAACCCAACCAAACGCAATAATTTGAAAAAATTTGTTTTCTATGTTAGAGACCAAAGACAAATTATGCTTTTGCGCTTTATACCAGTTTTGTATTCCACTGAATGGCTGCTGTGCAGGCTTTCAAATAATGCAAAAATCGTAATTTTTCGCATTTTAAACCGTGAATAACTAAAAATCTGGACGTGATGGAAAAATTTGGAGAACAGATTTGGAATCAGGAGATCAAAGTCAACTAAAATTGATCACCAGAATTCAAACCGGAAAATGAGTGTTGAGCGGTGTAGTCATCTATCGCTTAACGTGATCATAGTTTAGGATATGACCATAAGAGGTATTTATGCCAAACTTCAGGAGAGTAGCTTTTTTTCTTTTGGAGTGTATAGTGTCTTCCACAGGAATACTGAAGGACGGACGGAAAGACGGGAGGACGGTGACTAAAACTGACTTTCAATCATTATCAAAAAAAAAAAAAAACACGCTTCTGAGTTTTTGCAAGTATGCGATTGTTTTTAACTAAAAATCAAAAAATAATGTATGGAAAAGTTAAAGAAAACTTTGTATTTGCTTAAAGTAGTGATAATAGATTAAGCTTAAAACTAATTTAGTTATGATTTAAAAATTTTTATTTATTTTTTTATGTGTTTAAATTTTAAATGTATTAATTATAATTAATTTATTTAATAATTGATATTAAATTTGGTTGTATAGAAATAGCAACAGTAAATAGTATTAGCATTGGTAATAGTAGTAATAGTAGTAAAAGTAGTACATAGTAGTAGCAGCAGCAGCAGTGGTAGTTATTATAGTTATAAAGTACTTAATTAATTAATGAAATGATTTCAAAAATTCTAACTACAATTACTTGAAGAGACAACAAGGAATCTAACTAGTTTTTTAAGTAACTGTTCTATTTTATTTTATTTTTATCGATATTATTGATATCAATCAATTAAACAATCTCCCAAGTACGGTCTACAAATTAATGGGCAAAACAATTTTTTGTAATGAAAAGATTCTTTTGTAATTTTTCAATATTTATTGGTTTTATTTTTTGTTTGTTTGGTTTTTCGATTATTAGTTTTAAATAGTAAAACGCTAAATCTAAAGCTAAAATACACACAATTAGTTAATATATATGTACTAAATATAACGATGATACTAATAAATGAACTGAATAATGGTACGAAATTGAAATGAATTGAAAATTAAGAATACGATTTGTATCCAAATGTAGTGTGAATTGAATATTTGTTTGTCATCGTTCCACAGTAGACCCAAAATTTTTAGCATTAAAGGGTGAAAAGGTGTTTACGAAAGTATTTTTTTGTTTATTTTTTTTTAGAACAAAGCAAAGCTTTTTATTTAGGTGAAAAAATAAATTAATTAAATAATTACAAGAGTGTCGACAACAGTTACAAACAATAAAATAAATAAATTTAATGTGTGGTGACGTGGCGTGAGTGAATGTGATTTTGTTCTGATGAAACATTTGGAAATATTTAATAAATTAATGTTTTAAGTAAATAAATCAAAAACACATTATAGCAAATGAGAGAATATAAGAAGAAGAAGAGCAAACCGTTGCGGTATCGAAAAATTTTAATAAAAAATTAAAAAAAAAAAAATAAGAAATATGTTAATTAACTAACTACTACTGGTGTTTGAAAAAACACCCACTTTTGATTACTAGTTAAACGTATTTAATAAATATTTTTCATGTATTATTAAATATAGAGAGAAAAGAACGAGAGTGAGGAGAGATAGAGAGAGAGAGAGAACATAATAGCAGGGGAGAATTTCTTGGGATAGCCAGATGTGTTTATGAATCAATGATCAATGTAACCACAGATGTACTTATTTATATTGGACATGGCTCACATATGACAAATGTCTTAGGGAAAAGGTCTTCACTGTATGGATTCAATCCGTAATCTAAACTATTATCTGCAGATGGAAGGGAATTTCAAATAACTTATAATACAACTTTATAAAATAACACTATCAGACGAATACATACATAGTATTTATTTGTTTATTTATGATCGATTATCAAAATTTTTTTTAATATCCTTTGAAACTGATTTAATTTTTTAATTTAATTTTATAAGTTGGGATTTATGGGATACCCACATTTTAAAGTATGTAAATTAGATCTGAATAAATCCGTTTGTGGAAGATGGGAGTCATATAACAAATTATTTCTTAACAGTCTAAAAATTTAGCATTGATGTGTGCTTAATCCGAACGATTAAAGTGGTCTTAAAATTTCTCTCCGATTGCTTTATGTTCCCGCAAAAAGGAAATTGAAAAACAACTGGGCTCTAGGTTCGTTCACAAGATTTATTCAGTCCAATTCTACTGATGAGCTACTTTGAAGAATACAGGGAACTGTGTCTATATTACGAAGGTATAGAAAATGGCATCGATGTGTATCACTGGAGTTCTTCGTACTATACGTACCTACTGCTGCATCAAAAAATTCTACTTTACCTAATGTCATTTTACATATTGGGTAGGCAGTATGCGACAACGTCAGCAATCCGACTAAATAGTACACTGAAATGGAATATAATATAATACCACAAAATGTGGACTGTGCTTCCTATATGAGTCTTTTTGAGTTCCACTTTACCACTACGATATCATCCAGAGAGTCTTGAATGCGGGACTTTAGGGAAAGCAGAGCGTCCATAAATAAAGCTGCAGGAACAAGTGGTCTTTGGAGTCTATTCGATGGAGTTTGGGTTGAGCCTTTCTCGGAGTTTGACAAATCATTGCTGTGTTTAATAGGCGGAGATGCTGGCAATAAAGGAAGTAGCTGACTGATTCAAATGCAATGTCTTGTCTACAACCGCAGTCAACATATATTCTGACAGACAAGTCCCTGAAGTCAAAGTTCCTGAAAACAAGGGTCCCACAGCACAGGGAAATTCCAGGGAATTGAAAAGCCAATGAGTTTGAAAGACTGGGAACTCTGAACGGAATTAAAATCTTTTGGTATGACTCTAGAATTTTACATTTGTACTCAGAGAAAGACACATGGATAGACGTGTGAGACTACACAACAGATTTGACCTTCTCATAATCAGAAGTACACAAGTGAGCTGCTATCGCTTTCAAGATTCAAGAAGTCTTGCAAAAATAACAAACAAATAAATTAAAAACAGATAAATAATTTTCTTAAAAATTATTCTATGACAATATCATGTTATTAATTACTAAAGAAAAATAACCTTGAGCTATAATAACCCAACTTAAAATTTTGGATTAAATGGTTTATCAGTATTTCAAAAAAAAATTTAATACAATTCTGTAAGCCGATTTCTTGTAAAATTTGAGCAACAAAAATAAAATGTTGGATTTTTTTTTTAAAGAAACACACAAACATATTTAAATTGCTGAATCATAAGGAAACTTTCACGGAAACTGACTTTGAGAGTCATGAAAAGAAATTACTGGAGAATTAAAAAAAAAAAATATTGATAATCGACCATAAAACTTGAATTGTGAATTTCAACAGATAAAAAAAATGCTTAATGACGAATATTTTTGCGTATGCTCATTTTATGAAAGTATAATAGGACCAGTGTTTTTGAACATTATTTGAAAATGGCCATTAGTAGTGATTGCGAAAAGACGTAAAATGAGTGTATTCCTTAATTATAATAATCTTAACGTTGACAAAATATAATTGCATTTCAACTCACCTAAATATGAAAATAAAGAGAACCAGCAGTGAGAAGAACACAGCTACATTGTCCATGGTGCGCAGCATGACAAATAATTGACGTCTTAAATTTGGCATGAATCGAACTAATTTCAGAATGCGCAACAGGCGAAAAGTACGTAATACGGAAAGTCCAGAACCACCACCTCCAGTGGCATAACCAAAAAATTGCTGACAAATTTCAATGCCACTAAGGAGTGTTCAAATGTACAGTTAATTCTTGTACTATTAACGCAATAAGGAGCCACTTACCTCAGAATAACAATAACACCATCGAAAACATTAAAACCATTGGCTATGTAGCGAAAAGGTCCTTCTGCTACCACTTTCAATAACATTTCTACAGCAAATATTCCAGAAAAAACAATATTGCTTGTTTCTACTATGACGGTCAATTCCTCGGGCTGATTGTGATATTCGATACCCATGGAGAGTGTATTGATAAGGATGGCTAACAGGATGCCTTGTTGAAAGTACTTGTGCTCTACCAGACGCTTAATATAGCGACGGACCAGGCCACATACACGTGATATGCAGCGATAAGTTGCGATTATTGCACGCATAAGTCTCGATCTCTTTTTCTTTCTTTTCTCATCGAGAGGAGATAGCGCATTTTGATAGAGATCATAACAGCATGAATAATCCTCCATATAGTTTCCGGTAGTCGGTGCACTGGTACATATTGTGCCACCATTTGAGTTGATGGCATCAAATGGTTTTTTGTTTTTCTCACCATGGACTGCATAGCGTTTCTGATTGTGTTGTTGCTGCTGCTGATGTTGTTGTTGCTGCTGCTGTTTTTGCTGTTGCTGCTGTTGTTGCTGGTGCATTGACAAACTTGTGTTATCCAGGTTTTGTTGATTTTTTATAGCCTCGGCAGTGTGAGGATCACAACGTGCTAGTGATGAATAGAATGACTCTAGCGTACTTTGACCAGTGGGCAAGGCTGCTGAAAAGGCCACAGAAAATGCCAAAAGTTCCTGACAAGTCATGGCGTCATGTATACCAAGATCCGAACACTCGGCATAAGGATTTGTGATACTGGCCAATGTTTGTGGTAGGTTTACCTTAAAAAAAGAATTCATTGTGTTTTCATTTCCAAAAAAAAAAACGTTGCACTCACTTGCCAGATGCTGCCATCACCGGCCTGCGTCATTTTTTCAGACGAACATACCGTTTTCTCAACACTTTGTGGCTGCTCCTTTAGCGCTGGTGGTGTGTGCAACAATACATACTCATTGAACATGACAGAAGGCCGGCGACTAACTGATGTTGGTGGACTTAAGAAACCAGATGTACAGGGATGTGTCTATAAAGATACAAATGCTTATGAATAGAACTGAAATTAGCACTTTAAATATTTTAGATGGACAAATGGATTGCTTAAAAAATGATATATTGCAAAGCTGGAAGGAAGCATTTTTTTCAATATTGATTTTTATTTACAATTGGCCGAGGGAAGTTAACGGATTAAATATATATATTACGAAAAGAGGTAAGTAAGTACGTTACAAAAAAAGATAATTGGATAATGGTGCTGCAGTTAGTTAGTATACCTTGCCTAGAGTTCCCAGCTGGAGCTAAAATGCCACAACGATTACAAAAATGTGAAAAGAGATTTTTTTTTTAATTAGGTCTTATAGTTTCAAGAAATCGTTTCAAAAGATTCAAAATAATGAATTGTATCTATGTACATTTGAAGAAAGTATGTTGTATAGGAATTTCTTAAGAATTTTGATTGGTTTATGTTTGTTAGTTTTTACATATTTTTCACTAATAAGTGTGGACATTTTTTTTTCATCCACTTTCATGTTGTGTTTTTAATTTTGCAATATTTACTCAATTGTGTAATTGTAATATCAATAGTTTTTACTAAACGTGTGCTCTGAAAAGAATAAGATATGGCAACAACTTACAATTAATTGATCGGAGTCCATTAGATTTTGAGGAAATTTTAATAGAATGGTTTTTTGCTTGGGCGCTGCAGTTTCTGTTTCCAATTTCAACTTGTTAGAGATTTTCTTGTTGTTGCCATTTCGTCCAGCGATCATACTGGTATTTTCTAAAGATTGTTCTGAATTTTCAGATGAAGACTGCTGCTGCTGTTGTTGGCTGTTAGTGCCTGTGACACCATTGTTAATTCCATTTATCAAGGCCACCATATTGCCAGGTGTCTGTGTGGTAGAACTAGAACGGGACTGTGGGTTTTGTTGCTGTTGTTGTTGACTCTGTCCAGTTGAAGATGTGACCATTTGTTGTTGTTGATTATGATTGTTATTACCGCTACCGCTAACATTATTATTCGAGTTGAGCGGTACCATCACAGTTATCATTTGATCTTGTATATTAGACGGCTTACGGTTGCCCGAAGCATACTTTGGACATTTTGCATGGTGACATTTAATACGTGATGGCGAAAATGTTAGATTATCGGCATTGGGAAGTAGACCTTCTTTTCGTTGTTTTTGTTGGTACCTATTATGGCACAGAATGAATAGGCCAAAAATCAAAAAAATTTAGTCAGTTTATTGACAAATAATTGACATTACATAGATTGATTTTACAACATCTTATTAAATGACAGTAAAAGTTGGATCTTGGAAATATTTTTTTTTGTATATTTTTCCTAACTGTTGCTAAACTTAATGAATTTGTAATGATTGTGTATTAAGGTAATCACAGTAAGTTTAGTTTGACGTTTTTTCTGAAATAATAAATCTCACTATTTCTAGCGAAACTCGAATTTTTTTTAGAGAGATAAGTGCGTTTTTAAATTTTCGGGAATGGTAAATTTTTTAGATTTAAAATTAGCGTCCATAAGTGAACACACTTTTAAAGCCGTGTCATCAGATCTTAAAGATCTGGAGAAAGATGAGATCTAGTGGGTAGTATTTACCACACCAATTCTGAACTAGATAATTCTGAACTAGATCGGTAAAAAAATCGTTGAGTTAGAGGCGGTCGATTTTTGACGTTTTAGTCAGCAGGTTCCAAAATCGGATTCATGTAACTTTTCAGCTATTGCATTTAGAAAATTTTGTATAAAATGTTTTTGACGGAGTTTTCTTCAATCTTTAAAAAAAAACACAATTCAAGACTCCAAAATTTGACAGACATTTATCCAAATCAAAATTATTTTTGAGTTTTTTCAAAAACTACTTTTTTTACTTTTTTGTTATTAAAAGAAAGTTTATGTTTTTCCTATGAGGCCAATGGGGTCCACCAGTATTTTAAGTCTGTGTAAAATATAGAATTACATAAGGGAGTTTAGCATCGTTGATTTCAAATTCTAATTGAAAAATTTAAAATTAAAAATGGCGGATATAATATGGCGGACATATTTTTTTATTTATTAATTTTTTGAGTTTAATTTTTTTTTATAAGAGACTAGGTTTCGCCAAATAAAAATCAAATTTAAAATGCGGACTAAAAATGGCGGCAATAATTTTCTTATCGAATCATATACATACAGTGAGCGACAATACATCGGAAACTTTTTTATAGTAAATAAAATTTGTTTAAGACAAAGTTAACAATACTAAACAGAAGCCCTGTTTTTTTGCAGACCGGATTAAGATTCGGATTAACTTTATTTAGTTAAAAAATAGGTCAAATCAAGTCCAGAATTTTTTTTATAATTTTTTTCTGAAATTACATACAATAAGTATAGAATGAAAAATAAATTTAATTAAATCCTTGGATTAATTCAAATTTATTTATACCATTTTACATTTTAGACAACGCTTAATTGTTTTCCTGTTTCTATTAACTTATTGGATGTTAATTCAGAAAAAAATATAAAAAAAATTCTGGACTTGATTTGACCCATTTTTTAACTAAATACAAGGCACATTCGATTACCTCAAATTTGTTACACAGTGTTATAAAACAAATTCTTTTTTTGTGAGATTATTTTGAGACTTACTGCGATTACCTTAATTGCGTTTCTGTTACATGAAATTTTTTTAAACTAATTTTGTAACTACTTCAAGGTAGAACAATTTACATGTTTTGTGTTTTTTAAGCAAATGTAATTTAGAAGAGTGGCCAATATTTTATTAAAATTTCACTTTTAATAAGTTTTCTTACATTTGCTTTAGAAAGAAATGATCTCTGACCAATGAGTAATAATGCCGAATGCAATTTCTAAACTAAACTATTTAAACTTTAATTCAGCTTAAAATAATTGCGGAAGGCATGCATTAAAAGAAAAACACAAGATAAAAATAAATTGATAATAACAAAAATATAAAATTAACTAAAAAAGTAAAGAAAAAAACAAAGAAACGAAATGGTTGCAACTAATTTATTGAACATTAACTGATGGACCGACTATGATAATTTATTTTTATTTATTTTTTTCATTCATAAATTAAATAATTCGTATGCCATATTGTTTTGTAAATATATTTAATAATGGAAAAATTATGATCAAATCATTTGCTCATCATTTGTGTTTTTAAAACTTTGGAAATAGCGTTTATAAATTTTTTTTGTTTATCTTGTATATGAGTGTTATATAATGTAAAATTTAATTTACAAATTTGTTCGTATCCAAGGTTCCGTTAAAGGCCAGCCGCATACAGTTTCATTTAAATTTAAAGATCTACTGGTATTTCTATATACATTTGCTTCAAGTAGGGATACAAATAGAACCATATAGTATTAACAGTTAGTAATGGAAAATCATTTGGATTTTATGATACATGATATGTTACTTTTGCTATATTTTTTTTTTTTTGTTTTTTTTAATTTTCACCTACGATACATGCTGTATTAATTCGCTTGCCTACACTGTTTTCCTTTTGGCTTTGGGGAACACCTTGTCCCTCGCGATAAATATTTTCAAATTGATTTATTATGATTTTTGCACTTTAGTAATACAATTTTATCATTATTTAAATAAATTTTTTATATCGACGCCCACAAAAGGATCGGGACAAAAATGAAAAAGTTTTAATCCCCTTAGTCCAAGTGCCACTACACACGTGAGTATACCTCAATTCCATGGTTTGGGATATACTCAAACAATTTAAATCAATTATGTTGATTTCTTTAATTTTATCATTACTACTTCAGCATACGGTGTGTATTATTAATAATAGCATAATGTGCTCGATTTTCGAATACGATATCACCATTCACATAATTTTCAAAAATTTGATATTCTTTCGAATTTTAAGATTTTTAAATTTGTTCTTGTGATTATTAAAGATATTAACTATATCTTTAATTTTTAGAAGAAAAAAAATTTTAAATCTTAAAACGTGAAAACGTATTCAAGAATCGAGCACAATATATAAGTGCGTATTATTAATATTATTTATTGTGTGTTGCATATAATACATTACTAATACGCACCCGTACACTTAAGTTATTATGATAGAATAAAAAAAATATTCTAAAATCAACTAAATCGATTTAGTTTTTGTTTTAAACTGCATTTTTAGTTATTCCACTGAATTTTTGCTGGAATTTCTCCACTTTTTCTCTGTAGATGATTCTTGTACATTTTATTAAAGGCACAAAAGAAAAACAGTTTTTGCAGCGCCCAATACAATTTAACTTTTTATATACATATATCAGTTTTTAATGGCCAAATTATAGACAAAAGTTTCTTTTATGTTAATTTTATACTGAAATTTTAATTGTCTAAAAAAATACTGGAATCAACTTCAAATGTAAAATGTACTAAATGAATATTGAAAGTAAACAAGTGATTCAACTGAGTGCTTATAGTAATGGAGTCCAGGGTTTTAAATCATGGTGAAACTCAAAGTAATAAAAAACTGAAAATAAAATTGAAACTACATCCAGCATACTTATATAATCTGTACTTCTTTATCATTCGCCGTTTGAAGCGTCGCCATAGATGAGCAATATATTTGACAATCTCGGCATAGCATGTAGCAGGTTCGGAATTATTCGTACTCGAGGCTAATGTAGATGTAGAGGTATAGCGTGCCCTTTCTTGTCGCATACGTTCCATTTCACGTTTTTTAGTCTCACTGAATTGAGTCGCAATGACGACTAAACATAAATTGATCATAAAAAATGATCCGATCTGTAAGAGAAAAAATAATGCATATTTTTTTTTTATCAATAAATGGATGTTTTTAATTTAATTTATTATATTTGAATGCGTGCACAGAAAAAAATATTCAATGGAAAAAAACAATTAAATATTTGCTCAGCTTAAAATTTGACATTCGATTAAATTTTACTTGAATCAATTAACCATTTGCTCAAATCTGAAAAATTCACAAAAAAATTCATAAAAACAAAAAACTCATCATAGTAGGCTTTGAGTATGCGATGGACGCTGTTGCGTTTTTTATACCCTCCACTCTAGTGATAGAGGGTATATATAAGTTTGTCATTCCGTTTGTAACACCTCGAAATATTGGTCTAGGACCCCATAAAGTATATATATTTATGATCCTCGATCGATTTTGAGTCGATCTAGCGATGTCCGTCCGTCCGTCCGTCTGTCTGTCCGTCCGTAGAAAACACGCTAACTTTTGAAAGACTTTACAGAGGCTACTGAAGTTTGGCATATATGTTTGTCAGGTTGGTATTGCAATCCAGCCAAATCGGTCCAGTTGTTCAAAAGTTATGAGCAAAAGAGTAAATTTCGGCAAGGGTGTTTCGCGAATTTACGAGATAAAAAACACGATAACTTTCGAAAGACAATAATGAGACTACTGAAGCTTGGCATGTATCTTTGCCGTTCCCCGGGTCTATTTGGTATTAAATTTCAGCTCAATCGGTCCAGTGGTTCAAAAGTTATAAGCAAAACCCTGAATTTCAGATTATTTTCATCTAAAATGCCACGTGTTTTAACAAGTTTTAAAAGCATTGGTGGTAACTAAACAATGCTTTTCAAACTTGTTTAATTTTAAAGCAATGCTTTTTAAACTTGTTAGTTTTAAAAACATTGGTAACTTAAAAATTACACTCGAAAAAAATTTTACACTCAAAAAAAATTTTACACCCAAAAAAAATGTTACACTCAAAAAAAAAAATTTACACAAAAAAAAAATTAGTTTTTTTTATTTTTACAAAAATTACAATATTTTGTGTACATACATACGTGCATTCACTCAGAAATATTTTTACAGTAAAAAAACATTACACTCGAAAAAAATTTTACACTCAAAAAAAAAAAATTAGTAATTTTTCTTTTTTAAAAAAAATATGACAAAAAAAGAGTTTTTTACTCAAAATCAAATATTTCTAATCAAAATTGTTAATTTTTTCACGTTAAAAAATGTACTACCCTTTAAAAAATGCATTGTGGAGGGTATTCATAGATTCGGCAAAGTCGAATTTAACTTTTCTACTTGTTGTTTTAGTTTTCGTTAGTCGTCAAATAGAAAAGAACTTGCACGCACACAAGACGAAAAAAAAAACAAAATAATATAAAGCACAAAAAAAAATAATTTAAACAAAAGACTTGAAAAGACTGACAAAAAACACTACAACTGTAAAATAATGATTAAACATTCACTCAGATCAAGCATTAGATTAATCAAAAATAACACAAAATTACACAAATCAAGCATTGGTTTAATCAAAAATAACAGAAAAATAACAATTAACAAATTACTCAAATCAAGCATTGGTTTAATCAAGGAACAGTCAATGACTGACCTACAATTTTCGTGCTTGATCCAACAATTTTCCTCATTAGATGACTTTTAATTAAAATAATGTTCAACCTCTGTGTGTATGTGTTGAATAAAGTGTTATAATCCAATTTTTACAAATCGCGTTTTTTTTTTAAATCTCGTAATTTCCTGCACACAGAAAAAATTTGAAACGAATTTCAATTTCTCCAATTAAAAAAATTGTTAAACCAATCATCAAATTGTAGGTGATTGATAATTCCAAAATAAATCCACTTATTGGTAAACACAGCAAAATATTTTCCAACATGGCGTATGATTATTATTTAACTTTAAATATAATGTTACTCATACGTTTTGATGGAATCATTTAGAGGTCTTGTGAATTTAAATTAAAACATCAATAAAGTAAAATAATTGTTGTTATTATTTTCTAAAAATTTAAAGTAAATAATGACAATGGTTTTTCATACGAATTCGGTAAATAAACCACTTATTAAAATCTATTGAGTGTGGAAAATACGATAACGATTTTGAAAATAATTTTCTGGTAATATATTTAACGTTTTTGAAAACTTCTAAACTTTTGAGGATTCCCCCCTTTTTAAAATACACTAGAAAATTGGGTTTTAATGACAATTTTTCCTCGAAACATACCTATACAAAACTTATCCTAAGATAACTTACAAGGGGTTTGGTTTACAATTGCGCAAAACAAAACTGTAAAGGAATTGTTAAGAACAGTAAAATAATGTGTACAGTTCATATATGGCATTTTTTCTTTTGGATTTTTGTATGGGCCCATCCAAAATCCAATCCAAAATCCAAGTTTTTTTTTGAACTATCTTACTGTACACTTTTCTAATGTTTTAACACCCCAAATTGACAATCTGAAGTGTTTGTGTCTTTATATAACAGTAAAAATAAGTAGTATGCAAACAGGGATGTATTCGAGTTATTTTTCAATATATACTTCTTGCTTTTCACGCGTTTCGAATGATAATTTTTTCCTTTTGTTAAAAAAACAAGTAGAAAAATTAAATTCGACTTAATCGAATCTATGAATACCCTCCACAATGTTATCTGATAGTAATTTTCTAAAAAAAATTCCAAGAAATTGCATTACAAATTTTTTATTAGAAATATGTATATTATTTTGAGTCAAACTTTCTTTTAATCAATCAAATTTTTTTGAGTGTAAAATTTTTTTGACTGTCAACATTTTTTTGAGTCTGCCATTTCATTAAAAAAAAAAAATAATAATGTGTACATTTTTTTTGAGTGTAACACTTTTTTTGAGTGTAAATATTTTTTTAGTGTACAATTTCTTTGAGTAACAAATTACTTTGTAAAATATTTTTGTTGTTTTATACCTATATGCAATACAAAAAAAAAATATTTCACATATTTTCCTCTTTTTATATTACCATCCACTTCTTTAAAAACCAAAAACAAATTACCATTCAATCATACACATACTTTATTTGATTTTTTCCCGTTACATACAGTTACACTAACAATAACAAAACAATTACAAATATTTACTTGTCTAACAACTAAACTGCACCCCACGACAAAAAAACAAACAACAACAAGTTTTACAAATCTGGTATTTCACCATGCGCTTAAAACTTGTTTAACGAGTTTTCAACAGTTTAAGGTGAAACAAATCTGAAATTCAGTGCTTTGCTTATAACTTTTGAACCACTGAACCGATTTTGCTGAAATTTAAAACCAAACAGCCTTGGGGAACGACAAATATATATGCTAAGCTTCAGCCCCCTCAGAATTGTCTTTCGAAAGTTATAGTGGGTTTAATCTTGTAAATTCGAAAAATACCCTTGCCGAAATTTACTATTTTGCTCATAACTTTTGAACCACTGGACCGATTTCGCTGGATTGCAATACCAACCTGACCCGGTAAATGTAGAACATATATGTCAAACTTCAGGAGCCTCCGTAAAGTCTTTCAAAAGTTAGCGTGTTTTCAACGGACAGACAGACAGACAGACAGACAGACGGACGGACGGACGGACGGACGGACGGACGGACATCACTAGATCGACTTAAAATCGATCAAGGATCATGAATATATATACTTTATGGGGTCCTAGCCCAATATTTCGATGTGTTACAAACGGAATGACAAACTTATCTATCACTAGAGTGGAGGGTATAAAAATAAATAAAACAAAACACGTAAACAAAAAAAGTAGCAATGTAAATAAAAAGGAATAAAGGCTTAAAAAATTTTCAAGTGAAAAATATAAAAAAAATTACAAAAAAAGGGAAAATGTTAATCATTTGCAATAATTCTCATTTACAACAATATTGTCTTATCATTTAATTTTTTCCGTTACAATTTCAAACAAAAATCATCGATTCAATTTAAAATAAATTTAAATTTATCTAGCTCGAGGCCAATGTTTCTTGTAAATAACATTGTGTGTCAAATTTTTTGATGGCAATGCGTTCACAACATATTTTTAAGTATCTGTGTTTATAAAAATTCATTAAATCCTGATAATGATCTTCAAGGGGGATCGAAATATTGAAATGAAATAAAAGAATATTTATTTACAAGAAAACGCTGGCCTTGAGCTCGATGAATTGTTATTATTTTTTTTATAGATAATGAGCACGGCTGATAGTTAAAAATTATTTTTGTTCTTTTGCTTTACTTGCTTCTTGTTTGGTATATTGTTGTTTTACTTTTTGTCGTATTTTTTATATAAAATGTCAAAAGTTATACAGCGTGTTGTCACTTGTACTTGTGCACACTCAACGCAACCCTGAGTGCATACTACTAATGTACTGGGGTTTATACAAAAGGAATAAACGACAAAAGGGGGAATTGAACAGGCATCTGCTTCCACTTTTAAAATATAAACACAACAAGTGAATGCATAAACAATAGTGTGTCCCGTACCAAACAAATTCACTGTAGTAAGAAATGGCGTATTACTCTACGCTCAAGAATAATATTGTAAAATTGCTAAAACAAAACATGTTTAATGAGACAGATCTTGTAAAAATTGTGGCAAAAATATTTTCTTATGTTAGCAAAAATCTTTGCTTGGGATTTTCATCATTAGAAACCAATGATGGGTACCAATACCTTTTCGATACCAATACCCGTTAATACCAATTCAAATTGAAAACCAATACCAATTAAAAACCAATACCTTTATTTGTGCGATATCAATACCGATAAAAAACCAATACCGATTCCCCACTACCAATACCAATTAAAAACCAATACTTTTATTCTTCAAAACCAATACCAATAAAAAACCAATACCAATTCATTTTTTTCTACTTTCGTATCGGTTTTGTTTCGGTTTTTTGTATTCTTATTTTCGTTTGTTTTAATTGTGACGTAAAACATTTTCTTTCCATCACATTATTAGGTTTTACCTGTCTAACGAATTGCAAAAGATGTTACATCGATCAGTAATCGTTTGCATGCAATGTCACATAACAAAAAGGAGTTAGCTACTTGAATTTTAAAAGCCATAAAAACATAAAAGAAATATTTTTTGTCACGGTTTTTATGACCCCTAATAAAAGTGATCTTAAAAAATTTAGACCTTTTCTGTGATGAAATTTTTTCTTTTGCAAACATTGTTAATATTTGATATATGTACATTGAATGTCACTGCACTCTTCTTTGCGTTGTAAAAAAAAAAATACTAATGTCCTTTTTTGGAAATTCCAAAATTTTAATCAAGCAGACGTTACAAAATTTTATGTCACAACACAAGAATTTAGAAAAAAAATTTATTGTTTTATTAGGGGCACAGTCATATTATATAAGAATTTAAGAACGCATACTGTGCAGTTCACACTTGCTATTTTTGAGAGTTTAAGGGCTACGTGTTTAAAAAATTATTTTTTCTGTATCCATTACATTTTTATTCTGTTACTGGTGTTTTGTTAAACAACTTGTTTAAGGTCGTAAGTGTGAACCCCATATAAGAAAAAAATTGACACGTGTAATCGCAATTGGCAAAAGATCTAAAATCGTAAAAGGGCCCCCTGCATGATAACCCATTTCGATCACCTTTTTCAAAAAAATATTTATGTATGAAAAGGATGAAGTTCAGGTATATTTTGTTACAAATGTTAAGTCTCATCTTTCTGCAATTAAAAAATATCTCCGCTTGACCACCGGAATTTATATGTGCATCAGCACAAAAATTGTTTCAATCAATCATTTTTTAGTTTAGGCTTTTAATTTTTTTATTAATTAATATTAATTTTTTTTAGATTTAATTTATTATCAAATTCCACTAATTGAAACATTTTGAAACTTTTTATTTTGAAAATAACGAAATAAATTAATAAAATAGCAAATAAATCCAAATATTAAAATTGCATAAAAAGTTGAAATACAGGCTTTTCTGGAATAACGGAACACTAAAATTTTTTTTACAAGAGTTTTGAGATCAACCGGTGCTAATTTTACTAAATAGGTACCTTTTTCCAAAAAAAAAAAAAATAAATCATTGTCCAAAATGGGTTAAGCATGTACTATTTAGTTTAAAGTTTGACTTAATTCTGAATGCAAATACTGCTAAAAAATATTTTTTTTTAAGAGGGGTCTTTCAAAAAAAAAACATCCCTCACGCAAAAATTCGACTCACTCTCTAGACACTCACTTAGAATTTTTCAACTCACAATCACGTGATTTAAATGAAAGTCACTTTTTTGAGTCACGCAAATCACGGGACCAGCGACCATCTCTAATTCAAATACATAAACAAGAGACAAGTGTCTTTTCATTTGTTTAATCTATAACATCTGTAAATTTTATTTAAAATGAAGTGTCCACTAGGGTGGCTCGTTTTTGGGCTTTTCTCTCTGATCAAATTCTAATACCCGCCAAAAGTGTCGGTCCCCTAAGGGTAACTCACATGCAAAATATCACTTCGATCGGAGTTTATCTTCTGTCTCCACTTTGAGCCTCAAAATTGGGGTTTTTGCAAAAAAGGACTTTTTTTACAAAAAAATAAAAAAATTTAAGTTTTTTTATTAAAATAATTAAAAATTTTTTTTTGTATAATATTTGATCGTAAATACCTAAATATGAAATTTAAAGATTTTACGGTATCATTAACCCGTTTAAACTTGATACCAAAAAAATGGCATGATTTTGGGGGCGTTCTCAAAACACCTTTTTTCAAAATTTGAAAATTTTATTAAAAAAAAATTTTAAATATACCATTTTTTCTTTCTGAATTCATTGAGAACACCTTGGAGAAGAAAAATGTGAAATATGGCGGATATCCATCGAGCCACTTTTTGGGAATCGTGGGGGGAAGTTAGCGGATTTCAAGGAAATGTTGGTTTTATCAATAATTTGGATTAATAATATCTTATAAATTTCATTTTTGGGCAAATTAACTGTTTTTTGGTGTCGTGGCATTCCATTTGATAACTTTAAGCCTGTCATGAAATCTTACCGATCTAGGACGTCTTTAACCCACATTGGCTGGGGGTCAAAAATGACCCCCGCAAGAAATTTGAAGTTTAGAGCTTACATTTTGTGCTATAAACAAGTATAAAACGGCTTTTGTGATTTTTACCCCCACTATTATTTCGTATTAATATATTATCTTTAAAAAAATCGTTAACCCTACTTGGTAGGGGGTCAAAATTGACCCATTTAATAAAAAGTATATATTTTTAATAGAAAATTAATTTGTGGCAGTCTATTTGATAACTTCAAATCAGCCATAAAATTTCACCAATTTTAGATATCTTTAACCCACATTGGCCAGGGGTCAAAAATGACCCCGGCAAAAACTTTTCGGCATAGTGCTTGCATTTTTTGATATCAACAAAATTTATATTTTTTATTGAATGGGTCAATTTTGACCCCCTACCAAGAAGGGTTAACGATTTTTTTAAAGATAATATATTAATACGAAATAATAGTTGGGGTAAAAAGCACAAAAGCCGTTTTATACTTGTTTATAGCACAAAATTTAAGCTCTAAACTTCAAATTTCTTGCGGGGGTCATTTTTGACCCCCAGCCAATGTGGGTTAAAGACGTCCTAGATCGGTAAGATTTCATAACAGACTTAAAGTTATCAAATAGAATGCCACGACACCAAAAAACAGTTAACTTGCCCAAAAATGAAATTTATAAGATATTATTAATCCAAATTATTGATAAAACCAACATTTCCTTGAAATCCGCTAACTTCCCCCCACGATTCCCAAAAAGTGGCTCGACGGATATCCGCCATATTTCACATTTTTTTTCTCCAAGGTGTTCTTAATGAATTCAGAAAGAAAAATTGGTATATTTAAAATATTTTTTTAATAAAATTTTCAAATTTTGAAAAAAGGTGTTTTGAGAACGCCCCCAAAATCATGTCATTTTTTTGGTATCAAGTTTGAACGGGTTAATGATACCGTAAAATCTTTAAATTTCATATTTAAGTATTTACGATCAAATATTATACAAAAAAAAATTTTTAATTATTTTAATAAAAAAACTTAAATTTTTTTATTTTTTTGTAAAAAAAGTCCTTTTTTGCAAAAACCCCAATTTTGAGGCTCAAAGTGGAGACAGAAGATAAACTCCGATCGGAGTGATATTTTGCACGTGAGTTACCCTTAGGGGCCCGACACTTTTGGCGGGTATTAGAATTTGATCAGAGAGAAAAGCCCAAAAACGAGCCACCCTAGTGTCCACCCTTGAAAAAGTTTCCTTGTAGGTCTGAATCCAAAAAGTTTCAAGGCACTTATTTATTAGCTTAATATAGTCACTTGACTTAAATGAAAATCACTCTATAACCAAATGATTTAAATGAAAATCACTCACGCTCACGTGTGAATCACGGGGCCAAAGACCATCTCCAATTCAAATACTTAAACAAAAGGCAAGTGTCTCTTCATTTGATTCATCTATAACATCTGTAAATTTTGTTAAAAATGAAGTGTCCACCCTGAAATAGTTTCCTTGTAGGTCCGATTTCAAAAACTTTCAAGTCACTTATTTATTACCCTAATATAGTACTTAATTTAAATGAAAATCACTCTATTTAAATAAAAATCGCTCACGCCTGAATCACGTGGTTTTTTGAGTCACGCAAATTACGGGACCACAGACCATCTCTAATTCAAATACATAAACAAAAGACAAGTTTCTCTTCATTTGTCTTATCTATAACAACTGTAAATTTTATTAAAAATGAAGTGTCCACCCTGAAATAGTTTCCTTGTAGGTCCGATTTCAAAAACTTTCAAGGCACTTATTTATTACCTTAATATAGGCTTATATTCTGAATTTCCAAAAAATCTGTTAACTGTTACGACCTGTAGAGACTTTTGGCCAAAAAACCTACCATCTCGCCCCAGTGTTCACTGTGGGGCGGACAAAAGGACGACTAACGTTAAATTAATTAGTATTAACGACAAAACCTTTTGCATACAAATACCAAAACCGATATAAGATAAATACCAATACTTATTAAAAACCGATACCGATTCGAGGCTAAAACCAATACCAATACCCAATACCTAAATAATTCAAAACCAATACCGAAACCTATACCAATTCAACAAAAAATGAAAACCAATACCTATACCAATACTAATATAATTTTAAAACCAATACCAATACCAATACTTTTATCGAATTGGTACCCATCCTTGTTAGAAACAAATATTTTTTTTTTTATTTATTTTTTTTTTGATAACAACTTTTTTTGTAATCATAAATTTTTTTCCTGTATTTATAAATATTATTTGTTTTTGTTAAGTTGTAAAATTACGAAGATTTAAGTTGCCAAATTACAAAGACTTTGGCTCGATATTTTTTTCGAAATTAGAGTTATTTTTTTTTTAAGCCCTGAATTTATATTTAAAGTTTTGCCGGTCCTGAAGAAAATTTTAAAATAATAATATACATACATTGTGCGAGACACGTTAAATATTCTACATTATATAAATTTGTCATTGAAAGTTTTCTTTTCATCATTGACTTTATGAATAAGTTCTTAGAATGAAATTTAGCTGAAAAAAAAAACAAATTCAAACGAAGGGAAAGCAAAGAAAACGTTCAGTCATTTTTAGTTCATGTTTCTAGTGCCAAAATTTTGATCATATTAAAAAATAAAATAATAACAATGTAATTGTAAATAAAGTAATTTGTGTTAAAATATTCCTTGAGATAAAATTATAATGTGAAACCCATTATGTGGATTCTTTTGAATTCCATTAGCATAAATGAATTTTACAAAGAAAAAAAAAATGTGTAAAATACTTACAACTATTAGCAGTACAAAATAGATCCAATCCCAAAAACTATGAGCATCCTGTACATAGTACATAATATCTGTCCATCCTTCCAAAGAAATTACCTAAAAAAAATAGTGGTAAATAAGTTTAAATTAATGTTTGTAAAATGTTTGTTCAATGCTCTTTTTAAAGTTTGTTTCTTCTTCTCTTTGCCAAACTGTGGCTAAAACTTTTTAAAAGCAAACATTTTTTAAATGCAAATATGTTGAGTTGTAGAGTTTATTTTAAGGATACATGTAGTAGAGATAAGTTTGTGGGAGTCACTATTGAATCACACATGTGGTAAATATTTTCTAGTCCAACACACTCAGAAGTGTGTTGGACTAGCCAAGCGTGGATTCAGCTTTACATGGAATCTGAGGACGGATTTGCAATTAAAAAAAAACATACCTCTGGCTTAGCATTTTCATGAACTTTTTTATATAAA
Organism: Pegoplata infirma; assembly: GCA_963921195.1. Taxonomy (NCBI): domain Eukaryota; kingdom Metazoa; phylum Arthropoda; class Insecta; order Diptera; family Anthomyiidae; genus Pegoplata; species Pegoplata infirma. The sequence goes on along the minus strand of OY992540.1, from coordinate 228,190,091 downwards.
ATTTCTCAATTGTAAAATTTTTTTTAGAGAAACTTTCAAATTTTGAAAAGTCTCAGAGCTTTCTACAAAAGTCTCAAATTTTGAAACATTTTTAAACCGACAGTAAAAGTATGATAACAAAAGTCACAGTTTTGAAACATTTTGACTGTGGACTTTAAAACATTTTTCTTTTACAAGAATTCTTAAGTTCTAATACATTTTCCATTTTTTCCTGCTCAGATTCGAAAATATTTTTCTTTTGACAACCTCTATAGGCCTGAGACATTTGTCTTATCTATAAAAAGTTGAAAATTTACAATTTTATTGTTAAAAAGCTTGTAAAATTACAAAAAAAAAACGTAATTTTTACTAGGAATTCTCGTAAAATTGGTGGTATCAAAAAATCTAGTAAAGTCACAAGAATTCCTTGTAATTTTTATCAAGTCAAAAATGTTGTTAATTAACAATTTTATTGGTAAAAATTGGAGGTTGCAAAAACTAATTTTACAAGTTTTTCTGTCATTTTACAATGCTATTTTTCGAGTGTATAACATTCATATAATAGTAGGCATGTTTGCTTAATAAAATTTTTGACATTTTTTATATAGAAAAATTCTAAGATTCTTAGAAATTTTCCTTAAAAAAATCTCGTGATTCTTAGACATTTTTTCTAGAAAGGAATGCTCAGATTCATACTTTACGTTTTTATTTATTTTCCTTCCTTTTCCCCTTATATTATTGATCCATGATTGAATCTAAGACGTTTTATGAAAGTCCGTCCGTCTTTATGTGGAAAGCACGATATAGTCCAAACTGCACAGAAAATATAATCGTCAAATTTAAATCAACAAACATGAAATGTTAATCAACAAAACATGATATCAACCAAACATTTAGTAAAAACGGTCGCCTGTTAGTCCATACAACAAAACTTTGATTTTGTTTCCAACAAACTCAGTTAAGTAATTTTATTTCAAAATTATTTTATCATGTGTTTGTTAAATTTCTTTGTTGAAAAAAAAAATTCAGTTGTCAGATCAACAAATTGTGTTTGTGTTTGTTGAATTGTTTTGTTGAAAAAAACAAAATTCTTTTTTCAACAATCAAAATTTACTAACGTTTGTTAATATTACAAATTTCCGTATAGGAGCACTTTCAGTGAAAAATTTAATTGTATTCACAAATATGGGGGTCATATAACAATTCGTTTTTTTTTTCTGTGTAAAAGAGTTAGACTCCTGAAGTACGGGCAAAATAGGTCAAGGAAAAAAAATCTCCTAAAGAACTGAACTAGCCTATAAAAATGTATTCTTTCAGTTTTTTTGTATTCTTGTTTAACAAATGAAACAATTTTATGTCAGAAGATATTTAAAATCCTGCACTTCGCCACAGGGGCCAACTAAAAATGGATTTTTTTAGGCGCTGACAATTTTTTTCTTTTTATACCCTCCACTTAGTGATAGAGGGTATATATAAGTTTGTCATTCCGTTTCTGACTTATCGAAATATCGGTCTGGGACCCCATAAAGTATATATATTAGAGTGTCCCTTATTTTGGAAATGTTGGAAATCTTGAGACGGTACCCGCTCATTTTTTTCCTTTTGACTTAAAAATAACTCAGGAAAAATTTTACGCCCCTAGGACCACGCCTTCCCTACGCGACGGGGCCTTAAAGAGCGGGGCCTAAAAAATCATTTTTCCATACAAACCAAAAAATTTTTTTTTTTATTTTTAATTTTTTTGTTATTAATTATTATATTACTTGGTTTGCTTATTCACGACAAAAAATTTGATTTTGGAGGGATAAGTCTTTCAGCGCTAAAAAATTTTTCGCAAAAAAAAAATTTGGGCGGCCGGGGTCCTACAGTAAAAAATTTTTAAAAAATATTTTTTTTTAGTTTTGACCAGCAACGGTTTTAGTTGCTATGTTGCTTTAAATGATATATATTCCAAAAAAAAAATTATTCATATCTGTGACATCTTTATCTTTTTCGAAAAAAAAAATTTTGAGCCGTAGGAATCCTACGGTAAAAAATTTTTAAAAAATATTTTTTTTTAGTTTTGAAAAGCAATGGTTTTAGTTTTTATGTTGTTTTTAATGATATATATTCCAAAAAAAATATTATTCATATTTGTGACATTTTTATCGTGTATCGAAAAAAATCATCAATGCATTTTTTACCCTTTTTTAGAACACGATTAAGATGTCACAGATACAAAAAATATTTTTTTATGAATATATATCATTTAAAGCAACATAGCAGCTAAAACCGTTGCTGGTCAAAACTAAAAAAAAATATTTTTTAAAAATTTTTTACTGTAGGACCCCGGCGGCTCAAAATTTTTTTTTGCGAAAAATTTTTTAGCGCTGAAAGACTTATCCCACCAAAATCAAATTTTTTGTTGTGAATAAGCAAACCAAGTAATATAATAAATAATAACAAAAAAATTAAAAATCAAAAAAAAAATTTTTTGGTTTGTATGGAAAAATGATTTTTTAGGCCCCGCTCTTTAAGGGCCCGTCGCGTAGGGAAGGCGTGGTCCTAGGGGCGTAAAATTTTTCCTGAGTTATTTTTAAGTCAAAAGGAAAAAAATGAGCGGGTACCGTCTCAAGATTTCCAACATTTCCAAAATAAGGGACACTCTAATATATATTCATGATCACCGATCGATTTTAAGACATTCTAGCGATGTCCGTCTGCCCGTCTGTCTGTGGAAATGGTGATCACGGCCAAAATATTACACGGAGGTGATATTTATTGGAAGTTCTTCCGAGAAGTTTGGTATTGCATTTGAGCGATATCGGCTTAGCGGTTTAAAAGTTATGAACGGAAATGTAAGGACACCTCCAAAATTTTAGTACATTCAACATAACCTAAAAATACAAAATGCTTTAATTCGGCTGTTGGTTGACATATGTGAACGTAATTTAACACCAAATGGTATTTAAACAATTACGAACATATTTTTTGACAAAAAACTTTTTTTTTTGCAGTATTTTTTTTAAAATTTTTTTTTTCAAAAGTAATCAAGTTTTTTTATATAATCTTTTTGAAATTGTGGAGGGTATCACTACATTCGGCGAGGCCGAACTTAACTTTTTTACTTGTTTAAAATATTTTTATACTTTTTAAAGCACAAACGCTTCGGTACATCCAAATTTAACACTCTTGCTTATTTTTCTTTAAAATTTGGTTTGGGTTTGGGACATTTCACTCCTTCTGCTGCCAATTAAATAGTTAAAGGTTACAGAAATTCTGTTGAAAATGTCGAACTTCTGTTATCTTAGCTAACTGTATGTTGTAACAACAAAAAATTTGGTAGATGTAACCGAATCATTCGCTTAGCATCAAATTTGGTTGTCACAATGAATCTGTTGAAGATAGAAATTAAATGTACTTACCAAAAATATGGCTACCCATGCCATTCCAATATTATCAAATGAAATAGTACCCTGAAATGGATTAAGACCCCTTTGATCACAGCGCGAATAGTATTGATTCCAATTGACACAGGATGTATTTGTTGGTAAATTTTCTTCCATTGGTACAGCTTGCTCTATGAAAATTAAATTAAAGATTGTTTTGTTTTTTTTTTCTCTGAGCGTCACTTACCAGTGCATATCATACGTCCTATTCGATATGGTGGCAAATCGGTGCACAAGTGCATACCAGAATCTTCAGGTTTCGAACAAATATAATCCTGTTCCTTGGAAAACTCATAATAGTAGGATACACTACATTTGTTGGAATAATTTGGTTTTTATATTGTATGTGTATGCGAGAATGTGTAAGAGTGTGTTGTAGGATTATAGTGTGGTGAGTGGAAGAGAATGATAGAAAATTTGCATGAGTTATGATCGATACCAATTATCAAAAAAAAAAAAAAATATTATATGTTATTAGATAATAAGTAAGTAGTAGATTTATTTTTAAGTTAATTTTTTTTTGTTTCCTTTGAAATACAACTATTGAATTTTCACAAAAAAGAAAGAGGACTAATGGGGGGGAGGAAAAAATAAATTATTTAAAAAAAGGTAGAAAAAATTTATGCAAAATGCACACACATACACATGAAATACACACTTGTGAAATAAGAGAATAAAAGTCAAAGTGGAGGAGAAAGAGATAAAGACAGAGAGAAGATAGAAAAAATCTAGGCATGTTGATTGGCTAGAGGGGTGACCTTCATTGACTGATTGTCTCATTTCTACACATAGTCAGTGTGATGGAAATGACAAAGGAATTTCTAAAAGGAATCTTCAGATCTGATTTAATACACATTTTAGGCCGCCTAACTATTTTATGACTTTATATAAATAATTCGTTGAGTATGGGTGAATTTAGAGACTATTGGTTTTTTCTCAGAAGAAGATTTTTCAAAATGTGTGATTTCTATTTACTCCAAGACAGATTTAAATACCTTCGCAACTGAAATTGATGATTTTTTCTGTAAGAAGAACAAAGAAACGCTTATAGTATAATAAGCGATATTTTGTTTGTCTATACCCTAAACAATTCGCAGTATTATTACTGAATCTTTTATCTAACTATTTAAATAAATTGATTGAAGTTTCTAAAAATCATATCACTACGCACTATGGGCAAACGCAAAACATATTAAAAAAAAAATTAAACAAAACTATACAAAATTTAAACCCTACGTTATTTAAATAATTCCGATAATCATATGTTGACATAGTTTCACAGAAATAATGTTTTTTCTTTCTATAGAAAATCACAAAACAGTTATTTAAAAAGAATACTAAGAATAATTCACTTTCGTGTTTTCTCTACAAAATACGGAATTTAAATCCAGACGAAAATAGAAAATTAAAAAAAAGATATAAAAAGAACATAGAAAAAGGTATCTAACAAGAAGGTCTTTCAATGGGCATCCAGCAATTGTCATGAAATTTACATATGTTTACATATTTTTTGGTATGGATAACAAATTTTCTATAAAAAAATCTAACGATATCGATAACAAAAAATTTTCTGTAGAAAATTCTATCGATATCGATAACAAAAAATGTTCTATAGAAAATTCTATCGATATCGATAACAAAAAATTTTCTATAGAAAATTCTATCGATATCGATAACAAAAAATTTTTTATAGAAAATTCTATCGATATCGATAACAAAACATTTTCTATAGAAAATTCTATCGATATCGATAACAAAACATTTTCTATAGAAAATTCTATCGATATCGATAACGAAAAATTTTCTATAGAAAATTCTATCGATAACAAAAAATTTTCTATAAAAAATTCTATCGATAACAAAAAATTTTCTATAGAAAATTCTATCGATATCGATAACAAAAAATTTTCTATTGAAAATTCTATCGATAGCAAAAAATTTTCTATAGAAAATTCTATCGATAACAAAAAATTTTATATAGAAAATTATATCGATATCAAACAAGTTTCTATTGATAATTCTATCGATATCGATAACAAAAAAATATGTATTTGAAACCTGCATTTTTTTTTAAATTACGTTATTTATTCAAAAAATTATGTGTGTAACTTTGAAGAGCCATATCTTCGAAAGAATCTATAGAACGTCCACAATTCAAAAAGCGTTATATTCAAACAATTGTGCTTTTTAATATATGTAAATGCAATCATAACAAATATTTTATTAAAAGGGAATTTTTAATGCAACTGCAATTTTTGAATGCATTTTTCAAAGCTTTCTCCAACTTAAATTTTTTGAAACCTTGATAAATCGAAATAAATAAAATTTTTGTATAAAATTTTTGTTTTAATCGAATGCTTTATGATTTGTGGGAATCCGATAGATGCTTTCAAAGATATGACTCTTTAAAGTAAATACATACTATTTTGATGAAAAAACTAAAAATGGAGCAAATGTGTATAAAAAATTAGATAAATTTGAAGAGCCTCGGTCAGATTTTATAAAATCTCTGGTGGAAAAAATGATATATACTTTTTGGTGCATTATCGATTCTAAGACGTGTTATAAACGTCCATCCGTCTGTCTGTAGAAACCATGATGTAGCTATAGCCAAAAAAGCTGAAGTTTGGCACAAATATATCCTATGGACGTAGACAAGTTAAGTTCGTAAATGGGAAAATCGCACCAAGGGCAAAAAGTCCACAATATTTTTAGAGATAGTGTTTGAGTTGGAGAAAAATATTTTTCAAAATTTTCAACAGACAAAATAACCATCTGCGAATCTGGCCTTTTTTTTTTGGAGATAGCGTTTGATGTTATCGAGATATTGGCAGTTTTCGTTTATGGCGAAAATTCTTATATTTTGGTAAATTTCATCTTATATCCCAAAGTTTAAAATCAAAATCTATGTGTGAATGTATCGAGATTGTATCGAAGTCGAAAATTATCCCAATTTAGTTTTTGCCCTATAACTTTTGAATTTCTTAATGGATTTTTAAACTCTTTTATTAGTTGTAAATTATGCACTTTGTTAAAGAAAATGAGAAAATAAACTTGTTCGCACGTGAAGTACTTCCAGAATTATTTAAAACAAGTAAGAGTGTTAAATTCAGCTGTGCCGAATCTTTTATACCCTCCAACATGCAAAAAAAAAAAATGCATTTGTTTTAAGGGGGGGAGGTCTTGATGATTGGGGGGGGGGGGGGGGCAAATTTCCTCTCGAATATGTGTTAAAAAATTCATTCTTAAGCTTTTTACACTACAGAAGTGCAAGTTTGTCATAAATCATTTTTTTTCTACACCCATAAAAGGGGGGCGGACCGAAAAAAACGACATTTTCTAATTCTCAGGGTCCAAATGCAGGACTTTGAACTTCTTGTAGAATAAAAATGTTGCATTTGTTAAATAAAAAGATAAAAAATTATGTAAAAAATTGTTATTTTTCAGAGGTTGGTTTAGTTCTTCAAGGGGAAACTTTTTTCCCCCTGGTCCGATTTTGCCCATTTCCGAACTTAACCTGCCTAGGACCATAAGACATACTCGTGCGAAACTTGAGGAGTCTAGCTCTTTTATTTTGGACTGTATCGTGTTAACTACAGACGGACGGACGGACATCGCTAGAATGTCTTAGAATCGATCACTGATCAATAATATATATACTTTATGGGGTCCCCGACCGATATTTCGATGCGTTACACACGGAATGACAAAGTGAGTATACCCCCATACTGTAGTTGGAGGGTATAAAAAGAAGACGAGTTTTCCAAATCCTTTTTATTGACGTGTTTGATAAGTAACTATTTTTATACACTCCACTTACAATTAGTGGTAGTGGGTATATATAAGTTTGTCAGTCAGTTTGTAACTCATCGAAATATCGGTCTGGGACCCCATAAGGTATATATATAATTGATCAGTGATCGATTTTAGGACATTCTAGCGATGTCCGTCTGTCTTTCTGTGTAAATAATGATCACGACCAAAATATTACACGGAGATGACTGAAACTTAACAAATTTATTAGAAGTTCTCCTTAGAAAATTGATATTGAATTTGAGCGATATTTGTTTAGCGGTTCAAAAGTTATGAACAAAAATGTAAGGATACCTCAAACATTTTTGTACATTCAACATAACCTTGAAATACAAAATGCTTTAATTCGGCTGCTGTTGTTTTTTTGACTTTTTTACTTGTTTTTACTTATGTCCATTCGAATACCAAAATTTCAAACTATTTTTACTACACCATTTCTAATTGTATTTCAGAAATTATCAATTGTATTTCATCAAAGGTTATCAATTGTATTTTAGAAGTTATCAATTGTATTTCAGAATTTATCAATTGTATTTCAGAAATTATCAATTGTATTTCAGAATTTATCAATTGTATTTCAGAAATTTTCAATTGTTTTACGAAGGTAAGTTTCTGAAATACAATTGATAATTTCTGAAATACAATTGATAACTTCTGAAATTCAATTGATAATTTTGATACAATTGATAATGTCTGAAATACAATTTGAAAAAGTGTAGAATTGGAAAGTTTTGTTTACTTTTTGTATTGAAAATTTCCAGCTGTAGTAAAAATAGTAAAAAACAGTAGATTGTGGTAAGGTAATCGATCCTGTAAAAAGGATCTTAAAATTAAAACGAAGTTTAATTAGTAGGTACTTAACGTATGAATATTTTTATTAGCTCATTTTCTTCATCAAATTATCTTGTTTACAACAAAAGAAAAATCTTTAAAATCCATTAAGTAATGAAAAAGTTATATGGTAAAACTAAATTGGCAGAATTTTCAACATTCATACAATGTCCTGCAAATGTCCTTGAACATAAATCTATCCTTATAAGGTCAAATGGAAGCTAATTTTATGATCTTTCGCATGTGTAAACAAAAAAAAAATATTTTATTTTTAAAGTTTTGGATCTAAGATGAAATTAACAAAAAAAAAAAATTGGGAATTGCGCAAAAAATTAAAATTGCGAATATCTCGAAAAGGCCAAATGCTTCAAAAAAAGCCAAATTCGTGTTCAGCGAGCAAAAATTAGTAAAAAAGTTGACTCCAGAATGAGGGTTTTCAGAAAATTTTTATTTGTCGAATAGTATAATTACACTGTGCTACACTTAAAAAAATACAGGGGTTCTCATAAAAAATTAGAGTATATTGGAGTCCATAAAAAACAGAAAGACTTATATTTTTTTCTCGATCACAAATGTGTATAAAACCAAAATTCTTAAATTTAAACTTTCAAAAGTCCTAGCTTTGTTGCTTTACAACCGATTTTCTAATATTTGGGTTTGTTTAAGAGATATGAGTCTTATTTCCTCTTAAACAAAACAAAAAGCTTGAGAATCGGTTTTAAGCTACTACGGCGCTTTAAGTTAAAAACATACTTAAAAAAGTTTAATTTTCTTTACACTCTAATTTGATTTAAAAAACAATTATTTCTGTGTTACTGATTTAGTATGTAACCAAATTTTGATGCAAATCAAAAAATAATTTTAATTACCAAATGTCGCCGCATGATTATCGTTTAAGAATGTAATTATTACGTGAAGTACTAAAACTAAAATTATTTTTTTTTAATATTTTAATTATTATTATTATTATTGTATGTGTACTGTAAACAAAATCATAAGAAATGTATGTACAAACATAATTTTTTGTATGTTTATATGTTTTTTTGTTCGTTTACATTGTTCTTATAATTTTTAAATGTTTCTAAAAATAAGAAATTAACAACAAACAAAAAATTAAAGCAATTGTTAAAAAAAAAAAATGAAAATTTAACTGGAAAACAATAATGCCAGGGAACTGCATGATGGTCAGCAATATTTCTACATTATTGTGATATTTGTGTCAAGATTATTTTAAAGAAACTAAAATTAGGCCATATTTAAGAATTATAAGGAGTCTATAGTAATCGAATGATTATGCATAAAATACAGTAAATATGTATTTTTATTATGACATACAATGAAATGTGTTGTTATAATGACTGTCTTTACATGTACTGACCAATCAATGTCAAATTCAATTGAAGGTTAGAAAATTAATTAAAAAAATATACATATTTATGACAATATTGTTGTTGTTTATAGAAATATTAAGAAAATGTAGAAAAAAAAAAGAAACTATTCTTGTGTGAGTAAAGTGCGTATAGATGTGTTTGTTTACCTGCATGTGTATGCCTTTATTATGTAAAAAAAGGAATACAACAAGTGCTTGAGTGTGTGTGTGTTTTTAAAGAAATGTTAATTTAAGCCAAATTTCAAATAATACGAAAATATTTGAATACACCAAAGAAAACTAAGACTACTTTGAAAGATACAACAACATCAATGAGAGATTTTTAATTAATTAAAAAAACAAAATATTAAAAAATGATGAAAAAAACAATGACTACTCATGTGACACCGAAAAAGCCATTTTAAAACTACGGCTACAATGTAAAAAAAAAAATAAGGAAAAAAAGAAAAAAAAAATATTATAATTTGAAAATTAAAAAGTTCTAAAACAAAATTTTATAATACAGCCCTACCAAAACAAAAAATTCAAAGGTTCTGACCCAAAAACTAGACCCACCATGTATTTTGACCTCCTGAATTCGATTCCACGATCACAATTGAATTCGTTTGTTGGGTTGTCTTGCAATATTGCAAGAAAGTCCGCAAAGTAAACCTACCCAGCATAAATTTTGCTGCTTTTGAAAAGGAATTACGATTTAAACAGCGCCTCCAAACCACCTGAATTCATGCATGGCTATGTAACAGTTTAGAACACTTTTTGGTAGCACTGATAAAGCGCTATTAAGGCGCAGTGAAATCATGTGTATTTTCAGAACTGAATGAAACACTCTTTGTAGCGTTGATTTAATCGTAAGGAAGATGCTTGCAAAGATTTTGTTTTTCTCCAAAAATCATTCTTTTTTAAAGAAAAAATCTTAACACTTGTTGGCTAAATCTTAAAGGAGAATAATATACATAAATTTGGAAATCGTACCTATGAGAAAGTCCATAGGAAATTTAACTGACGCATCACCGATTTTGTAAATTTTTGGTTAATTGATAAAGCTTTATAAATGATGAAAATCTATATTTTTTGATTAATACTTTCGGAGACATAAGCGTAAATATTATACTATCGAAAGTCAAAATCTGAGAATTTTTCAATGCAAGAAATTCGTTCTACACTCAAAAAAAAAAACTGTAAAGTTGGCAAAAAATTTAGTTAAATTTAACTAAAAAACCACCTGATTTTGAACCTACTAAATTTCTAGTTAATTTAACAAAAAATATTTAGTTAACTTTTCGTAGAATGAATGTAGCAAAAAAACAGTAATTTTAACTAAAAATTCAGCTGAAAATTTCGTAACATTTTTTATTAGGTGAATTCAGCTAACCTTTTTTTTAAATAAAAAAAAAAAATATTTTTCACAGCGTTAAGTTCAGCTTAAGTAGGACTAATGAGATTTGCATAGGAGGCTACACAAGAAATGTTTAAAATTTTCGACTTGACAAAAATGTTACAAAAAATCAGCAAATTAATTAGTAAAAATTCGTAAACTCAGTTTTAAAGTCAACAAAAAAAATTAATTCCAAATTTGTACAAAACTAGTATTTTCGTAAATCGAACTTAACTAAAAAAAGTAGTTAAAACGCTGATTTTAACTAAAAATTTGCTAAAAAGCCAGTAAACTCGAGTTAACAAAAAAAAGTTTGTTAACTTTACAGTTTTATTTTTTTGAGTGTACATAGAAAATATCAAATTATAAGACATTTTTCTTTAAGAAATGCTTTTTCTATAGGAAAAATGTAATTTTTCCTAATTTTTCTATAGGAAAAATGTAATTTTTCCTATAGAAAAAGTTTTAGATTCTTAGATATTTTTTCTACAGAAAATTCTGAGATTTTGATAAATTTTTTCTATAGAAAAAGTCTCAGATTTTCGGACATTTTTCTATAGAAAAAGATTCTGAGACATTTTTTCTATAGGAAAAGTCTCAGATTCTGAGACAGTTTTTCTATAGAAAAAGTCTCAGATTCTGAGTCATTTTTCCTTTAGAAAAAGTCTCAGGTTTTGAAACCTTTTCCCATTGGAAAAGTTTCAGCTTCTTATATTTTTATATAGAAAAAGTCTCAGATTTTGAGAATTTTTTCTATAGAAAAAGGCTGAGATTTTGATAAATTTTTCCTATAGAAAAAGTCTCAGACTTTCGGACATTTTTCTATAGAAAAAGTCTCAGATTCTGAAATATTTTTTCCATAAAAACAGTCTCAGATTCTGATACATTTTTTCTATAAAAAGAAGTCTCAGACTCAGAATCTATAAAAAAAGTCTCAGATTCTGAGAAATTTTTTTATAGAAAAAGTCGAAGATGTTGACACATTTTTTTATAGAAAAAGTTTCAGATTCTGTGACATTTTTTTATATAGAAAACGTCTCAGATTCTAAAACATTTTTTCTATCGAAAAGGGGAAAAAAGTCTCAGATTCTGAGACATTTTTCTAAGAATTCGAAATATGAAATCAAAATTCAAACCTAACGAACATTTTCAAGACCTGAAAAGTCCTACCCAGGGAAAGCAACAATGAGATATAAACAACTCTGTAAAAAGTTGAGATTGATTTAGTTTAGAACAAATGAATACACCATGGATGATGGTGGGTATACGGGTTATTTGAAAAAAAAGTAATTTCTATATCCTATTCATGAGTTTCATTTAAATGGATAATTTTAATCTGACACACTTTAAGTGTGCGATAATCGAAGAAGTGCTGATGATGGCAACTTCTAAAAGCTGTCGACATCTCCACTTAGCCTGTGTTGTCACTTATTTTTCTCAGATTTTCTCATTGTCAACAATTATTATAATAATATTATTTATTAGAAATAATAAATATGGACTCAAACCGAACTAAAATAAAATTCAGTTACAAAAATAATGTCCAACAATAAAAAAATATTTTTTTTAAGTATCAATAAAAAATTTTAAAAACATTATTGGGATTTCCTTGTTTCCTGACATGGACACCATGAGTTTCCAATAGCAAACAACCCCTAAAAGCTGAATGGCCAATAAGTTCTAACAGGTCGATATAAAATTGTTTTCTCTATCTTGTGTATAAATTTCAAAATAATAAAGTAGGCTCACTTTGCAGACTTTCCTTGTAAGATTACAAGAAAACCTAACGATAACATTTCATTGTGTGGCCGAAATTGAATTCTGGAGTTCAGAATACACAATGATGAGTGAGTCTAGTGTCTGGGTCAAAACCTTTCTTATTTCTTTGGTGGGGCTTGGTAATTTAATAATTTTTCCAGTGAAATACCAATTGAATTTTTCGGTTAATTTAGTAACGAAAATTGTATGATTTTTTTTTATTCCTGTGGAAATGCCTTGGTGACAGAGAGAGAGAAAGGGAGAGAGATAAAAATTTAAGAATCATTCTAAAATCATAATAGTGAAATTAGAAAAAAGTGTTACTCTAAATATTCTTCAGTTCTGTAATGTATTGCTAATACAAACAATTTGTTAAAACTAGAAAATAATTTAAAGTGTTTTTTTTTTTTTTAATAAGAATTCAATTGAATTTGTTTAGTTAACAAAAACGAAGAAGGCAAGAATTAAAGATTCATACATACTTTTGCATACAGTATGTTTCGATCAAATAATGATTTTGTTACATTCAATTAATGTGGAAATAAATTTGTGTTTTTTTTTACTTGTAAATTAAAAAAATAAATTAAAATTTGTTTAAATATTAGTTAAATTTTTCTATGAATAATTAATATAGTACGTTTATATATATTTAAATATAGTATGTAGAGAAAGAATTTTTTATATATATGTAGTTGTATACTTTTTTTTTTGTTTTAGATAGACAGTTAGAAATTTTTTTTGTAAATTAAATTTTAATTTCATCTTACGAGTTAACACGGACTCGAACTCTGTACACATCAGGTAGTTCCCTGTAAACAAAAAATCGCGTATGATATTTAAGATTGAGTTTTGACATCATTTGCAAAATTAAAAAAAATGTTTAATTGCAAAATAATACAAAAAAAACAAAACACTAAATATTAAACAAAAGTTTAAAATTGATAAGAAAATAAAAAAAAAGAGTTTTTGAAAGAGTGTAAATGTTGCAGTAGAGAGTAGTGGGGTTCTTTGTGTGTGTTTGTTTTTGACAATTTTTTGAATATGTACAAAGAATAGAGAAATTGTTGGTAATATCTATCTACAAATAAATTAATTGTTTTTAATAAACAAATATGTTTTCCTGCCAATTTAGAAATATTTATTTTTAAGTGTTAAAAGAATGAAAAGAAAAAAGTACATATACATACATATTACCATATGCAAGAATACATGTGTTTATTAAAATGAATTATCTAATATTCTTCGTTGCGTATACTTAATTTAAAAATTTAAAATTGCTCATACATACCCAGCTAAAAAAGTACCTACTTTTAAATCGATTGCTTCAAATTTTCGAATTACAATTGATCTTTAACGAATTACAATTGTAATCTTTAAATTACAATTGAAGCTTACCAAACTCAAAGAAGTTTTTGAATTCGAATTTTAATTGGAATTTTTAAATTACAAATGCAATCTTCTAATTGCAGAAGAATCTTGGAATTAAAATTGATGTTTGCTTATTGAATTATATTTGTAAATGATAAACATCTGTAAATATCGCTGGGTATGTTTAAAAAAACTGTTAATCAGTAGTTATTAGGCTCGATGTAGCGTTGTCGTTAATTAAAAAAAAAATGGCTTTTGTTTTAATTTTACTAAGCGCTAAAAATTTAAAAGTACATACAGTTGACTCAAAAAGAAAAAATATCTTTGTATGTTCTACTAATGATTTTTATTATTTATGATACTTATTTTAATGTTATTGACTTTAGCAGCCAAAAATATTTTCCATATTTAAGCTACAATCACAGAAACAAAATGGCGGCTCATTTTAAGGTTCAAAAAGTGAGTGCTCACTTGTGTTTGTAATTAAAAAACTAATTTTTTGAACACGAAATGATACTGATTTTGAATACAATTACACTGTGCTACAAAAAACACAAAATCGAATATACTTTTAAAATAAGGTAGTTAAGGTTGTAGGTCTCGTCGAAAAGATCACAAAAATTCCCATCAAACTTGCCAGCAGTGTTGCCATTTTAGCCATTTTCCGGCTAGATTTAGCTCCTTTTGAACTCGTTTAGCCGGAGAAAAATGCATTTAGCTCTCAGCCGTTTTTTTAGCCATTTTCGAAATTATTTTATCAGTTTTTTAGCCATTTTTGAGATTTTTAATTCAAAAGTAATTTTTAGTGTTTTTTATACTAAAAAAAAGAATAAATTGGTTGTTTTGTTAGTACAGATCAAGCACAGGCTCCAATTTTATTTAGTCTAAAGGTTTAATTGAAAAAATGTGGAAGAAATTTTAATTTATAAAAATTATAGACATTTCTGGTATTCCCATACCGTTTTCAAACACTCCAGTTATAGTGTTGTCATAAGTAGGATTTTTAATATCGGTTTGTTTTGTTAGTAGGTATTTGTTTTTCACAAATGTATATGAATTTTAATTAGTTCCAGTCTTGAATCGAACAACGAATATTTTTGTCATATTCATACCATTAACATTATACTAAATCTTCGACGATCTAGCGATGCCAGTTTCTCTGTTAAAAATACACTAATGTTCGAAACTCAACTTAAAGACTGGTAGCTGAATCTTGGCATATATATTTTTGTCTTTCTTCACGTCAGGTTTCAGCGAAAGCGGTTCCTGGAGTAAAAAGTTTTACCTAGAATTCACGTGTTGTAAATGCGCCAACTTCCAAAAGAAAGCCAAAAATAAATATACGCAGTGCAGTGTTTTTTTACTATAAAAAATTAAATAAAAAAAAAAAAATAATAATTTGCAACAAAAAATTTTACCACATTTTTTTTTAAACAAAAATAACTAAAAAAAAATTGTTTTTTGTTTTTGCATTTAAAAAATGGTAAATCATTGGAAAACTGTTTTGAACTCTACACACAGAGAAATGTTTAGTTGGAATTCCATTATTACAACGAAATTTTGATAAATCTTATAAATTTTAAGTTGTTATTGTAAATTTTTTATCACCTTACCAAATTAATAACAGCAGTAATAATTAATTATCAATCGTGACCGAATGGATGTATCAACAACTAATAATTTGGTTAATATACCCAAACTATAAACAAGTAAAGTTTTTGAAAAATATTTAGTAAGTACAACCGTTTATTGTAGTCTTTATTTTCCCTCTCGACCAATAATGATTTGTTTAAATTAATAAATTCCAAAAACATTAGGTAATAGTATCCACAACTGAAAATGTTGGTAAACTCAACCAAATTTTCAAAAAAAATTTTATTTTTAAAAATTTTTATTAAACTATAAATTTGTATTGGTATTCTTAACTAATATTTGGTCGTTAGGATTTCATTTCGGTTGCAAAACTAAAACGTCAGAAAAAAATGAAAATATTAATTAGTTAGAAGAAAAATGTTATTGTGTTCAGACGTTTTTTTAAATTTTAAAATAAAATTCATGTAAAATTCCGTAAAAAATTTTACAAATTTTTTTTTGAAGGTAAGTTGATACAACTTTCGAAATACAAACAATTTAAATCAATAAATCTTATTTTAGATTTTTGCATACGCAACTTTAATGCAGATGCTAAAGAAGATATTTTACCCAAAAGTCGACAAAAAAAAAATCGTTTTTGAGCCAACTATAAAAACCTATGGAACAGTTTCCCAGAAATCCACTCTCTGGAGGTAACGAATTCAAGGTTTATAAATGCCAGAATATTGAAATTAACATAGATTCACCCAAAATTTTTTTCAGAATCGGAAACATTTTCTATAGGAAAAATGACTTAAAATCTTAGACTTTTTCTGTAGGAAAAGTGACTCAAAATCTGTTACATTTTCTGTAGGAAAAATTTCCCAGAACCTTAGACTTTTTCTTCGAATCTGAGACTTTTTCTATAGGAAAAATTTCAGAATTTGACACTTTTTCTCATTATATTAGACTTTTTCAATATGAAAATTCTCAGATACTTTAACATATTTTCTTTAGAAGATATTCTATTATATTTTCTGAGATATTCTAATACAGATTCTGAGACATTCTTTCTGTAGAAAAATTCTCGGATTCTGAGATATCTTTCTATAAAAAAAATCTAGAAGCCTGAGATATTTTTTCGATTTTCATTGACATTTTCTCTTAAGAGATATATATGACTTCGAATTATTTTTGCTCTAGAAAGTCTCACAGATTCTGAGACAATTTTTTTTTAGAAAAATTCTTAGATTTACAATTTTTTCTATCAAAATTATCAGTTTAATTAATTTTTTTAAATTGTATGTATTTATTTCACTTTTTAAATTATAAAATTTTTACAACCAAATAAATTAGTAAAATGGCTTAAAAAAAATTTTTAAAAATTTTATTTCAAAAGAAACAGTTAAAAAAAAAATATTGATTGGTACAACTATATAACGCTTTTTAAAATTCGATCACTCTAACCAATGTCAATTTTAACATAAAGATATTCGGTTCTTATAATAGATATTTACCGGTAGAGACAACTGAATTGACAGTAGAGGCAACTGAATATTGTGATAGTTGGTGCAACCGCAAAAATTCAGTTGGCAAACAATTCAGTTGCAAAAACTGAATCTATTTTCTGTGTGTAGTTTTTATCTAGAATAAGTCAAAACCGTTCCAAATATATAACATAAGATCTTTTTATTTAATTTTATGTGTTAAACTTAAAGGAAAATTTTAGCCTTTTTTTTAGCCATTTTTTAGCCGTTTTTTAGCCGTTTTTTCGAATGAATTTAGCCGTTTTTGACTACCAAGTTCTGGCAACACTGCTTGCCAGACACCCTCAAATTTTAAAGTTATTGTCAAAAAACGTTTTTTTTTTTTGTACTTTTCTCACTAAACCACGTGTAACTTAAACATTTTTCAACTCATTTAAAATTTTTCAACTGTTTTGGATAGAACAAGGATAGGGCTTTTCATGTGTGTGAATTGTTCTATACATATGTATAAGAAATATATGTATTGATTTTGTCAACAATATCCAATTTTTTGTTATTTTTTTTAAATTTTTTTGATTTTATCGATTTTTTTTTCTATAGTTTGTTCAACAACATTTATATTTTATATTAATAAACGTATTCCTAAAGAAAATTTTATTGTGAATACGATGAGCTTTATGCCAAAAAAATCGGATGGCAATTGACAGAGCTGTGATAATTTTTCTAAAAAAGAAAATTAAGATTTTGTATGAAATTGCCGTGCGGATAACCCAGGCAAAAAAAAGAAATAAACGAACATACTGAGAGGTCGTGTATCATTATTTTAAAGGTTTTTGACCTCCTGAATTCGAATTTGACCTTGAAATTGCGCTATCTTATTAAGTTTTTGATATATCAATTTATGAAAAATATCTCAAAAACCTGACGAGATAGAGCAATTTAGAGGCCAGATTCGAATTCAGCGCGTCAAAAACCTTAAAAAATATTGTACATGACCATTTATGAGAAATTTATTTTTTTGCCTGGGTTATCTGAACGGCGATTTCCTGCAAAATCTTAATTTTCTTTTTTAGAAAAATTATCACAACTCTGTCAATTATTATCCGATTTTTTCAGGATAAAGCTTATCGTATTTAGAATTAAATTATCTTTAAAAAACGTTCATAAATATAAAGGTTGTTAAACGAACTATAGCAGAAAAAAACCGATAAACTTAAAAATTTTTAAAAAAATAACAAAAAATAACAAAAAAAATTGATTTTATAGAAATTGATTTTTATATATATCTTTCTTTTACGTATTGGCCAATTCACACACATGGAAAGCCCTATCCTTTTTCTATCCAAAACAGTTTAAAAATTTAAAATCGGTTCAAAATGTTTCTGAATTACACAAGGTTTAGTGAGAAAAGTCCTAAAAAAACGTTTTTTGACAATAACTCTAAAATTTGAAGGTGTCTGGTAAGTTTAATGGGCATTTTTGTGATCTACTCGACAAGACCAACAACCTATACTATGTCACATCAGAAGTATTTTTTCACTGTAGCACAGTGTTATTCCTAATTATATATTTTAATAACACAGTGCAACAACCGAAATCGAAATTAAATGAAACCAAAAGCAAATAAAAGTTGACATTTTCCATAACAAACCCCATCAAGGTTTTTTTTTATTTTAGTGTGAGATATTTTTTTTACACACATTTGAAATTGGTGAACAATTGTTATAATTATAATTATATTTACTTGAAAACTGTATAGAAGGCGTATACTTAATTTTGTAATTACCTTTATAATAACAATCATACGCAACGGTGCACAGTGGCCGACTAAACTAAAAAAAAGTCTTGAGGGCTTTGTTGTGGAAAATGTCTTCTTTCATTTGCTTTTGGTTTCATACCATTCCGATTCGAAAGTACGATTTTGTATTATTGTGTAATGTTCCATTGACAGACTTTTGGCAGAAGTCTTGCTTTAACCCTTCGTACAAGTATATCGAGAATTTAAGTTCTGCAAAAGTTATATTTTATACATTATTTCGAAAGTTTTAAGGCAAAAACCACCATAAAATGAAATGTTGCTTATCGAGTTCTTACGATAAGCCCTTCATATCATAAACAATAAAATACCTTAAGTATTTTATGATTTAAAAGTAAAAAGTAAGTATACAAATGATTTGAAAATAAAAAGTCGTAGTGAGCCCTCACTTTTTAAGTCAACTGTCTATCTTAATATTTTATGTTTTTCTGAGTGGGGGCGTTTAAAAGATATTTGTGACTTAAAAATTTTCTATTACTCATTTGTTTTTCTTTTGTGTGAAATAAATTGACTAATACAAAGTTTTGAATAAAAAAAAATAAATTTTAAAACATATAAATAAATAATAAATGTGTATGTACAAGGATTACAAGTTGTATGTACAAAATCATGAAAATTAAAATATAGTACAACAAATAAAACATAAATAATATTTAGTGGTATTTATATAATTTTGGTTGTTTGTTTTGTTTTTAAAAAAATGGTTAATGAGGAACAGTGTCTCCTTAATTTCTCCTTTCTTATTTACAATCTTTTTTTTTTGTAATTTTGAGCAAATATTTTTATTGAAATTTTTTTTGTAAAAATCAAACTAAATGACATGTGTTTAATTGTTTTCTTTGTTGTCAATTTAATTGAAACCAAAAATGAACTGTTTCTGGTACTCAAGCATACTACTTGCTCCCCGCATCATCATAGATAAGTTGAGCGGTGTAAATGATGGTGTTAATGCTAGTGACAAATACCAATACTAACAAAATATGTATGTATGTGTGTTGTATATTATGTACATAGATTGCATGTAAGCATGTGTGTTTTGCATTGTAAGCAATTCAAATAATTGTCTGCAATTTTGGCGTTGGTTGACACTGACACTGCCACTCATTGTCAGTATACATATGTATGAGTGAGAGTATTTATTTACATACAACAAGTGTACACACATATGCATGTATAGTATATGTATGGATGTGTAAAGAAGAATGTAGAACATGTACTAAACACATAATTGAGTTTAAAGGAAGCCTAATACATACATATGCAGTAGTAGTTCCCTTTTAAATTGTATTTGTATTTTTGTTCAGTATATTCGTGTTTCATTTAAAATGACTGACAGTGTATGGAAATGTGATTAAAGTACTACTTCTTCAACTACTGTAAATGAGAAATTGAATGTATTAACCGAATAAAGATGTAAAAGTAAATTTTTCAAAAATCCGTTTTTAATAATCAATTAAAAAAGAAATTATTCATTCGAAAAGTTTAATTTTATATGCTTATTCGAGCGACACATTCAATTGTACCTAAATGTAAAATATACTGAATATCATTTTTATAATGCTACTTTATTAAACAGTACAACAAATTTAAAGTCTTTAAGTGCAAACTCCTTCTTGTGTGGAATTTCTCGAAGTACTTGTCGGAACTAACAAAAAAAAACCCATTTGGCTTTTGCTAGTTAAGTTGGATTTTATGGTCTTTTGTAACTCAATTGAATTTAAAAATTCGAGAAAATTACCTGGTTTAGAAAACAAAAAAATTCATTAATCCGACTCACTACCCCACAAAAATTTCTGAACCAGACACCGGATCTAAAAAACTGAAAACACAAAATTTTAAGTTTTCATCAAAATTAAAAGTTATTATTTTATTGAAAATAAAATAATTTTCTGTAATATTTTTTTTTTTCAAATCAATTTCTTCAAGGGGAACTTTTTCCCCCTGTTCCGAATTGGACCATCTCTGAACTCAGCTTGCCTATGACCTGAGATACATTCGTGCCAAACTTCAGGAGTCAAGCTCTATTATTTTATACTGTATCGTGTCCTACACTGAAGGACGGACAGACATTTGCTAGAATGTCTTAGAATCGATCACTGATAAATAATATACACTCAAAATATATTCTCAGCCCAATCAGCAGCAAAATCTGCTGGGCCATATGAGAAATCTGCTTATACTAGCAAACACGGTTTGCAGAAAATCTGTCATGATTTTCTAGCAGAAATCATCAGAGAAATCTGTCAAAACAGCAGAGAAATCTTCTAAGACATTTTCTAGAAAGTTTTTGTTTTTAGAAAACATTTTTTCATGACAACTTCAATAGTTTTTTTTTATAAACTTAAAAAAAAAAAATAAATAAAAAAAATGTTTCTGTAAAATTAGCAGTATAATCTACTGATTTTTTTTAGTTTTGACAATTATTAGTCTCAATCGTTTTAATTGTATAAAAAACGAACAAAAGTTAGCACTGTGAAAAATAAACTTAAGAATGTTTTCTTGAAAAAAGGATGAAAGAAACAATTTCTGTAAAATTACAAAATAATCTGCTAAAAATATGTTTAAAAATATCGATTGATTGCATAAAAAAAACAAAAAAAATTAGAAAATTTTCTTAAAAAAATAATGACAGCAAACTGTTATTTTATAATTAAAAAATAATAAAAAAAAAAGTATATTCAGCAAATAGTATCAGTAAAATCGCAGTAAAATTTCTATTAATTATCCTTAAGTTCATAACCAGTCGACAAAAAAATCACCCCTGACATACACAGAAAATAAAATCGTCAAATTTAAATCAACAAATAGCAGTTGTAAATCAACCAAACATGATTTCAACCAAACATTTAGAAAAACGGACGCCTGTTGGTCCATTTACAAAACCTCGATTTTGTTTTCAACAAACTCAGTCAAGTAATTTTATTTCAAAATTATTTTATCATATCAACAAATAGTTTTTGTGTTTGTTAAATTTCTTTGTTGAAAACAAAAATAAGATTTTTTACGTTTGTCAGATCAACAAATTGTGTTTGTGTTTGTTGAATTTCTTTGTTGAAAAAAAATTTAAGATTTTGTAGGTTTGTCAATACAAATAATAATTAAAGAGGTCTATTACAATATCATTTATCAATTCTTTTTTCAACAGTCAAAATTTACAAACGTTTGTTGATATTACAAATTTCCGTATAGGAGCACTTTCAGTGAAAAAAATAATTGTATTCACAAATATGGGGGTCAATATAACAATTCGTTTTTTTCTGCATACTGTCGACTCTCCCTTTATAAAATTGCTGACATCTTCATACAATTTTTCAAAATGACCCTAATGACATGTCAGCAGTTGATCAGGGGTTGTTTAAACAAATTGAAGGCCACCGATTCTGGTAAATACTGCTGACCAACTGCATTTGGGCCATTTTGAAAAATTGTATGAAGATGTCAGAGAGTCCGCAGTATGTCACGGGTGATTTTTTTTGGCGACTGGGTATGAACTTAAGGATATTTCTACTGATACTGTCTGCTGAATTTATTTTTTTTTAAAGTTATTTTTAAATTATAAAGAAATAGTTTGCTGTCATAATTTTTTTCAATAAAATTTTCTCAGTGTTTTTTTTTACTGGGTAGCTTTAAGAATAATGTCACGTTCTTCGAAATTCAAGTTTTAGCTAAAATAACTTTGAACTCATATAGAATCCGAACAGCAATTGGGGGTTTCAAGAAATTCTGAACTAGAAGGAGTTTGCATTTGATGTGTTGCACTGTGTAATGTTTTTTAATTCTAGAAAATTTTAAATAAAGAAACTGAAAAAAAAAAAATGAAATTAAAATGCCAAAAATTTTAACTATAGAACTAATTTTTTTTTTAGCTGTCAGCCCTAGCAAAACCCCTATAAATTTAAGTTAAATATATTTTAAATAGTTAGTTTACTTCCAAAAATCTTTAGTGGTGGCTAGACTATTAAAACCATTCAACGTTAGTTAGTTTTAAATGTTAAACGGGTTCCAAAAACAAAATATATTAAAAATTAAAAACTTTTTATTAGGATTAACACACATTTGTACCATTTTTTTCTGCTCTAAAATTATAATTTCCATTTATTCATTTTCTTTTTTTTTAATTTATTTATGCAATAAAAATAATTTTAATTTCTTTCGGAAATTGAAATTAAAATTGAAAACAAAATGAATATTTAAGAAATGTACATATTCAAAAAAATAAATATTGATACTTACTTTAGTGGTACGCGTATATAATCATCGGGCAGCTCCAAAATACAGCGTTGTCTTAAAATACCTTCCCAAAGTTGAACACCAATAATGCCGAAAATGAAGAATACAAAAAAGCATAACAACAAAACATTACCCAACATGGGCAACGTGTCCAGTAATAACATCACCAAAATACGCATACCTTGTTTTTGGTTTTTTGCGTTTAAAATAATTTTTATTATTAAAAAAAAAAAAAAAAACACACATTTCTTTATTCGCATCATTAATCATCTTCATAAACTTACTTGGTATACGATTAATGGCTCTCAGTGGTCTTAAAACACGTATTGTTCGTATGGCTGTTAAATTTAAATTTTCCACATGCATCACGTATTCCAATAAACCGGCAAAAACAATAAAAAAATCCAAACGATTCCATGAATCTGCCATATAGGTATTTTTTCCATATATGCCCATGGCCACCATTTTAATACTCATTTCCAAAGCAAAAAATGCAAAAATTATATCATCGAATATCTGTAAAAAAAAAGAAGAAAAATGACTGGCATATTTAGCATCATCAAAATTTTAAAGTAATAAATCAAGGTCAGTCGGTAGGCTGTAGAGTTGTCAATTATTCACCTTTCAACTTTGTTCGAGTAATTCAAATAATTGTTTTTGTTCGTTCGATCAAACGATTAAATCTAAAAAAATATTCGATTAATCGAGGAGAATAACGAATAAAACTGTGGTTATTAAAAAAAATATTTTTATTAACAAAAAAATAAATATAATAAACATAAAAAATTGGACGTTGGAGCACACCTTTCCCCTCTTCGTAAATATTTACAAATTCATTTTTACGATGTTTACGCCTAATGGACCTCACAATGGACCTCAGAGTCTATGTGTCATTTTTTGAACAAATATAAAAACACTTGTTTTTCTAGTAGTGTTTTAGTTCTTTAATAGGGTCCGATTTTGCCTCCAAACTTAACCAGCCTATGACCATAAGATATAATTCTGCCAAACTTCAGGAGTACAGCTATTTTATTTTGGACTGTATCGTGCCCTCCACAGACGGACATCGCTCAAATGTCTTAGAATTGACCACTGATAAATAAAATACATAATTTATGGGGTCCTAGACCAATATTTCCATACTGTAGTTGGAGGGTATAAAAAAAATAATTGTTCGATTAATTGACATAAATTAATCGATTTATTCGTTATTCGAAAGTCGTCATTTTAAAATTAATCATACAAGAGTTTGGATTTGTTTGATCGATTAATCGAATTATTCTTAATCGGTTGACAACTCTAGTAGGCAGTAAGTAGGTACTACAATATGAAAACTGTCATATCTCATTTATCAAACTTACTTACAAGGAAAGAACCCCACTGATTTAGACACTGATTTATCTGAAACTTTAAATATATATACCAAAATGTCAAATTTCGACCCCCTCTAATTCAGAGACTCCTTGACCGATCTCGTTGAAAAAATGTGTCTGCTATCCAATAGGACTAACCTTGGTGAAAATTTCATCCCGAATGTGTTTTGTGCTTTAAAGTTTTTTTTTTTGTGATCAATTTAAAAAAAAAAAAAATAATTTGCCTAACAGTTCCAAAGTGCAGGTGCTTTTGAATGACTTAGAAATAAAGACGGAGATATTTTAAGGCATGTTTGGTATAATCATACCGTAATAGTATGGTTGTACTTTACTGTAACTGTAGCATTTCTGATATCAATTTGTATGCAGTTGAAAAAATTGTGTTGTCAGCAAAACTACTAAGCTCTTCTTCGTGCTTACAAGCATTGAAGGAATCCTGGCAAATCGTCAAATAAAAAAAAAAACTTGATAGTTCAAGACTACTTCTATCAATATTTGTCATAAATGTCATATTTGCTTCCCTTGATCAAACTTAAAAAAAATGCTTGCTCATCTTTTGATATTCATCTTATAGTTAAATACATTTTTATCATTCTTAGAAATATGCAAAATGAATCACGTATCATTGAACGATTTATTATTAAACAATAAAATGTTGAATGTATAAAACTATAAACAAATGATACTTAATCCTTTATTATCTTTCGCAAAATAACGGTTTGAATACGTTTGCACATTAGAGTGTACTGAACAAATTTATTTTTCCAAATGCCGATTTTTCATTGCGGAAAACCAGTTTGACTTTGGCAAAAATTATATTTTTGTTTCAATTGCTAATTTTTATGCCTTTATGTTCATATAATATAAATAAATATAAATATATACATATTTATATATTTATTTAAAACATGTTACTTGTAAACAATGTTTATGCGACAATTGACTACAGCACCATTTAACTGACATTTTTTTTTTTATCTATAAAACATTGTATTTTAATGGGCATATTAACTTTTCTGACAAGAGAATATATTTTACATACATACTTAAATATACAGTTGCGGCTTTAAAAATAGATTTTCATAATTTTTTTATCTCGGACAAAATTTAAAAATAACACAGTGATACAAAATCGAACTTTCGGTATCGGAATGGGATGAAACCAAAAGCAAATGAAAGCTGACGTTTTCCATAACAAAACCCTCAAGGCCTTTTTTTTAGGTCAGAGCTAGATTTTATTTTACACGCATTTAAAGTTTCCAAACTTAAGCTCAAAAGTACTTCAGCTATGACTGGTATGAATTTTGGTGCAATCGGTCCAGTACCTATTTACTGAATAGCCAAATTATTAAAATAATGATTGTTATTTAAAGGCAATTATTAATATAAACCACTGGACACCGTTGCGTATGATTGTTATTTAAAGGCAATTACAATATTAATCATTCGCCACTAATACAGTTTTCAAGCATTTATTATTATAATTAGGGCAAGTACTTTAATGAAAATGCATGTTTTTACTTGGCACTTTAATCATACAACAAACTAAATATCTATCCGAATCATGAAATTTGCAATAAAATGGCATCGATTTGTAGTTGCATATTTTTTGCATATTTTGGTATAAATGCATATTTTTGCATATTTTCATATAAATTGGACTTTTTTTAAATTTTCATCAATGTTTTATCAAAACTTTTTTAGAAAAATTCAAAACCTATCACCTATTTCTTATGGAAAAATATTTTTTTATACAGAAATCATATTCCGAGTCATTTCTTATAGAAAATTGCTTCTGTAAGTAAAATGTTTAGATTCTGAAAATTTTTTCCTATTCTGATACATTTTACTAATCGTAAAGAAAAATTTAAAATTTCCTACAGGAAAATTGCATTTTTTTTTGATTTCGCTTAAAGTCAGAGTGGGGTTTTTGAGTTAATTTTTGACTTCAGAAATGGGAAAATTCCGAAAAAAAGTGAAAAGAAATATTTTTAAAGCATTTTTTTTTCTAAAAAAAAATAATTAATATTGGTACTGGTTCTAAAAAAAAATTTTTACTTTAATAATTTTTTTTATAAATTTTTTTTTTTCAGAAATATTTTTTGACTCAAAGAAAAAAAACTTCTCAAGTAAATTTGTTCAATTAAAAAGATTTTTATCATAAAATGTGGCAATAAAAAAATATTTTACTTATAAAAAATTTTTTCCACTCAAAAATACCGCTGTAAGAACTGTCGAGGGCCTTAAAGTATATGACAAAATTTAATTGATGTTGATAAACCTTTTTTTGTAAAAACAATAATTTTTAAATGCATATTTTTTAAGTTTTAAGTGCATATTTTGAAATTTTAGACGCATATTATAGTCACATATTTTCGATTTTTAGATGCATGAAAGTACTTGCCCTAATTATAATTATAATAAAAGTGCACTAACTTCAAATGTGTGTAAAAAAAAAAATCTAGCTCTGAACTAGAAAAAAGCCTTGAGGGGTTTTTTATGGAATATGTCAACTTTCATTTGCTTTTGGTTTCATCCCATTCCGATTTTGGGTGTTGCACTGTGTAATTTGAAAATGTAAACACTTTTCTGGTACTTATTCTGTTACCTTATTAATATAAATTTTAATCAAGTAATCTAGTTTTTTTTTTTTTAAAGAAAAAACATAATAAAATGATTGCAAAAAATGTCGGACGTAAATAACTAATTTCAATTTTTCCGTATATTCGGCAAACTGTTGAGGAATATATCGGTAAATATTCAAAAAAACATGCCGAATATGCCGAATACTGAATATTGTCGAATATTCGCGACATCCCTACAAATTATTTTTTTTTTGTGAAAGCCGAAAAGATAATTTTTTCTTTTTCTGTAAAGACTGTTGAGCTCAGGCTCTAATTATAATTATGTATTATAATTTTTTAATCATGTTATATTTTTCCATTTTTTAAGTTTACATATGCATTACTTCCACAATAACCTATATTTTTTTCAAAATGGCCACGATAAGTAGATAATTTAATAATCTACAAATATTTTGATAAAGATTATTCTAGCTCTAGGTCATATTTCTTTTACTAATCATTACGATGATATTGTCCAAAGTAACAATTTTCAAAAAACTATTTATCAAGTTGTTTGTTTTAAATTGATTGGTATGGTCATTTTGCAAGACTTACTCGACACTAATAATTTTTATAAATTTAAAAATTATCTAAAACGAAATTTTATAATCTACAAATCATAAAAGAATTATCATAATCGGTTCAGTGGTTTTCACTGTACAAATTAAATTGAAAAATGTTGCATATTTTGTTTTAATATCTGTTTAAAAGTTATTAATATTAATTCTGTTTGTCTTAAAGACATTTTGCGCTATATTTTTAACCGACATTGCAAATATATTATGTTACTTTTTGGCAATACATATATTTGTATACAAACGTGTGTGTTTGTTTGTCAACGTTATTTACAAAATAATTGTACTTAAAGTGTTCAGGCATGAATTCGTTTGTATGTGATGTAACTAATGAGTCCTTGTATGACAACAAAGTAGGGAGTAAAGTAGAGATAAGAGACATTAACTAAATGAAAGATTTATTCTTGCAATATGTACGTGTGTTCATTTAACATTTTTGTTTTTTTTTTTTTGCAATTTTCAAATTTGACCTAGCATATATAGCGATATAGTCTATGAAAGAATTGAGTAATTAAGTCTAGAGATAAGCGGTATATTTGTGCCGCTGATCTAAACACTTGGATTGAAAAACTCGCAAGTAACTGCAGTGATTCAGTATCTCAAGAAAAAAACCGTTACTTGCAGAAGGCGTCCAAAACTGTTTTTTTTTTTCTGTAAATTGAGCAATCTACCAAAAAATTGTGTACACTATTTTACTACTTCAATACAGACAATTTCAATTTGGAAAACTCACAAGGGGTAAATAGTTTTTCTCCTTAATGGTTCCAGTTTAACCAAAAGCATTTCACTATTATAAAATTTTAGACATTTCTTAAAGAAAAATTCTTTGAACATTGAAATTTTTTTTTCATTAAAAAAAATCTGTTAAGAAAATTCATTTATTGATTTTTGGATTAAAATGCGTGAAATTTTTGACAGGGTTCGGAAGACTAGGGTGGATCGAATTTAGCTTTTTGGTTCCAGCTCATCGACAGATTTGTTGGAAAAAATAACTTGTCGGGTTTTATTAAATTAACGAAATATGTTTCATTAAAGTTAAAACTCATGAAAAGTTTCATAACTAAAAGTTTCAGTAAAAATATTAATTGTAAAGGGTGTCCAAAATTGAGGTATCATTTTAATTTTGCTGCTATTTTTTTTCTACTTGAAATTTTTATTCTAAATTTTAATTTTCAGATTCTTAATACATTCCGGTTAGTTAATATGGAACGATACACCAAGGAACAACGTGTTTTTATTATATTTTTTTTTTTTTGGAAAAGGAAAGAAGAAAATGACAATTTTTTAACAAAATAATCTTCACCGACGAAGCCCATTTCCAGCTCAATGGCTACGTCAACAAGCAGAATTGTCGAATTTGGGGTGAAGGGAATCTAAGAGTTATCTTAGAGCAACCATTACATCCACAAAAAGTTACGGTTTGGTGTAGTTTGTGGTCCGGAGGAATCATCAGACCAAATTTTTTGAAAACGAAAATGGAAATGGAATTACGGTCAGTGGAAATCGCTACAGGCAGATGATCCGAAGGTTCTTGTGGCGGAAAATTTATGGTTTAGACGTAGATAATATGTGGTTTCAACAGAGTGGTGTCACTTGTCGCACAGCAAGAGAAACAATGGATCCTTTGAAAGACAAGTTCGAAAACCGCATTATTTATCGCAGAGGAGGAGTAAATTGGCCATCAAGATCGGGTGATTTGACACATTTAGATATTTTTTGTGGGGTTTTTTGAAATCGAAAGTGTACTGCAATAATCCCACAACAGTTCAAGAGCTTAAAACCAAAATTATCAAGCAGATATCAATCATTGACAACAGTTTATTGAAAAACTTGTCTAATAATTTTGGTGAAATATTGGGAGCCTGCCGAGCCAGTAGGGGGGGTCACTTGACCCACATAATTTTTTAGTTTTAACCGGAACCTATTTGGAACAAACTGGAATAAATATATTTTTAGTATCTGAAAAAAAACTCTTTTTTTCATTAAAATTAAAATGATACCTCAATTTTGGACACCCTTTATTATATGAAAATTTTTCATAGCCAAACCTTTGTTCTACAGTTCCAATATTTTTATGTAAAAGGCAACTTTCCCGACCCCAACGTTTTTTGAAATTCGAAAAAAGCTAAATTTTTTCCACGCTTATGTACATTCGATAAAACTTACCTGTAGTATTTTGCAGCGGTTATATTCACAGGCATCGTCCACACAAGGTTGATACATGCCCAGTGTTATGCAATTTAATAATATCACCAGTATCGATATGCGTTCAAACCATGTGTTGATGAGAAAATCAATAGTTATCAAAATACAGTTAAGGAAAACACAAGTAGGAATGAGATAAATATACATAAATATAAATACAAATAAAATATTATTTAGTAAACTATGAACTTGATGTTATACGACAAAAATTATAATAGATTAAAATCTTATCTAAAATATATAAAGTATATTAAGTTAACTATGAACTTTGACACGACAGAAATGAAACATCATTAGGGAGTCTTTAATGGTTGGCATTCCGGGTAGTAGGTCCTCCATTAATTGTTACACAGACTGATCAAAGCTACACAAGTGGGCTTCGTAGTCTATTCGGAAAAGCTTGGGTTGAGCCTGGCTCGAATATTTCCAGATCATTGCAGTGTTTACCAGGCAGAGATGCTAGAAAGAAAGTGGCTGACGGATTGAGATGCAATGTCTTGTCTACAACCGCAGTCAACAACTATTGCAACACACACAACAAATTTTTGGATAAAAATGTTCAATTAAATCTATTGATCAACAAAATTTAAATGAGTCAATCAATGTTTTGATTGAAATTATTGTTATTTTCTTTAACTGTCGAATTACAAATTTTCAACATACCATATTTTTTTTCGTTTTAATTTATTTGAATAGATTAATTTAAAAATATACAAAATAATCGGGTTTTACTCTTTTTTTATTGTTTGCAACATATTGGAAAACAAAAACGATAAATTTTTTGATAATTTTGTCATCAGCTTAAATTCATTTGTTAAGTCAATCATTATTTTGATTGACTTTAAATAAAAAATTGATCAAATTTCTTATCAAAATCGAAAAAATGTTGATCGAAAAAAATTTCAATCAATCACCTGCAATTTGATGATTGGTATAACAATTTTCTTAATTGGAGGAATTTTAATCAAAAAATTGATTGAGTCCTCTTTTTTGTTGATTGAAATTCGTTTCAAATTTTTTCTGTGCAGTCAAGCCGCGGTGAAGTTTCTGAAATCAATGTTTGTAAAAACAGGATCTGTTCTTAACCGCACGTCTTTAAGTGAAATGGGCAAGCAGTTTGAAATACAACTCACACGCTTCCTAGGCACACAGACATTCAAGGGAATTGCCGATAAGCTTGCAAGGCTCGAAACTACCTAAGATTTTCTTACGGAATTGCAATGTATTGGTATGCCCCCAGAAACTGTCAAACAAAATCTAAGGGTTTGTTCTACTGCAGACTAATCAGAGGTCGGCACGTTGCACAGTGCGACATTTGGCCAATCTAGGTGGACAAAAATCGAAAAATAAAAGTTGGCGAATTGTTATAATTTAAATGAATGTGACAGCAAACAATCCATATACTATGGAAATAATCATAATATGACGAAAAAAGTGCTGTTTCATTTGATACAGGAGTTTAAAGTCACATCTTGTAATAGACTTTTGAGAAATAAAATATATTTTTGAGCACCATCCCAACTTCAAACACTTATAACTTTTTTGCTGTTGTAGTTATAAGTCCATTTCTTTTTTTAAAAATACAGTATTTTTAATCTAGTTTTTAAATCCGTGCTCATTTTTTAATTTAATCGAAAACTTATTGTTGTAATTTATTAAAAACCA
Source organism: Pegoplata infirma (assembly GCA_963921195.1). Taxonomy (NCBI): domain Eukaryota; kingdom Metazoa; phylum Arthropoda; class Insecta; order Diptera; family Anthomyiidae; genus Pegoplata; species Pegoplata infirma. Next base: position 228,158,602 of record OY992540.1, on the reverse strand, counting down.
AAATTAAAAGTTAAAAAAAAAAAAAGAAAAAAACGGAAACTTCGTTGGAATAAAACTATAGTTTCCTCACGCTCCCTCACACGACCTATACATGAGGCAGGTGTTGGAATATCTCTAGTAAGAGATTAAACCATGTTTGCTGGCGATTTTTTGCGATTTATAGAGAATTTTAAAGTTTAGTGAACGTCTAAAATGGACTTTTTGCTTGATTTTTTTTTAATTCCAGAGACTTTTAGTTTTAAACTATATGAAAAATACACTTATATTGCACATAAAATTGAATGATTATGTAAAAATACATTATAATATAAAATGTAATGTGTTATTACACCAAACCCTTGTGTAACGGCATTACATTTTTTTAACGATGTTTAGTTTTTGTATAAAATATGGGAAAATTGAATAATTGTTAAATTCGTAGAATTCGCAATGGAATTAAAATAATGAAAACCAAATAACTTTAATTTTTTGGTTTGAAATTCTAAAATATGAGTGATACAAAACACACGATTTCAATAAATTACTGTACTGCTATTTCTATTTCTATTGTAAAATCGTTTTGTGTGTAATAAATTTATAAAACTGCAAATAGTGGGTTGACCACGCCCCTTTTTGTTACAGTATAGAGTTAATTTTACAATGTACATAAGTCAAAAAAGGAAATCTAGCCCAAGGTTGTCCAAAACAGCTTAAATGTCTGTTATAAAAAAAGTGGGCGTATACCGCCCATCAATAATTGTCTTCGAGGTTATTGTGTACATTTTTTTTTACAAAATGGTACACAAATAATAATTTTTTTACAAAATCTCATAAAAATTCTTCAAATTATTTAAGCAATTTCTTAAAAAATAGTTAATCTCCCAAAAATGGGCGTGGCAATTGTTCGATTGTTCCAAATTTTGTTGTCAATATTAGTTATGTCCTACATTATTATCAAACCAAATTTCAAGCCAGGATCTTTTAAATTAGATTTTTGTCCACCTAGATTGGCCAAATGTCGCACTGTGCGTTGGTGAGGCTGCACGATATATTTAGCATTATCTCAATAAATAGCGCACAATTAAGCTGATATCGCTTTTAAAAGGACAGATTTTTATGGTGGTTGCCAAAACTACCGGACACTGCCTTATAGAAAAGCACGCTAAACGATTTAATGTCCCGTCAAATGACTTCTGCAGAAGTTGCAAGGATGAGAAGGAGTTGGAAACTATTGAACATTTTATCTGACATTGCTCGGGACTTTTTGGTTAGAGATATGCTTCACTAAGATCTAGGGCGCTTCACGATCTTTGCGATTTGTCGGACGTCAAAATTCATAGAAGTTCCAAAAAGAGCTCACATTGTTTTAACGCCAGGTACTAGGGGTGAAACCCCCCCCCCCCCCCCTCATTCATAACAACGAAATATTTTTTATAAAAAAAAAATATTTAAAACTAAAATTGTTCAGCGAGCACTTACTTTTTGAGTTAACTACACATATATTCCTATTTCCAATCAATAGTAATTAAGGCAATAGTAAATGTTTGCAAATTAATAACAAATGTTTTCTCTTGTGCCATTCAAAGTACGAGGTTTTATTGTGAACCAGAATATATTTAAATATGCATTGGTAGTTAGTGGTATTCGTGTGGCTGACCATATTTCATGGTGGAAACATTGGAAACATTGATGGTCGTTAAGGGCTTTACTAATCGATATATTTAAATAATGATTATCCGGGTAAAAATGGTTTTATATAGACACATATTAATTGATACAATATTTTAATATATCTTTGTATCACTAAAGAGATTTTAACATTTTTTTATAGGATGTTTATTTTAGAAAAGATAAAAAATAAATTTTTACTCGGGTGCATCATTAATTAACACCAACAGATGTTATTAGACATATTATAAGAACAGACAAAAGTTCTACAAAATTAAGAGATGGAATCCCTAGTAAAAAAGTTTTGATATAATAATATATAATTTGATACAATCATATTAAAATATATATGAATTTTTATATGTTCATATTTAATTATATCTAAGATTTTATGTGGCTCCATTTTCTTATCTGAGGTTATACATAAATATATATGGCTTTATATAATTATACAATTTTACATTTCTTTATATAAAATAAGATCAACTGGATTTATTTGGATGTGACCAAAATTCGGATCTAATTATCTAATTTTTTATATTTGTGTATCTAAAATAATACAATTAGATAATTATTTGATCCTACTTGATACAGCCAATTTTGAGATCAAATTAGATCTAAAAAGTTTTTTTTTTTACTCGGGATAAAAACAATTGAATTAGTTTTTTTAAATCTGTTTTAAAATATTAGGCACCAAAAATGAATTTTAAAGTATGTATTGGTTTTTTATGTTCGTATCAATCATTAAAAATTTTTATTTTATGTCCGACTACAAAGGAAAATTATATAGATCCATATATGATTCGTATTTTCCTAATCCGGGGGCAACACCCCCGGAGAAAATGAGCGGTCTGATTCGGGAGTCTGAATCTACGGGGCACCAGTTGGTGGTGTGCTGTGATGCTAACATCATTCGATATGGGAAAGTACAGACAGAATCGATAGAGGCGGTGGTCAAATGAGTTTCAGATGAGCAGAGATTCCTGCAGAAGGCTCTTTAAAAAGGCTAAATCTTCAAAACCGGACGATGGAAATACCCTCTATCTTCATCCTTTAAGGAAGTCTCCATACACTGCTTTTTATTTTTTACAACTTTCTTTAGATAAATCCGCTCCAATTGGGCCTCCAAGAGGGGTAACAAGTTAGATCAACCCTCATTAGTTTTAACCCTCTAACATTTTTTCTGAACTTACAAACAACCTATCTCCACTTTATAAGGAGGTTTCCATGCAATATTTTATAATAGTATGGGATATATCTAAAGGAATGGGTTATATCTCATGAAATGGGAATAGCTCATTAAATGGGCCATAGCTCATTAAATGGGCCATAGCTCATGAAATGGGCAATATCATATGGAATGGGCGATTCCTATTTTTAGCGCAATTCTGTTATTTGATGAAATTTTTTCATTTGACTATTTTAATGCATTTTAACAATTTCAACAATTTAAAAATCTTAAATTTTCGTAAAATAGCCGCGAGCACGACCTCTAGATAGGTATACGGTGGCTCGCAGCTTATTTCGTGTGAAAGACATTAGTTAGCAATCCATTCAAGACAAAGTTAACCAAAATAGACCTAATTATTATCAAATAAGTATTTTTGTAAAAAGTCCTGTGTATGTAAATAATCAAGCTTTAATTAAAGCTTAATGATGTTCAGATTGTCTAAATATTAAATGTGCTACGAGGGTCGAAATAGTAATTGAAATTATTGAAGGACCTTTTTTAGAAAATTTCTTAAAAAATATTTTTAGATCGATTTTATCAAAGCTCAAACATAAAAAATTTAAGAAATAGTCCAATAGTTAATATTAATTTATTAAATAATTTTTCCAAAGACCCAAACAAAAACCAAAATTTTTAAAAAACAGTAGAAGAAATCCGAATGACCTCCAATTCTTTTGTCCACACTCAAAATATTTTGTAGGCAAAAACAAATGAAAAACACACTTAAAACCAGTGAATAAACAATTGAAAACCATTCTAGTAATTATTCATTTGTTTTAACAAATATCAACATTTATTTTTTACTGTTGACAAAATTTTCTAAAATCAATAACATTAAACATTAAAAAATTACGTTTTTTTCACTCTTTTTTACCAACAAATTCGAAAAAAATAACTAACGAAAACATTAAAAATTAATGATAGTTCTGTTATTTTTACCAACAAATTTCAAAAAAATAACCTACGAAAACAATAAAAATTAATGATTTTGTAGGTAATTTTTAATAAAATTTTTGGGGAATCGATCCCGCAATCAACTACATTCTGGCCAGACACTCTACCCATCGTGCCAAAGTCACTTAATACAAACATGTTTTTATATTTCTATAAATAATTTTTTGATTTTTTTTCTACAAAAAAATAACTGACTTGTGTAGGTAAAAACTAATGATATATCATTAAAAAATACCAACAATAAAAAAAAAATTACTTACACAAATCATTTAAAATCAAAAGAATAATCAGTAGTTTTTACTTACAGAACAAAAATAAATGACTTTAAAAATTAAATGTTAATGAAAGTCTTTATTTTTTAGTGTGTTATTTTTGAAACAAAGGACAGAAGTAGTCATTAATAAAAACTGAACATCAAACAAATGATTTTTCTTTTAAAAACGACTAAACGGAAAATTTTTTAAATAAACTACAAACAGTTAATGGCATAATTTTTTGAGTGCACCAATTTTTGGTAAACAAAGAAAAGATTTAATTGTTTAATAATTTTAGTACACCTAAGTGTATAGTAATGAGATATAAAAATAATTGAACATTTCCTTTGTTTACAAAAAATTGGTGGTCAAAAGAATTAGAGGTCAAAAAATTCAGATTTCTTCGACTGCATTTTAAAAATTTTAATTTTTGTTTGGGTCATTAGACTATTTTTTAAATTTTAAATATTTGAGCTTTGGAAAAATCGACCTAAAAGTATTTTTAAGAAATTTTCTAAAAAACGTCTTTCAATAATTTCAATTTCCATTTCGACCCTCGTAGCACATTTAATATTTACTCAATCTGGACGCCATTAAGCTTAAATTAAAGCTCGATAAATTACCCAGAAAGCACTTTTAACAAAAATACTCGTTTAATAATAATTAGGTGTATTATTGGAAACTTTGTCTTAAATGGATTGCTAACGAAATAAGCTGCGAGACACTGTATATTTTTTTAAATTCTCTTTTTTTTGTCATTAAAAGGAACAATTTAAGGGAGTCCAATAAATATACTAAATAATAAAACATTTTTATTTGGGTGTTTAAGAATTTTTTTTTTGTGTAAATGCTCAATTTTTTAATTATTTCCTAAAATCCTACATCGGGTTTAGCATTGCCTTATTTTCTTGTTGCTTGTATTCACCATGGCGTATAATGCCATAAATTAATATTTGCACACAAAAATACACTGCGCAATTTCCGAAACAATTATTTGGATTATCTTTATGTACAAAATCTTAAAACAAAACAACAAAACAAAAAACACTCAACAAATAATCAAATGCTCAACTTGAAAATTCATTAAAAGCCCCGGCCACTGTCGCACAAACTGTGCTAATGAGTAGCACTTAATTCTTACTAATCCTTTTGCTTTTGCACAGCTGGTGTTTGTAAGGGTTGCCACCTAACTACTTAGTATAACCCAAAGTTTTAGAATTTTATTTAACCCTTTGACGACCATACATTTTCAGCCGAAGCGATTTTGAGTTTCTGTTCATGGTCGTGATTTGTGACCTAATAATAGTTATGAAACAAAAAATTGGACCCCTAACCCCTCTCCTTCCCCTTTATTTTTCATGGTGAAAAAAATTGCCCTTTGACGATTCCGCAGTTCTGGCCAAAGCTATCTGCTACTTGCTGTGATTTTTAAGATCTGCAACTCAATAATAGTTACCCTACAAGAATTTGGACCTCTAAACCCCCTTCTTGGCCCCGATTTTGCTCAACAAGTGAAGATCCTTTTGTCCCTAAAATAGAGAAAATTATTTTACAAACTTTGAGAGCTTATAGTGAGTAAGTGGATCAAGTTAGAGACTTACTGTAAACTAGACTTTTGTTTGTCAAACAATACTCTACAATTCATCTATTATGACATTTGCTATATCTTTCACTTGAACAAAAATAATCGCCAAAAACGCTTTGGCAAGTATACTTGCCTGTGGTCGTTAAAGGGTTAAGGTTAAAAAAATCAATTCAAGAAATGTTTTTTTTTAAGATTTTAAGTATGTATATTAGCATGTCCCGAAATCAGGAAATTTTGGAATTTCTTTAGGGCATACCCCAAGAACGATGCTTATTAAAGAGCTGATTACGGAAAAATAATTTAAAAAATGTTGGAGGTCATCTTCAGGGTGCAACCAGCGCTTAAAGTTTGCATCCGTGGTGTATTTGGTAAAAAAATATTTTTTTTTACTTTTAAAATTGGTGCCTAAAGTTTCGTTAGGTAGAGTTCATTCATGAAAAAATATTTATAAAGTTTTCATGGAGCAATTTTGGTTCAGCGCAACGTTTTGAAACTTCGAAGATGCATAATTTATTACATATTTTTTAAAGTTTTTGTAAAAAACAGCTTTTTATACAAAGTCTTGAACATAAACTCCGTTTTATACAAAATCTTAAAAGAACTCTTACAAACTCCGGTTTTTACAAAAACTTAAAAAAAATATAGACTAAATTACACCTTTTCAAAATTTCAAAACGTTGTGCTGGACCAAAATTGCTCCATGAAAACTTTACAAATATTTTTTCCAGAATGTACTCGACCTAACGAAACTTTTGGCACCAATTTTAAAAATAAAAAAAAAATATTTTTTTGACCAAATGCACTACGGATGTAAACTTTAAGCGCTCGTTGCACTCTGAAGATGACCTTCAAAATTTTTTTAATATCTTTTCCCGTAATCAGCTCTTTACTAAACATCATTCTAGGGGTATGCCTTGAATTTTTCATTTTTGGGACACGCTAATGTATATTTTTGGAACTTTTTCGACTTTTTTTCTAAGTAACCTAGGCAATATTTGCCTTATTTTTTTTATAAATAAAATTAATAAACACACGTTTACGAAGCTAAGCCTAGTGAGTAAATTGCATTTGGGTATTTTAAAAAAAAAAAGTTAACGAATCTTTTTTTTCCAGGACTGATTTGACCTGTTTGCGAACTTAAACTGTAAAGGACTTTATGACGTAATCCTTAAAAGTTGAAATAAAATTAAACATTTTTGGGATTTTGTTGATATTTTTTTTGGGCCCATGAAAATAAATATCTGGCATCATCATTATAAAAGTATTTTACTTTTCCCTGTACATAAATATGTGTGTATAATGCGGAATTGAAATTGAACTTTTGTGTTGCAGAAGCTTATCTTTTAATTTGTAATTTCCATTACATTCAAAACACACATAGACATACTAAAGTGTCCAATTACTTAAGGGCCCAGTACTTTATTTAAAAATGTTCGTACAAATTTAAACATTTCTAAAATTAGGGATATTCCAGGTCAAACACAGAGAAAAACAAATTTCCAACTGAGTTTTTCAGTTGCATCAACTCAAAATTCGGTTGATGCTACTAAATTTCGCTGCGAAAGACGAATTAGTTGTTTTAATTAAAAAACAGTTGTATTTACAAAGTTTAGTTGCAGCTACGGATATTTAGTTGTTACAAACTTAATAGAAATAAATCAACCGAATTTTTGTTGCAACAACTGAATTTCAGTTGGAAATTAGCAAATTTGTTTTCTGTGTGAACTGCACAGAAAACAGACATTTTCGGATTTGTCACCTCCGATTTGTAAATGAGTAGTGTTCAGAAAATCATTACCTTTCCGGTTCCAAAGCATTGTGGTTTTCGAAACATGGCGTCTTTAAAATTGCCAAAAAAAATCTCAAAAGCTTAAAATCTCAAGTGCACATATGAGGCATTCCACACCAAATGTCCCGCTACAGATAAACTTGTGTCCCGTGAATTTCTAAATAGGTTGTATGAATAGCCCTATATGTAACTAAGAAAATTGCGTTTTTGGTTTTTCAAGTTTTCAAAAACTGGGCTTAGGAGGCGTGGTCAAATATTTGAAAAATTGTCAAATTTTTGTCAAGTTACCTTGTTTAAATATTTATCAAATTAAAACGGAATGCACCATAATCTCAAAAATTTACATTCTTGAACAGTTTTGTATGGGCTATCGCTTATTTTTATTTTTTTTGGAAAATTTTCAGAACCCGTTCTGAAATTTTTCATTTATTTTAAAAAGTCAATTTATCAAAAATCCAGCCACTTTTTTTTAATTTTTTTTTTTAAGTTTAGATGTTTGTCGATCCGTACAAAAAATTCAGACATGTGTGTTCGTTTTTTTCGAGAAAATCGCATTTGAATATTAAATTTCATAACAATTTTGTAATGTGCTTGTATTTTCTTGTTTCAACGTAGCGAATGAGTACTAAATATTTGCATAAATATTACTCATACGCTACGTTAAAACAAGAAAACGGATTTTTGATAAATTGACTTTTTTAAAAAATGGAATGGATAGACAAACATCTAATCTTAAAAAAAAATAAAAAAAAACAAAAGTGGCCGGATTTTTTATAAATTTACTTTTTTAAAAATTGGCAAATTTCAAAACGGGTTCTGAAAATTTTCCAAACAAAAATTTGAATCGATTTTTTGTATGGGCTATACAAAACTATACAAGAATATACATTTTTGAGATTGTGGTGCATTCCGTTTTAATTTGATAAAAATTTAAACAATAAATTGATAAATTTTAAATTTGACCATTTTCCCAATATTTGATTACGCCTCCTAAGCCCAGTTTTTGAAAAATTTAAAAACCAAAAACGCAAATTTCTTAGCTCCATATAGGGCTATCCATACAACCTATTCAGAAATTTACGGTACATATGTTTTGTTTCGCTGGACATTTGGTGTTAAGTAACGAACTTAAATGGCATCATATTGAGGGGACGATTCATGGAAAATAGTCATAACTCAATCATAAGTCCCAATAATGTTTTCGCTGATGTTTTTTTTTTTTTAAGAAATATTTGTTTCAAATATTTTTTTCTCAAATTTAATTTTTTCTTTTAAATTTTTTCATAATTTTTTTAATAACTTTTTTTGCAATAATTTTTATTACATGGCGAATGTATGGATACTCTACTATATATTCGGCATGACCGAATTTAACTTTTTTACTTTTTTGTTATCTTTTGGTTGATTTAAAAAAGGATATGGATTTGTTATTAGCTTTAGACACCAACTTCGTGGTCTTGTATCTTGTGTCAAATACTTCAAGGCGACTTCGGGAAATCCTGGATAGGGTAAATTCGGTTCGCCTGATGATGTTGACGAATCTCCATCATCGGAACTACAGGAACCATTACAACTGGAAGCTGTGGATGAGGCTGAAGAAGAGGAAGATGAGGAGGATGAAGACCTATGTTTATTAATGCGTCTAGAACGACGTCTGCGACGATGGATAGAATTTTCCTCTGTACTATCAGCGGCTATGCTCAATCTTTCATCATCACTGCGATCGCGGGCATTTTTCTTAAGATTAGTAGAAGACCTGTTTTTATTTGTATTTGTTGCAGTTGGATTTTGGTGGGATTGTGTATTTCGTTTTTGTGACGATGGTGTCTGGGCAGGTCCTGTTGTTGTCGCTGAAGCATTGTGTTCATTTTGACTTTTAACTCCACTCGTATCACTCATATTGTAATTAGGATTTTTGGAACTTGCTGTCGATGATGAAGTTGCCACTGCACCACCACCTGCAACTCCCGTTGATGCTTTGGCACTTGAGGAACTTGTTTTTCTACGATGGCTGCCACGACCGGCACCACCATTACCACTGCCGCCATTACCACTACTACTGCTACCACATCTTCGATGTCTCGCCTCGATACCAGAACTCACAAACCCTGCTGTCGAATCTTCATTGGAATGCATTATATTTATATTTGTACTACCAGTACTTGGGAGCTCTTTTAGTCTTGCTCTATTTGCAATATTATTGTGGTCACTTCTACCGAGATCGGCAGTACAAGTAGGTTCAGATTCTGCACTTTGATAACTTTGTCCATTCTGTTGCTGCTGTTCTAGCACTGGTGTTGAAACCAGTGATCGAGTTTCAATAGTTTGATATAATTTATTGACTTCAGCACTAGCATTGCAATTTGAAGTTGTACTATTGGCTGAATTTATAGATGACGCTGTGTTGTTTCCATGCTGGCTTTGCTCCTGCACAGAGGAGTGCAACATTTTAAGTAAACTTTTTGTGTGGGAAAATCAAGCAACAAATGTTGTTGTTTTTTATTCATTTATTGACCCAAATGCAGTTCCTACAGTGTGTTGGTATATTTCATCCAGCCAAGTGCTGTTATTGTCATTTGACTACCATGTAGAGAGAAGTAGACAGCATTACCATCTTTTTCTTTCCCCCAAGATCTGAAAATATGAAAAATTCACAAAAAAAAAAAATAATTAGTTATGAAGATTAATTTTTAAGTTGTGTAATGAATTTTTTCAAAACAAGTAAGAGTATTAAGGTACCTAAAACACCCTACACTATTTAAAAAAAATTGTCGAGAACGCTTCCCAGTCGGCAAAAAAAAAATCTCACCTGACATACTGCTAACCCTCTCATTATGAAATTGTTTATATCTTCATATAATTTTTCCAAATGTCCCTAAGGACAAGTCAGCTGCTTGTCAGCAGTACCACCAACAATAGTTTTAGGCAACGCTGACTTGTTCTTGTTAACATTTGGAGAATTTGTATGAAGATGTCAGCAATTTTGTAAAGGGGTGGTTAGTACTATGACAGGGGTGAGGGACAAAAATAAAGCAAAACTTTCCAATTGTAGTAAAAATAGTTTGAATTTTGAGTAGTCGAATAGACTTATTCAAAAAGCTCCATTTGCTATTCATTTTTAATGTAGTAAAACTGAATATCAAATAATGAATACACTCAAAAAAAAAAGTTTGTAAAATGACATAAAATCCCCTTGATTTTACGGGGCAGGTTTTGTAAAATATGTACTAGCAAGAATCCCCGTAATGTTACGGGGATAATTTGTAAATTGATTTAACAAAAGAAAATGTAAATTTACAATTTTTTTTTGTAAAATATTAACTTCGAGGTAAACATATTTTTTGTAAATTTACAAAAAAATTGGTAAATTTACAAAACAAAATTGTAAACTTACAGAAAAAGGTTGTTATTTTACAAAGAAAAAATAGAAAATGAAAAAAATAAATTGTAGATTAACAAATTATTTGGTTAAACTACTGTTTTTACCGCAAAAAAATATTTAAAAACACGTATATTTACAATAAAAATTGTAAAATTGAAAAAAAAAATAGGCTTTACAAAACAAGTTGTAAACTAACAAAAAAAAGTTGTAAATTTACAAAATAAAGTAGAAAATTAAAAACCAAAATTGTAATTTTACAAATTATTTGGTTAAACTACTGTTTCTTATGGCAAAAATCTTGTATATTTACAAAAAAAAGTGGTAAATTTACAATTTTTATTATATATACCATTTTTTCTTATTTTTTTTCGTAAAAACAGTAGTTTAACCAAAAAATTTGTAAATTTACAATATTGTTTTTGTATTTTTGTAATATTACAACTTTTTTCATAAGTGTACAATTTTGTTTTTTAAATTTTCATATTTATTTTGTAAATTTACAAAAAATTTGGTTTATTTACATATTTGTTTGTAAATTTAAAGGTTTTTTTCCATTGGTGCATCTTATTTTTCCTACTTCGGCAGCTGGAGTAGCACTTCAACAACCTGAAATGATTTTTTTCCACTTGAACACTTTTAACAAACTTTTTAATGTATAACACTGCACTTTTTTATTTTTATCGACATTTCGTTTTTCTTAAGTAGAACATATGAGAATTGCGAAGGAGGCTATACAAGAAATTTCTTATATTTTCAGGAAAAATTAGTCAAAAATAAAAATTTATTTTTTGGAATTTTAAATTATTTTTACAAGTATTTAAAAAAAAAAAAAATTTGGATATTGTAGATTGGATGTTTAAGTACCTGTTAAAATAAGAAAAACTTAATTTTTCATATTTGGCAGCTTTTTATTGACATTTTAGGTGTCAAATTTAAAAAAAAAAAAAATACCAAAAAAATATGGTAAAATTACCGAAAAAAAAAGGGTAAAAATATAAAAACAAAAACTAGAACAATTCTAAAGTAGAAACATTTACAAATGGTGGCATTTTACTTAACGCAAATTACCAAAAAATTGTGTAAAAATTTAATTTTTTTGCTAAAGCTTACAATTAGTTGAAAAATGTTTGTGTCCGGAACTTAAAAAATTTCTAAATTTTTTTTTCATGAAATTTTTTATTTATAAAAAATTATTTTTAACTAAATTTTTTACTCCAAAACGCAAAAAAAAATCGGAACTTGCATGTCCTATTGTTGAATAATTATTTTTTTTTTTGTAAAACATCATTAATTCTAGTAATAAAATAAGTTTTGTAAAATTACATTGGAATTTTGTACTTTTCAATACATACATTTCAAACTGAAAACCTTGTAAACGATCTTAAAAAAAAGTGTTTGTAATAACACATTTTTTTGGTAGAAAGACTAAATAACATCAAGTAAAATTTTGTTGTACAATAACAGTTTTCTTGTGTAAAAAAACTAAACGCCTTGTAATATTTTTTTAATTTGTAAAATAATTCACTTTTTTGTAAATTTTCCTAAAAAGTTTGTAAAATAAATTTACCAACATATAATAGTAAAATTACAAAGCAGACTGTAGTTTTCGTTTTATTAAATATACAACAATTTTTGTAAAAAGACAAAAATATTAGTAAAATAGAATTACAAGACCATTTACTTGTAATTTTACAAACTTTTTTTTTTGAGTGTATCTATTTACATACGTTTAAACTTTTTAGCAAATTTAATTTCAACCATAACTCTCCAAACTTTCACAGATATTATTGTTTTTCATTCAATACCCATGTACTAAAACTTTTGCGCGTAAACTAATGAAATCTCTTTGTAAAATACACTCAAAAAACCCTTGTCAAATTACTAGTTAAAGTCTCGTAATCCCATTTTACCAATATTTGACAGTTTTCCTTGTTTTTTAACAAATAATTTTCGATCGAAATTTAGATTTTTTTTTAATTTTACAGTTTTTCTTGTAATTTTACAAATTTCCAAGATTTTGTACAAAAAAATCTAGTAAATTTACGAGAATTTCTTGTAATTTTTATTTCGCCAAAAAAGTTGTAAATTTACAATTTTATTGGTAAAAATCTTGTAAAATTACAAAAAAATTTTAATTTTTACTACGAATTCCCGTAAAATAGGATTTAGCAAAAAATCTAGTAAAGCTACGAAACCTCCTTGTAAGTTTTATCTCGTTAAAAAAAATTGTAAATTTACAATTTTTTTGGTAAAAAGCTTGTAAAATAAAATTATTGGTAAAAGGCTTGTAAAATAACAAGGAATTCTTGTTAAATAGGAGGTAGCAAAAAAAAATTGCAAACTTTTCTTGTAATTTTACAAATTTTTTTGTAGTGTAGAAAATTTAAAACACAAGAATTTTTTGTTTTGGTAACTAAACTAACAAGGAAGGTCTTTCACAGGGCACCGACCGGTTGTCCTGAAACTTACATATCGTCGAACTATATTCAATAAATGCCAACTCGAAAAAGCTTACTGTTCAGGAGAGCTAAAAAACTAGTTATTTCGCATATTATTGCAAAAATAAACAATGTACCTTCCACAAGATGGTTTAAATATTCTAAACAATTTTTACCTATGCAAAAATTTTCATATTTTGCACTTGTTTGCGTATTTTTCAGAGATGGCATTTATTACTATATCAAAAAACAAATATTTTTTTAGAGTTGGCATATTTTGTCGGAAAATAAAAATACATTTTTTTTTGGAAAAATTTTTTTAATTTTTTTTTTTTTTGGTTTTTGTTATCCTTAGTACGGTAATTGTAAAAACTGAACAAAAAATTAAAAATCTTTGCATATTTTTAAAAGTTACTAGCTCCGAAAGCCTTTGAATCTCAGGGTGGTCAACTTTGGCACTCTATAACTCCACTGTATTGCAATAGAGTCACTCCAAACCAGCTATTTTGAAAGCTTATATCATTGACTTTATTTGCTCCATTAATAATGTTTCAATCTGATAAATAGTTGGAAAGTTACATAAATAAAAGCAATTTTTTTTTGCAAACACTATTTACCGATATTTTTGAAATGGCAAAAATCTCGAGAACCAGTCATTAGATATCAAAATCTTTACAAGATTCGTGTTCAGCATGGCAAATGCAATAAGATATGTGGTCTAATTTTTTGAAAATTTTTTGGAAATTTACAATGTGAGTTGGCATTTATTTCCACCAAAAAAGTATGTACTTTGAGTTAGCAGAATAACAAAAATGGATGTAAAACGACAACAAATTATTTTTTTGCTTTGAAATTTTTATGGCAGATAGGTATTACATAGGGGAGCTATTTGCCATCGGAAACTCATTTCCGTCAAATTTGAGTTGGCATATTTTGAATATAGGTTCACGATATAGGAAAGAGGGAAGCTAAATAAAATTTCCTGTTTTTTATAGCTGCCGAATCTCATATGTAGCGGGTCAAAGGGGAGAGGGAAAAACGAGATTTTTTTCGTTTTTTGAGGATTTTTTCCCATTTCTTCAGAAGAAACTATATGAACATTTTATACAGTTCGAAGGGTTTTCGTTTCAAAATTCGGATTGCTAAGTTTGTTATTGTCAAAAATGTATAATCGTTGGGGTAGTTTATATGGAGATGTATATACGTACGACCACCAAAATCATATAAAATAATCTCTATCAAAATTAAGCTGACCCGTATTTTTTCGTTTGGAGAAATTCCTATTAGTTCGGCTTTTATACGGATTTTCCCGAAAGCCCTTAATTTTTAATAAGGTGGCAACCCTTTTTAAACTTGAGATTGGTCAGCTAACTCTTATTTTTCACCCGTCATTCCCACATAAAATGGCGTTTTCTTTTCTGGAAAAAATGTTGCACTTTTTTTTCTTTAATGACTCTTTCTGCACAGTTATGTACACTAAATATAGACGTATTTGGTACCAAAAGAAAGGTATTTATAAGGACTATAAAATGCTATATCAAGCATTTAAAAACAATACTCGGTTTTTAAGCTGATCCGATAAATGTAAAAATTTATGGGTTTTTGAAATTTTTTTCAATAAAATAAGCGTGTTTCGACATTTTATTATGAACAGTTAGATAGAACTCGAAAATACCTTTCCTTTGGTATCAAATATGTCTATACTTACTGTTTATTACTGTCCACAAGGAGTCATTAAAGAAATAAAAGTGCAGAAAGTGCAACATTTTTTTCCAGAAAAGAAAACGCCATAAGTTTCAGGACAATCGGTGGGTGTCCTGTGATAGACCTTCCTTGTAAGTTTCCATGCAATTTCTTTCATTTGAAATCCAATAAATGTATTCTACGTATTTGCGTTTGTATGCCCGTATACTTTTGTTTACTTCTGTAAGGATTTTTTTCAAGAAACACAAATGAATTAATTAAATATAATCTGTTGAGTTTTTCCTTTTGGCTCCCATGAGCAAGAATATTTTCAAGGAGATATTTTAAATTTTTATTTAATTCACAGCAGACTGTATTTTTTTTGTTTCTCTTGGATCATTAATTTTACAACATTCAAAAAAAGAGTTTTACTTGCTACTTGTTAACTAACCATGAGGCAGGCCTTTGAAAATTTAATTCACCATTAAGTTTTTAATTTAATAATTTTTTATTTTGAGTAGGTTTATGCTAGCGCGAGGTCATTTTTTCCTTTACTATTATAACTGTGATATTCTCATAGAATAATTTTCAAGAAAATTATTTATTATTTGAGAGTAGAGTCGAATATGAATTAATATTTTAGTTTGATCATTAAAGATTGCCATTAAAGACCCTTTGCTACTTGTAGTATAGGGTTTTTATTTTTGCTAAATAGTCTTGATAATGGGATCTGACAAATCCCGAAACACGTTCGATTAAGAAAAAATACCAACATAAATAAATTTAAAACACAAAAATAATATTCTTGAAAATTATTCTATGAGAATATCATAGTTTTTATTAGTAAAGGAAATAATGACCTCGAGCTTGAATAAACCTACACAAAATATAATATTTTAAAGGTTGAATAAAACAATTTTTATTTTTTAATAAAAATTAAACAGAATAATAACCTACATTTTAAAAAATAATTATTAAATTACCAAAAA
The DNA here is from genome assembly GCA_963921195.1 of Pegoplata infirma. Classification (NCBI taxonomy): domain Eukaryota; kingdom Metazoa; phylum Arthropoda; class Insecta; order Diptera; family Anthomyiidae; genus Pegoplata; species Pegoplata infirma. The sequence goes on along the minus strand of OY992540.1, from coordinate 228,142,650 downwards.
AATTAACCGGGGCTTAGAATATTTTCAATTATTTTTTCGGAACTTGAAAATTTTTCAAATTTTATTTTTGCCTAAGAGCATTGTTAATGATTTTTTGACTCCAAAATGCAAAAAATAGGCAAAAATTTTGTGTTCGGGAAATTTTCGAAAATTTTATAAGACATATTTTGACGACATGATGAAAAGTGGCATCACTTTGTTACATAAATTTTAATGCCATGTTTCATTATTTTGAAGAAAAGAGTTTTTAATATGACAGCAAGCGATGAAACCGTTTTATCAAAAAAAAAAAAAAAAATATATCTCTTTGAGTGTATTGGAGTCAGTCAGGTTTATTTTGTTGTTGCACAGTGTTGTTTATTTATTAATAATAATGCATATTTATTCTTAAAAAGATATAATTCTTTAAATATCTGCCATGAGGTCTGTTTTTTTTTTATTTTTAACCTTTAGTGTTGGGATTATTTTTTTCAACTTGTTTTTTACATTATATTATTATAGAGTTTTGCTAATTTTGTTTTGGAAACTTGTAAAATAATTACTGGTTTTTTAGTCCCAGGTGCTCAATTACTGTTGTTGAAACTTTTATTAAAAAATAACTAACGTAGAGCATGACAATTGAATTGATAAGGAATTTTAGGGATTTAAAAAAAAATACTTGATAGTGGATATGTTTAATAAAAAGAAAACTAAATAATAAAAAACATGTTTTATTAATTTCTTAAATCTGGCTTTCAGATGCATTATTCTGATTAAAATTAAAATCTTGTTAAAAACCATATTTCATTTTAATTTATTTGCTACAATTTCCTAAATATGGTTCTTAATGGTTTGACCTGACTCCCATCTTAGGTATACAATAATATAATTATTGTGTCAAACCATATTTATACTCACGCATTTCATTATACATAAAATTCTTTGCTTTTTTTTCTGAGCACTTGTGCGCTGATTTATTGCCTAAATTAGCATAATTTCACATTAAAATATGTATATTTTCCATATTATTTTCAAAACAAAAAAAAAATAACAATAAATAAGAACGACAAAATAAACAGAGTTCTCCTTCCAGTTTTATTCTATATTCTGTCATTTTTGGCATGTTACAAATGTCGGTGTATAAAAATATTTTAAATTGAAATTTTTTATATTTTTTTTATTTATAATTTATTTTTATTTTAAATTTTAAGTAAATTTTTTTGCTCTTAGAAAATATGAACTTGAGTAAAATATTTTAAAGGAGTTTCAAAAACTATGTAAATGTCAATAGTATCTATTGAAAATATTACAAAAACAATTGTTAAAAATACTTAATAATTTTTGTAAAAAATTGACAAATACACTAAAAGTAATCCAAAAAATTTGGTAATTTTAAATTGAATTTACAATTGCAAACCAATTTAAATTTTTTACTTACATAATTTTTGAGTGTATGTATTTGATATTTAATAATTAACATCAACATTAAATTGTTTAAAATGCTAGAAAACTTTTTTAAAATTTAGTACAGATACTGTATACATTCCATATTGAAAATTAAAAGCAAAAAATATTTTACTTATAAAAAAATGCTTTTGGTACTCAAAATAAAATCATTTAAAGTAAGGGATACTACACGCACTTGATCCCTTAGAAGACAAATTTGAAGTTATAAAATTCTTACACTTAATTCATTTAAAATTAAAACAGAAATTCAATAAACACTTTAAAATACGAATTTTTATTAAAATAGCTATAGTTTTTTTTGTACATTTTAAGAGATTTCAGGGGAATCAAGTATGCCACATTTCCTCCACATTGGAATTTACTCAATCCAGGGTTAAATAAATCAGTACAAGTACTCCTGTACCTGGAAAAATATACATACATATGTATTTACTATAGTAAACTCATGCAAAAAAAAATCGTTTATACTTGTTTTGAGGCAATAACCGACTGTTGTACATAAAACCTTGATAAAGGTTTTTTATACGTATTTATAGTTTTTAAGTAATTGTAAGGATTATACACTAGGATGGTGCAATTTTCGTTTTTATACCCTCCCCTTAGTATATATAAGTTTGTCATTCCGTTTGAAACACATCAAAATATAGGTATGTCTGTTGAAGTTTGGTATTGCATTTCAGCGTTTCAAAAGTTATAAACGAAAATGTAAGGACGCCTCGAAAATTTTTGTATATTCAACATAACCTAAAAATACAAAATGCTTTAATGCGGCTGCTGGTTGACATATGTGAACAGAATTGAATACCGAATGGCATTTACAAAATATATCGCAAAAAATTTATCCGATCATCATAAATAACATTTTCCATGAATGTCAAAATAAGTTTTTTAGCAACAAAAAATGTAAATTTTTTTTATTTTGTTCGGAGCTTTCCGATTTTTAAGTCAAAAAAGGAACCCAAAGACATCGCTTCACCCTATTATGAGTAGTTATACACACACTATGGTGCATTGATGAATTACTAAAATTTAAAAACAAAAAACCTTGAAAATAAAAATGTGTAAGCAACAGTTCTGTGATAGCTGGAAAATCTATTGAAAATTCATTAAATCAATATTTTATTTAAGTAAAAAAGCAAGTAAAATTAAAACTGCCGGTCAAGGCCGTACATATTATACACTACGCCATAAATTTTCACCAAAAATTCTGTAAAATTGGTCAATTTTTTTTTTTCAATCAAAAACCTCTTCTGTAAATCTGGTTTCAGATTTGATTCATAACTAAAATTTTTAACACTCGTTCAGAATTATATTAGAACTTATTTCAGAACTCATTCCAGAACTGGTTCTGGGAAAACGTTTTTTAGTTAAGTGTTCAAGTATTTCAGAACAATTATGCTACAACTTACAATTAGTGCCAGAAGACTGGCATTGAGTGCTGACCTTTAAATCCAACCTCAGACTTGTTATTGAAAACTTATTTGTGTTTACGTAAAATGTAAATTGTGTTTTAAGGAAATTTACGGTTTTACCGGAAATTCAGAATTTTTTTAGGGGAATTTCTGTCAAACTTTTCCGATTTTTCGGGAATTCCCACACACAATTTATAATATACAGGGTGGTCCAATAACAAGTATCTTTTTAAAACATGCAATGAAATTAACAATACTCAATAGTTTTGGAACCTTATGGCTTTATTTGAAAGAGCAAATATTCCCATTATTTATGGCAAACGACTTGATTCATGTGGCTGCCTGGTTAGCTCCGCAGTAGCTCATCCTCGGCACCCATTTTTGTAATGTTTCTGGTTCTATCGCACGAATGGCTTGAACGATATTCGTCGAAAGGGCCAGAACATTTCTGGATTTCCCATGTTGCATGAATCTTTAACGAGACCCCTCAAAAAAATTTCTAAAGGTTTTAATCGGCAGCTAGTGATCAATTGTCACCGCGAATATGGCTAAAAACACGATTACCGAACTAAGTTCGCAAAATATCGATTGTTTGATGGACTGTGGGACATATTGCGACATCCTTCTGAAAATAAATGTCATCCAAGTTGATATATTCTATTACGGCCAACAAAAAGTCGGTAATCACGGCTCTGTAGCGCTCATCTTTGACGAAAATGGGGTTTTCAGCTGTATTTTTGAAAATATTGTGTATTGATGCTGAGACTCAAATCTCTTGCTTCCTATAGATGAATTGGATTCTTTACAATACCGTGCGAGTTTAACGATCCCAAGATGTAGCAATTTGTTTGTTAACATAACCTCATTTGAGTGTCTTATTTCGTTTTTTTGGAAAACGTGCAGTTTGGCAGCGCAGTACTGCGCTACAACGCGATACAGCGGAGCAAGCCGAGGACGCATCAATGAAGTCGTTTGCCATAAAAAACGGGAATGTTTGCTCTTTCAAATAAAGCCATAACATTCCAAAAAAGTTGAGTATTGAGCATTTTATTGCATTTTTAAAAAGATACTTGTTATTGGACCACCCCTTAGAAAAAAAAAATCAATTCTCGTAGAAAAGGGATCTAGTGATTTGTTCTACTCGTACAACACAAATCCTTTAAACGATTATTTTTGTTTTTTAATTTTTCTGTGTTAGTTATGACGATCAATATTAAATTGTTATATGTTTTTTTTATTATTTTTTTCTTATAAATATTAATTTTTGGTTAATAATCAACCAAATATGAAAAATAAAGTAAAAAGTAGAAAACTCTCTCTGGAAAACAACTACATCAGTAAGAAAAAAAAAATCTTTCGTATTTGAAATTTGTGGTTATTATATGAATTTGAATTCATATTCTACAAATGCCAAAGGGAGCACATAACAACAAAAAAATGAAGCATAAATATTAATTTGCAAAACAAATAAAAAATTGGTTTTGGGATTTGATAATATTGCTGAGATTTTTCTTACCGACAAATACACAAATATTTATAAGTATACATTAGGGTTGCACGGAAATTGGATTTAGTTGAATTTTGAGTAAATTAATTTTAACGTACAAGTATTATAGTTTCTAAAGTGATATCAAAATAGTTTTTGTAGAGTACGAGCTAAAACAAGCCTAAACACTTGTTGGTAACTTTTGGTACTGAATTATTAACAATAAAAGTATCGACTTTGATCACCCCAGCAAAATCCAAAAATAAGAGTAAGTTGTTACCTTCCAATTTCAATTTTCATTACTTCAACATGGCGATGTCATTAAGGATAACCAGTTTTTCTCTTGGGAGTATATTTTTGGTTTTTGCTGGAACATTAAATCACAAATTAAAGTTGATTGATTTGACAGAAACTTTTGGAGAATAAATGTAAAAATATACCAGAAATTAAACAAGATGTAATTTCCGTGCCACCCTAATACAAATACATGTATGTGTACTCGTATGTATCTGTAAATGTGATTTTCATTCAGCCTTTTTTTATTTTCTTACAGATGTTTTTAGTTAAAACGAATTTTCGTTTCATATTGGGTTGTTTGCGAAACTTGATTCATTCATTCATACATAAAATTCAAATACCTTGGGGATGTTAAAATGACGACAACAAATAATTGAATTAAACGAGAGATAACAACATTATATTCAATTTAATTATATTATTATGTTTTTTGTGTGTATGTTAACGTATGCACAATATTTAGTTATTTTAATATCTTTATTGAACTAAATATCTTTTACTTTTTAACGAAACATATATATGAGACATTCCACACCAAATGTCCCGCTACAGAAAAACATGTGTCCCGTAAATTTCTAAATAGGTTGTTTGGATAGCCCTATATAGAACTAAGAAAATTGCGTTTTTGGTTTTTCTAATTTTCAAAAACTGGGCTTAGGAGGCGTGGTCAAATATTGGCAAAATGGTCAAAATTGTGGCGAGTTGCCTTGGTTAAATATTTATCACATTAAAACGGAATGCACCACAATCTCAAAAATTTATTTCTTATATAGTTTTGTATGGGCTATCGATTAATTTTTTTTTTTTTTTTTTTGGAAAATTTTTAGAACCCGTTCGAAATTTTCCATTTTTTTAAAAAGTCAATTTATCAAAAAATCCGGCCATTTTTTTAAAGTTTAGATGTTTGTCCATCCACACAAAAAAAAAATCAGACACGCGTTTTTCGTTTTCGATAAAATCGCATTTGAATTTTAAATTTCATAACAATTTTGTAATTTGCTTGTATTTTCTTGTTTTAACGTTGCGAATGATTATTATTAATTGCATAAATATTACTCATACGCTCATGAAAACAAATTTCTACAAATTTTTTTTCTAATTTTCTAGAAAATGTCTTAGCAGATAAATCTGCTGTTTTGACAGATTTCCCTGCTGATTTTACCTAGATAATCATGACAGATTTTCAGCAAACCGTGTCTGCTAAAATCAGCAGATTTCTCATATGGCTCAAAATAGGTGTATTTTCAGCAGATTTTTCTGCTGATTGGACAGAGAATTTATTTTAAGTGTAAAGATCCAATATGATCCATATTTGGACTTGAGACCAATTTTCTGGAAACACTGGTGTAGGGTATTTATTATATGGTCGGTCTTGACCGACTATAATTTACTTACAAATAATGTTATCAAAACTTTTCGTATAAATCCTTGTGTTACACTGTGGAACAAAGTGAGAGTAATGATCTGAAGTATGAACCAAACTTACAGAAAATAACACTATCCTCAAATAAAAAAAAAAAAAATCAGGGGTTCTCATATAATAAGTTTTGCTGATTTATTATATGAGTACGTTTTTTATAAAACAAAAATCTGTAGAAAATTCGGTATTCATCAATTTGTTGTTTCACAGAAAATGTTCTATTATTTTATTTTGTTTAAAAGATTTTTTTCCTTTTTTTACACAATACTGTTATAAAAATGAATTTTCCGTTACATTTTATTTTGGCAGTAAATAGTTTTATCTATATATTTTTAATGTTTTTATATACAAAATAAGAGAATATTCATTATTTTTTTAATGTTTTTGTTAGTCATTAATTTAACATTTACTTTATTATGATTTTATTTTAAATGAACAATCAGTGGACTGGTTTTTAAATAAATGTTCATTTGTTTTTAGTGAATATTCATTAGAATTAACCTCAATATTTTTTTGAGCGCTATTTATAAAATACATTTTAAAAACTAAATTGTTGTTGCACAGTGTTATCAACAACTTTTATACCATAAACAAAACAAAAAGTAAATGTATTATATTTTGGTTAAGTTGTCGCCATTGTAAAACTATACATATATTTGCATATGTCTATAAAACATATCATAGCGTAAACAAATTGTAAATAAACTTTCTTGTGGATTTTCGTTATCATTAAAAAAAAAACAGATGGCGCCAGATGGTTAAGTCAATGTTAAGGCATACATGCGTATGAGCGTGTTAGGGGCTTATCAATAAATTACAGTGCTTTTGATTAAAAATTGCATGAAAGAGTTTTTGGGATGTCAGTTAAACTTGGTGTAAGTAAAACCGAACATAAATTTAAACAAACTTTTTTATGATTACTAACAAAACTTTTACGGAAAAATAATTTCCTGTTCTTCATTTCAATCTCTTTATTTGTATAAAACAAAATGAATTACATTTTAATAACAGTATCCATTTTCAAACTGAGTTAAACTACGTTTTAAGTTAATCCACATCTCGTAGATGTTGTAATCAATGTAGTCGGAGCTTCTACAACTTTTAATTTGTTTTTAATAAATCCTTTATGAAGGGAAATTTAATTACATTACAAAAAATACTTCAACTAATGTCACGTTCAAAAAATGGTCGAAAAATGTTTCAATTTAATGTTTTCAACATACACGTGTTTTTTATTCTCTCTAACCACGCTAATTTATTAAATAAAAAAAAAATAAATTCCTACACATATACACTCCTATACATATAAGTATATATTCACATATTTGCATACATAAATGTAATAAATACGAAAAATATCGATTTTATATTTATTATCACAACCATTAATCAAAATAAAGATGCTGATATCATCATTATTTCAATATTATTTATATTTTTTTCTATTTCAATAAATACCTTTTAAAAAAACAAAAAGGACTTAAATACGAGTTTAGGCTACACTCTAATTATTTTTTGTTGAAATTTACCGACTTTATTGTAGATAACTGCTCGCCTACAATAAAGTGGGTAAAAATACACTATGTGTTTAAATTTCAACATCTGCACACAAAATGTGTACATATAATAAACATTTTGCGTGTAGGTACACCTACAATTTAGGCCCTACATGTTTGCCGCTTGAAAAATTATCTAACAATAAAAAGTGTGTAATTTGAAAATTGTTATGTTTAAAAATGCATTTAAAATTACCAAAATTACATATTTAAAATTTTTGGAAATTACACACATGTAATGTGTAGGTTATTAAGAAATGTGCGTAATTTTATTCATAATTTGTTTCAATCTGATAAATAGTTTGAAAGTTACATAAATATAAGCAATTTTGTTTTTTGCAAACACTATTTACCGATATTTTCAAAATGGTAATATCTCGAAAACTTGCCATTCGACATCAAAATTTTTACCAGATTCGTGTTCAACATGGCAAATGCAATAAGATATGTGGTCTAATTTTTAAAAAAAAAAATTTTTGAAAAATATTTGGAAATTTACAATGGGAGTTGGCATTTATTTTCATCAAAAAAATATGTACTTTGAGTTAGCAGAATAACAAAAATGGATGTAAAACGACAACAAATTATTTTTTTGCTCTGAAATTTTTATGACAGATAGGTATTACATAGGGGAGCTATTAATTTTGGTCAAATTTGAGTTGGCATATTTTGAATATAGGTTCACGCATACACTCAAAAAAAAAAATATTGTAAAACTAGCAAAAAAAATGGTTAAAATTAGCAAAAAAAACTGTACTTTTGGACGTTGCAAAAATTTTGGTAATATTAGCAAAACCATTTTGCTAATCAAAAAATTAGGAAAAAAATGGTAAAATTTCAAGAATACCATTTTATTTTAGTAAAAAATCAACCTTGTAAAATTATCAAAAAATATGGTAAAATTACCAAAAAAAATGGTAAAATTGAAATATATAAAAAAATTTGTAATTTGGTAAAAAAAAACTGTTTTATTTAGTATTTTTTTTTTTTCTCTGATTAGTAGTTGATTTAAAATTTGGTGAATATACTAAAAATTTTTTAGCCTGTTTTTGTGCACCACGTTCTTTAAATGTAGTAATAGCAGCATCAACAATTACTTCAGTTGTTGGATGGTTTCTTCGGCTTGATGGCATCTTCTTGTGCCTTCTTCTCAGCAGCTGTAGTTGCAGTAACTGGACTTCCAACAACATCAAAATCCAAAATGATATTTTTTTTTCACTTTAACACTTTAAACAAAAAATTTAAAGAACAACACTTCACTTTTTTATTTTTTTGCTTCATTTTTTTTAGCTTAAGTAGAACAAATGAGAATTGCGTAGTAGTCTACACAAGAAATTTCTTACATTTTCACGTAAAATTTGTAAAAAATTAAAAAATTTTTTTCGAATTTTTAATTTTTTTTCACACACTCAAAAAAATAACTTAGTCAAAATATTAGTAAAAGGTGTTGTAATTTACTTCAACCAAACTTTAGCAAAAAAAATTGTAAAAATTTAACTTTTACAGTTTTTTTTGGCAATTTAATATTGGTAAAATACAAAAATTTTGTGGTACTTTTACTATATTTTCTTGCTAGTTTTTTTTTTTTATTTTACTACAATTTTAGCAAAAATATTAGTATTTTCCTTAAAGAAATGGTAATACTTTTTATTTTTTTTTTTTCTTAGTTTTAAGTAAAAAAAATTGTTTAAAGTGTTCTAGTATGAAAAAAAAAACTCATTGCAGATTGATGATGCTGCCAACACCATAGCAAAGTAGCCATCCATCAACTGCATGTGCGCTCAAAAATAGGCTACACAATTTTTAGTATTTTTTACCATATTTTTTGCTAATTTTACCATATTTTTTGCTAATTTTATATGAAAATTTTTTAAAATTTTCCACCTAAATTGTTAATAAAAAGTTGATAATTTTGAAAAATTATTTTTTTAAAATGTTAACACATAGTTAGATATCTAATCTTTAATATCCAAAAGTTTTTTTTTTATTTTTTTTTTAAATACATGTGAAAAAAATTAAAAATTCGAAAAAAAATTGTTAATTTTTTACAAATTTTACCTGAAAATGTAAGAAATTTCTTGTGTAGACTACTATGCAATTCTCATTTGTTCTACTTAAGCTAAAAAAAAATGACGCAAAAAAATAAAAAAAGTGAAGTGTTGTTCTTTAAGTTTTTTGTTTAAAGTGTTTAAGTGAAAAAAAATCATTTTGGATTTTGATGTAGTTGGAAGTCCAGTTACTGCAACTACAGCTGCTGAGAAGAAGGCAAAAGAAGATGCTGCCACCATCAAGCCGAAGAAACCATCCAACAACTGAAGTAATAGTTGATGCTGCTATTACTACATTTAAAGAACATGGTGCTCAAAAACAGGCAAACATTTTTTTAGTATATTCACCAAATTTTAAATCAACTACTAATCAGAGAAAAAAAATTACTAAATAAAACTGTTTTTTTACCAAATTACAAATTTTTTTATCTATTTCAATTTTACCATTTTTTTGGTAATTTTACCATATTTTTTGATAATTTTACAAGGTTGATTTTTTACAAAAATAAAATGGTATTCTTGTAATTTTACCATTTTTTTCCTAATTTTTTGATTAGCAAAATGGTTTTGCTAATTACCAAAATTTTTGCAACGTCCAAAACTACAGTTTTTTTTTGCTAATTTTAACCATTTTTTTGCTAGTTTTACAATATTTTTTTTTTGAGTGCATGTATTTTAAAAAAAAAATAAAAAAAACTTTTGGATATTGAAGAATAGATATTTAAGTATGTGTTAACATTTTAAAAAATTAAATTTTCTAAATTATCAACTTTTTATTAACAATTTAGGTGGCAAATTTTAAAAATATAGAATTAGCAAAAAATATGGTAAAATTAGCAAAAAATATGGTAAAAAATACTCAAAATTGTGTAGCCTATTTTTGAGCGCCACGTTATTTAATGTTACTAAAAGCAACATCAACCATTATTCCAGTTGATGGATGGCTACTTTGCTATGGTATTGACAGCATCATCTTTTGCCTTCTTATCGGCAGCTGGACTTTCAACAGCAGCAGAATCTGCAATAATTTTTTTTTTCACACTAGAACACTTTAAACAATTTTTTTTTTCTTAAAACTAAGAAAAAATAAATAAAAAGTATTACCATTTCTTTAAGAAAAATACTAATATTATTGCTAAAATTATAGTAAAATAAAAAAAAAAACTAGCAAGAAAATATAGTAAAAGTACCATAAAATTGTTGTATTTTACCAATAGTAAATTGCCAAAAAAATCTGTAAAAGTAAAATTTTTACAATTTTTTTTGCTAAAGTTTGGTTGAAGTAAATTACAACACCTTTTACTAATATTTTGACTAAGTTATTTTTTTGAGTGTACCCAAATTGGATATTAATTAAATTAAAAGTAATTTTAAAAAACCTTACAGTAAATTGAAAAATAAATTTTATTTCTTATCTATAACATGTGCAAAAAAATATTTTTTTTGCTTAAAAATTTAAAAAATTTTCAAATTAAACAACTATTTAATGCAATTCATAATTTCCTTACATGACAACTAAAGAAATGATGACGAAAAAAAACAATGTAACCTAACAACTGTCAACTCAATGTCACAGCATGAATTTAAAAACACAACAAAAATACTAAATTCATATTAGACTCATGTATCTTGTTACAAATGTATGTATGTATGGATGTGTCGTATACATGTGTGTGTCATAAAATAACTCTTGTTGACCTTTTCAACAAACACAATACAACAAAACAAAAACACCATAAACCTAAATAAATACAATTAAAAATCTGTAAACATTAGGGTGTCCACAAATTTTTAATGTTATTTCAATTGAAATAACTTTTTGTAACTCCTTTTTGGAGTCATAGAAAAAAGCTTCAATACATTCAAAAAGAAAAACCTTTTAAAATTACAAGAAAAACTTGTAACTTTTTATTGTTTGCTACCTCCTATTTGACAAAAATTCCTAGTAATTTTACAAGCTTTTTACCAATAATTTTGTAATTTTACAACGTTTTTACCAACAAAATTGTAAATTTACAAATTTTTTAACACGATAAAATTTACAAAGTGGTTTCGTAATTTTACTAGATTCTTTGCTACCTCCTATTTTACGAGAATTCATCGCTTGTAAAAAAGCTTTTTACCAATAATTTTGTAATTTTACAAGCTTTTTTGCCAATAAAATTGTTAATTTACTGGTTTTTGGCGCAATTAAAATTACAAGAAATTCTCGTGAATTTACTAGATTTTTTTTTGTAAAATTATCCTGGAAATTTGTTAAATTACAAGAAAAATTGTAAAATTACAAAAATGTAACCCAGCAAAAAAAGTGCGGAGTACTTCCATTTGGAGTGCTTTAAAACTATAACAAGTGTAATGAAATACAACAAAAATAACAAAAAACACAAGAAAAAAACACACAAACAGTTTTTTCTACTCCATAAAAAGTTGTTATTCAGCACTTAACTCATTACCTTCCGCGACACTCCCATACAAAAGTAAGTAGATATTCAGTAGATAAGAAGTACTCCGAGCTTTCAAACAACTTCCAACTACTTCCACGGAGTAGTTCTTATCTACTGAATATCTACTTACATTTGCATGGAGGTGTCGCGATAGGTAATGAGTTAAGTGCTGAATATCTATGTATTCTGGAGTAGAAAAAACTGTTTGTGTGTTTTTGTCTTGTGTTTTTTGTTATTTTTGTTGTATTTCATTACATTTGTTATAGTTTTAAAGCACTCCACTGAGAAGTGGTAATGACTTTTTTTGCAGGAAAATTTTGATCCAAATTTGTTTGTTAAAAAACAAGGAATACTGTCAAATATTGGTTTAATGGGATTACGAGACTTTTCCTAGTAATTTGACAATTTTTGTGTGTAGCCGTTTATACTTTGCAGACATTTTTGAAACAGGTCAGTCATTTAAAATATTAAAAAATATCTATCACACATTTGCAATTTTTTTGCACATCTTCTCTAATTGTGTACGGGTGCATGTCATATTAAAAATTTCATTAATTTTTATTAAAAAACAATTATTATTTTTTTCAACCTTTAAAATTATTTTTGAGTAGGTTTATTCTGGCTCGAGGTCATTATTTCCTTTACTAATTAAAACTATGATATTCTCATACAATAATTTTCAAGAAAGTTGTTTTTCTGTTTTAAGTTTATTTATGTTGTTAATTTTTGCAAGACTTACAAGGAAAGTCTTCCTTGTGTCACCCTCCGATCTTTATTCAATTGGTTTTCTTTTGTGAACGTGCTTGAGCGGGAGCAAAAAAAGTTCATGCGTGATCGTGAGTGTTTTTGAAATTTTTATTTTGTAAGCGTGCGGCATCGGGATTGAAAAATCATTTGCGATCCCATCTTCCTATCTCTAGTTGAAACGTATGAGTTATATAACAATTTTTTATTTATTAATAAAAATTAATCAGAATTTGAACATAATGGTTGGCACGCCATAGTGATGAATATCCCTAATAATGGTATAATTTCATTCACAGCAACAAAAAACATATTGTTGTAGTCCAATGGACTATCGTATGTAAAATGTTTTAAATATTTTTGTTGGTTATTGACAATTGTTACTTACTAGCATAGTACAATTTCTTCGTCTTTCTAATTCACATTGTGGATAGAGTCGAATATGTATTAATGTTTTAGTTTGTGCAAAAACGATTTGTCATTAGACTCGTTTGCTACTTTGTAGTATATCGTTTCTATTTTTGCTAAATAATCTTGACAATGGAATCTTGACAAATTCCGAAACACGTGTCGATTAAGTCTTGCAAAAATGACCAACATAAATAAATTTAAAACAAAAAATAATTTTCTTGAAAATTATACTATGAGAATATCATGGTTTTAATTAGTAAAGAAAATAATGACCTCGAGCCAGAATAAACATCCTCACAAAATATAATATTTTAAAGGTCGAATAAAACAATTTTTATTTATTAATAAAAATTAATCAGAATTTGAACATAATGGTTGGCACGCCATAGTGATGAATATCCCTAATAATGGTATAATTTCATTCACAGCAACAAAAAACATATTGTTGTAGTCCAATGGACTATCGTATGTAAAATGTTTTAAATATTTTTGTTGGTTATTGACAATTGTTACTTACTAGCATAGTACAATTTCTTCGTCTTTCTAATTCACATTGTGGATAGAGTCGAATATGTATTAATGTTTTAGTTTGTGCAAAAACGATTTGTCATTAGACTCGTTTGCTACTTTGTAGTATATCGTTTCTATTTTTGCTAAATAATCTTGACAATGGAATCTTGACAAATTCCGAAACACGTGTCGATTAAGTCTTGCAAAAATGACCAACATAAATAAATTTAAAACAAAAAATAATTTTCTTGAAAATTATACTATGAGAATATCATGGTTTTAATTAGTAAAGAAAATAATGACCTCGAGCCAGAATAAACATCCTCACAAAATATTTGTTGCTTTATGTGAAACATTATTAATCATACGTATCCGATTTTTAATAAGTACTTGTAAATTTCTCATTGAGTTTGAGCTTGTTGCAGCAGCTACTCTTTTTAAAAGTTTTGTTTTATAAGCATTACCTTATCATTAATACTGCGAAATAAAGCATCAAAATTCTAGTAGAGGATAAATCGATATTGTTAAATAATGTCAAATGATCAAAACAGAGTGCCGTGTGTGGTTTTCACTCTATTGAGTAAACTTTTTTACGAAAATGTGTTTTTTATTATTTTTCTTTTTTTAATTTCATGAAATATTTGTTCTGCCCTTGCAATCTTGATCTCTGCCAAAAATTTAAATTTCTTCTCATTTCGTTATAAAATTTTAAACAAATGATATTTTACGATTTCTATATACATAGTATTTTTTATTAGTGTATTTTAAAGTGTATAAAGATACTTTTTTGTTACATTCAAATTGTTAAACTTTATATCTCAAGCGAATTTAATTTCACTTTGGCTCCAAATAACTATACGCATTTCATTTTAGTTTCCTGCAAATTGTCATTTTGTCATGCAATAAAAATGACACATTCAAGTATTTTGACAGTTAGCGCGAAAATTAATAGCCAGGGCAAGGTATTTGATGCACTAAAATTATGCAATAGCAAATTATAAAAAATTTGCATTTAAAATTGTTTCATTTCATATTTATTAACTTTAAACTACAATCTTGAAGGTGGGTTATATATAAAGACATTGTAGGTCCATATGAATATAAAGTAATTCTTACTAAATTTAAGTCGCCACGTAATTTGGCGCTGGACTATATTCCTCTTAGTTCGGGAGTTATCGGACTTTTCCTGAAGGACCACATTATTTCATAAGGTGGCATCGACATTTTTTGAGCACTTACGGCTGTATTTAAAATGAAAAGCGAGTGCTTAAAATCGAGTGTCTATCTTTTTTATATCAACCTTTATACTAGATGATGTTTTTTAATCGATGTTATTGTCCTTTCATCTTCATTATAACGATAAAATTATTGACTTCCATCGACCTATTTATTTTGATTTTATAAAGGAGTACTCTAGATCGAAGTCACATTTCATTTCTGTAAGTTTAAGCAACAATTTTTGAAAATATATTTTTTTTATTTGATTGCTTCAAAAAATTAAAATTTGTTGATGTTAAATTTATTGTAAATTCGTTGATGCAGTAAGATATTTTCGTGATGTTGTTCTCTGACTACCGACAACAAACATGTATTCATATGAATTTCCTTGCCCTTTTAATAACAAATGCACATAATAAAATTACATTCGACGTACATAGGTATAAACGTTGAAATCTACTTGTATTATATGGACGTATGGCATGGGAAAAGAAAAAATGTTTTAAAATGAAGTATACTCGTAAATATGTGAGTGTTAGAGTGTCCCGTGCAGAACTCATTTCGTTTTTCATTCGATGAAAGTAAGTTTGCTAAATCAAATTGAAACTCGTTTTACAGATTTTTTGACAGAGTTTTTCTTTTGAGTAAATTTTGTTAACTTGCAAGTTTTTTTTTACTTGATTACGAATAAACCATCTACAAAATAATGGTGGCTGCTTATAGGTTTCTACAAACGCATTAAGTTTGCGGATTTTTAAAAACGTCCATATAATTTTCTTAAAAATTGGTGTAAAAAAGTTCGTAAATTCAACATTATTTAAAGAATTTTAAGTTGAATATATTCGAGACATGCTAATGTGTGTATAGTACATTTTATTCAATAAATTTATTAGCGAATGATTTCCCAACTTGGCTTTTTTTATTCCATAGGTTAATTTTTAAATGGGTAAACGTTAGGGTGGGATGATTATTTGCATATTTGCGAATCTCGTTATCCATGCGTATTTTCGAGCTGACAACAGGAAAATATAAAAAAAAATTGGAGAGTACTTTAAGTCCTCTACAAGTGGTTTAAGTTTTAGGTTTTAAGAAAAAAAAAATATTATAAATTTTTTGTAAAATAAAGCTTATACCCCGTACGATGTGGTTGGTGGGAGACTTTAGGGAGCACCTTCCCCTTGTGATTTTGAACTTCATCTGAGATAATATTGTTGCATTTGCTTAGCAAAAGCAAAAAAAGCCTGCAAAAAATGCGGTTTTTCTTAGATTGGTTTAGTTCTCCAAGGGAGAACTTTTTCCCTTGGTCCGATTTTGCCCATTTCCGAACTTAACCTGCCTAGGAATATAAGACATATTCATACCAAACTTCGGAAGTCTAGCTCTTTTATTTTGGACTGTATCGTGTCCTCTACAGACGGAAATACAGGTGGACGGACATCGCAAGAATGTCTTAGAATCGATCACTGATCAATAAAATATATATTTTATGAGGTCCTAGACCGATATTTCGATGCGTTATACACGGAATGACAAAGTGAGCATACCCCTATACTGTGGTTGGAGGGTATACAAATGCATATGACGGCGTTAAATAATGCCAAATTTTGAAGATGTTTAATCATAATTGTCAAAATTATGATTAACAAAAATTTAATTTTAATAGGTTCTAAGCCAAAAAAGTTTGGGTTTCACTGGCTAGAAATAATGCCAATATAGTTGACATTTTTATTCATACGTTACCAACTTTCTGGCAAGATAACAATGTCATAGTAAATATTAAACTACATTTTAAGCATGAATGTGAAATTTCCCAGATAACAATATTTTAACAAATCTTAAACAAATATTATCTCTAGAACGGATACGGAGTTATGACCGAAAACATAAAAAAACATCACGGTCATAATCCCCATATTAGTTGTGGGGATTTTGACCATTTCCAAAACAGTTATAATCCCAATGTTGATTATGTCCCTTCCCGACCGAAACTTTTTCGATCTTAACCCCTCTTCATATTATTGGGACCAATTATGCTCTGTTTATCCGTTTAAAGTATATTTTTTGTATCCCTCTAAGAACTCATTATTCTAGTGAAAAAAATTCATTTATTCACGTATTATAAACACAATTTTCTGCTACACTCAAAATAAATTCTCTGTCCAATCAGCAGAGAAATCTGCTGAAAATACACCCATTTTGAGCCATATGAGAAATCTGCTGATTTTAGCAGACACGGTTTGCTAAATATCTGTCATAAGAGGTGAATAAATATAACAAGAAAAAAAAAAAAAAACATACGCCGCCAGCCAGCATCGAACTCGCCACCTTCCGATTTGAAAGTACACTTCTTAACCACTACGCTACGGAAGCTTATACATTTGTCTGGCGTTTTAGTTATTAAACATGTGTGTTGTTCGACAGCAGAGAAATCTGATTTTAGCAGAAATATCTGCTGATTTTAGCAGAAAAATCTGCTGATTTTAGCAGAACAATCTGCTGATTTGAGCAGAATAATCTGCTGATTTCAGCAGAACAATCTGCTGATTTCAGCAGAGCAATCTGCTGATTTCAGCAGAACAATCTGTTCTGCTTTTTTTTTATATAAAAAAATTTCTTGAAAAAATAATGAAATTCAGCAAACAAAATCAGTATAAACATAGTAAAATGTCTGTTATTTTCTTAAACTGAATGACAGAGATTTTAGTAAAAATATCCTTCTCAGCAGAACAATCTGCTAAAAGATTGTTAATTCAAATTGAAAGTCGTTTAACAGATTTTTTGACAGAATTTTTCTTTTGAGTGCAGTATTTATTTAGATATTAAATATTAAATCAAGATCTTACAAAGAAGGTCTTTCACAGGGCACATTAATATCTTAGTTTAAACAATAACGATTAGACATTCAAATTCTCTTTGCTACTTGTAGTATAGGTTTTTTATTTTTGCTAAATAATCTTGACAATGGGATCTGACAAATTACGAAACACGTGTCGCTTAAGTCTTGCAAAAATTACCAACATAAATAAATTTAAAACAGAAAAATAATTTTCTTGAAAATTATTCTCTGACAATGAGAATGAGTTAAGGAAATTATGACCTCGTGCTAGAATACACCTACTCAAAATACAATATTTGAAAGGTCCAATAAAACAGTTTTAATTTTTTAATAAAAATTTATCAGAAAGTAAAACTTTTTAGTAGACTTATTCAATCTGAAAGTATCTGTCTTTTTTTTTTAACTTGAGTTGTTTTATAAATATTAAAAAAAAAAATTGTTTTAAAATATTTGTGTATGACTTAAAAAAATCTGTTTATACATATTTCATTAATACTACAAGTGTGGTTTTTGTAAATAAGTGTTATTGTTGTTGATGTGTTTTTATGGACTTAAAATTAAATACCAACATACAGCAACACACATGATGACACACATTTTCAGAGACACAGCACCGGAAACGGATACAAATAAAGAAGAGCCCAAAAAGGATGTGTAAAACAACAGCAACAAAATGAGATCAAATACAAAAGTAACAACGAATAGACAAAAAAAACACTGGTCTCTTGTCAAAATAGAAATGTCAACTGCCATGTGAAACGGAAACAACTGGCATGTGCTGAACGCAATACAAACAAGTTACAAATCATTACCTACATACATATGTATGTATACATATGAGACATTCTTTTTCAATTGACCAGCAAAGTAAGCAAAGTAAAAAAAAAAATTTAAACTTTTAATTTTTTTAATTTTTTTAAATTTTTCGACAAAACTTTTAAAGCAAATAAAATATTTCTACAATTGTTGGGATTATTACCAACAAAACTTGTTTAGTTTTAAAAGCATTGGAAACTTAAAAACTACACTCGAAAAAAATTTACACTCAAAAAAAATTTACAGTAAAAAAAATGTAGTTTTTTTTACAAAAATGTCAATATTTTGTGTACATATGAGGCATTCCACACCAAATGTCCCGCTACAGAAAAACATATGTCCCGTAAATTTCTGAATAGGGTGTTTGGATAGCCCTATATGGAACTAAGAAAATTTCGTTTTTGGTTTTTCTAATTTTCAAAAACTGGGCTTAGAAGGCATGGTCAAATATTGGAAAAATGGTCAAATTTGAGGCGAGTTGCCTTGATTAAATATTTATCACATTAAAACGGAATGCACCACAATCTTAAAAATTTACATTCTTATATAGTTTTGTATGGGCTATCGAATAAAAATTTTTTCTTTGGAAAATTTTCAGAACCCGTTCTGAAATTTTCCATTTTTTAAAAAAGTCAATTTATCAAAAATCCGGCCACTTTTTTTTCTTTTTTTTTAATTTTTTTTTTTTAAAGTTTAGATGTTTATCCATCCACGCAAAAAAAAATCAGAAATGCATTTTTCGTTTTTTTTCGAGAAAATCGCATTTGAATTTTAAATTTCATAACAATTTTGTAATTTGCTTGTATTTTCTTGTTTTAACGTTAAGAATGAGTAATATTAATTGCATGCATATTACTCATTCGCAACGTTAATACAAGAAAATACAAGCAAATTGCAAAATTGTTATGAAATTTAAAATTCAAATGCGATTTTCTCGAAAAAAAACGAAAAATGTTTTTCTGATTTTTTTGTGTGGATGGACAAACATCTAAACTTAAAAAAAAAATTAAAAAAATTGACTTTTTTAAAAAATGGAAAATTTCAGAACGGGTTCTGAAAATTTTTCAAGGAAAAAAATTTTATTCGATAGTTCATACAAAACTATATAAGAATGTAAATTTTTAAGATTGTGGTGCATTCCATTTTAATGTGATAAAATATTTAATCAAGGCAACTCGCCACAAATTTTACCATTTTTCCAATATTTGACCACGCCTCCTAAGCCCAGTTTTTGAAAATTTGAAAAACCAATAACGCAATTTTCTTAGTTCCCTATAGGGCATTCCAAACAACCTATTCAGAAATTTACGGGACAAATGTTTTTCTGTAGCGAGACATTTGGTGTGGAATGCCTCATTTATGTTTGAATGTAGATGTGTGAATGTGTTTTGAAGATGACCCCAATTTGTAAGTGACATTTTTACATTAACATCTCTGCTTACTTCGTACAACAAATATAAGCAAACTTGGGTATACAATTATTCGGGTTTATGTTTTAACCGTTTAATCGATTTCTTTTATTTTTTTAGGTTAGGTTAGGTTGGCGATGCCAAATCGGCACTCCTCATAGACCAATTGGTCCATAGCGATATTTAATACATTAACTTAATACATTTACCTTTATTGCGAATTGCTTTAAACTTTTCAGGCCTATACTCGTAATTATATATATATAATTAATACTCGAGTTCGTGCCAAAGCCGGGCAGTGACACAGAATGTGTTTTTTTTTTTATCTCAAAGACAATTATTTTCCGAATTTGAGATATTTTTCGCGTATAGTATATAAAAACCTTATGAAGTACAAACCATCTGAAACTTACTTTTAAATTTTATTTTTAAAAAAAGATTCTTCGTTAAAGAAATTCAAATAGTTCTTGAATACTTTAAAATTTCACTTATTTGATTAATTGTTCAAAATAATTTTGTTCGAAAGTTGGTATTTAAAATAATATGACTTAAAATATTCGGTTAATCGATTAAAGGTTGAACGGTCATAAGACAAACTTTAAGGTATTATTTGTTTATTAAGTATAAACATACGTATGTTTGTGTAAATGTGGACATATTTTTCTTCATAAGTAAAGGTCTCAAGTCAAAAAAAAGGGTCTATTTACAAAAAAAAATAAAGGCCAACAAAAACATGTCTTTAAGATGTTAAATTCTTGTTAATTTTTTTCAAATGAACATGACCAAAAATAAAGGATTACTTGTCTAAACTTAAAATTCATTAATGGACAGTCGTAGTTAGGGTTGCATATTTTTATTGGTCGTCTCTATTTGCCACTGCAAAATGTGCCTTTTATACGTATTTCTATTACTTTTTCTTCATTGGCCTGAGGATTGTTAGAGTATATTTGTCTTAAAAAAAAAACCCACAAAATTAAGTCCAAAGTGGTCAAATCTAGAAATCTAGGAGGACAGTTAAAATTTCCCGGACTGACCATTATTTGCAGATTTTACCCATCCAGACATA
The DNA here is from genome assembly GCA_963921195.1 of Pegoplata infirma. Classification (NCBI taxonomy): domain Eukaryota; kingdom Metazoa; phylum Arthropoda; class Insecta; order Diptera; family Anthomyiidae; genus Pegoplata; species Pegoplata infirma. Next base: position 228,121,531 of record OY992540.1, on the reverse strand, counting down.
TTTTTGTGGGGTTATTTTAAAAGCAAAATGTACGCCAATAATCCTTAAATCATCGACGAGCTCAAGGAAAACGTATCCAAAAGAGTCATTTTTGTTATATTTATGATTAATTTTTTATTCAAAAAGTAGTCCCAAAAAATATTTAATAAAAAAAAATAATTGTTTAAATTAAAGAAATCCTTTTTCAACTGGACCGGACCACAAATAACTGGATAATCCAGGCCATTCCAGACCGTCTGGCAACCCTAGTCGTAGTACATATTCAATTATTGCAAATATGAACACGAATATATAATTTTGTTAATTATGTTAACACTCTTACTAATTTTTTGTATAGTTAGTCAAAAGTGACAACACCATTTAGGCCAATGACACATAAATGTGTAAATCTGAATACGCAGGTTGTGCTACGATGATGATGTTGGTGATGATGAGCAAGTGTGTGGGGGTAGCCATATTAATTGATAGCTACGCTAATGCACATTGTCATTTTTACTTGTGTCCTTGAAAACTAGTCTAAATTACAACAATATTGCTAAAGGTGTTTTTTATTTCATTTAAAAAATTAAACATAAAATCTTAAAAAACGAACGAAAAAAAGAGAGAAACACATTCACCGTGTTATTTTTCGCTTGTATTATTTTAAAAGCTCAAGTTTCAAGGTCTTTAAAGTAAAGAAGAAAAAAAATTTCCATTCGTTGTTTTTTAATTGTTTTATACGTAAATATATGTATAAATATATAATAAATTTTCCTTTTTGGACAAGGGTGTTTTTTTTTCTTATTTTCTTTTTGTGGTTTTATTGTGAATGTTGGTTAACAAAAAGTAAGATTGAAATTAATGTTTAAAAAAATACGTTCATACCTTTTCTACAACAAAAACAAAATGTAGTTGGTGGTTTTTATTCAAGATGTCGAGATTTAAAAAAAATAAAAAAAAATACTAAATTAAAAATTTAAATCTTTAATGTAAACAGAAAATATAAAATAGTATAGTATTATATAGTGCAAGTTAATGAAATAAGAAGAAATTATAGTCGGTCAAGGACAATATTTGATTATCAGGATCATATCGAATTATTTAAAAATAAAGTGGAAAATTGATAAACAACCCGTGTAAAAAAGTTTTTTATGTAATTATATATAATTTGATAAAATTATATCAAATTATATATAATTATATAAAATTATATATAAAGGCTAAATTCTTCAAAAAGTTGGATAAAATTTAATAAAAATACCCGAGTAAAAATTTTCTGGTCTAATCATATATAATTTGATACAATCTTATATCAGTTAATATGCTTCCGTATAAATTTATATAAAATTTTATCTATCACTTTGATACGGTTGATCCACTTTATATGGTTAGATATTGCTCCATATATGATTAGATTAGCATTTTGGTTTTGCTCATCAAATTATATAAAAATAGATATTATAAGATCAATTTGATCTAATTAGATTTGACCAAATTCAGGATCAAATTGTATCAATTTTTATATTTTTTGATCTAAAGTAATACAATTAGATATTATTTGATACAACCATTTTACGGATCAAATTAGATCTATTTAGTAAAATTCCCGAGTAAAAAAAAAACTTTTTAAGATCTAATTTGATCTCAAAATTGGCTGTATCAAGTTGTATCAAATAATTATCTAATTGTATTATTTTAGATACACAAATATTAAAAATGATACAATTAGATCCGAATTTTGGTCACATCCAAATAAATCCAGTTGATCTTATTTTATATAAATAAATGTAGATTTATATAATTATATGAAGTCATATATATTTATGTATAACCTCAGATAAGAAAATGGAGCCATATTAAATCTTTCATATAATTAGATCTGAACATATAAAAACTCATATATATTTTAATATGATTGTATCAAATTATATATTATTATATCAAAACTTTTTTACTAGGGTTAGCATAATATTTTTACTAGGGTATATATAATTTGATAAAATTATATATAATTATATCCAGGATTTTTTATATAATTATATCCACCAAATCCTAAATATAATTAATATATAATTTTATCAAATATAATTAATATATAATTTTTTATAAAGGAGAACGCTTTCTCGAAAAAAACGAAAAATACATTTCTGATTTTTTTTGTGTGGATGGACAAACATCTAAACTTTAAAAAAAAAATTTAAAAAAAAAGAAAAAAAAGTGGCCGGATTTTTGATAAATTGACTTTTTAAAAAAATGGAAAATTTCAGAACGGGTTCTGAAAATTTTTCAAGGAAAAAAATTTTATTCGATAGCCCATACGAAACTATATAAGAATGTAAATTTTTAAGATTGTGGTGCATTCCGTTTTAATGTGATAAATATTTAATCAAGGCAACTCGCCACAAATTTTACCATTTTTCCAATATTTGACGACGCCTCCTAAGCCCAGTTTTTGAAAAATTGAAAAACCGAAAACGCAATTTTTTAAGTTAAGTTATTCATAAGTTTATGGTACACGTGTTTTTTTTCGCTGGACATTTGGTGTGGAATGCCTCATATACCCTCTATCACTAGAGTGGAGGATATAAAAATTGGCAACTTTATTTTTTTAACAAATTAAAAAAAAAAATAAGTCCCGAAATTCATTTTTTTAAGTTCCAAGCACAAACCCCAAACCCAAACATTTCCTCACAAAGGTGACAGATGGTTTTATATTTAAGGTGTGAGGTCTATGATTGGTCATAGGGGGTATTTCCGTGATGTGTCACTTTTAATATGTTTTGTCACATTTTACTATTGAACCTTCAGTTGTAGAGCTGCAAAACTATCGATAGTCGTTTCATTCGATATTTTCGATAGTTTGTTTTTAAACTTTGTTTGTTTTTACTCTCGATAGTATTGAATATTTTAAAGAATTGTGAGTTTTTGAATAAAATTACGTTTTTTACGTTAAAACGGGGTATTTCTGAACACACAAATAGCAGTTTTTGCCGTTCACTGCCATTCCAGTCTATTTTAACTAACTACGGCGATCTTCCCCCGTGACGGCTTATTCTGTTTAGACCTTTTATTTCGATACAACATTAACACGAAATTCCCATAATTGCCTTTATACGTTAAAAAGTAGGATTATTCCAAAATAATGTTAAAATTTTAAAAACTGCCCGAGTAAAAATTTTCTGGTCTAATCATATATTATTTGATACTATCTTATATGAGTTAATATGCTTCCGTATAAATTTATATAAAATTGTATCTATCACTTTGATACGGTTGATCCACTTTATATGGTTAGATATTGCTCCATATATGATTAGATTCGTATTTTGGTTTTGCTCATCAAATTATATAAAAATTGATATTATAAGATCAATTTGATCTAATTAGATTTGACCAAATTCAGGATCAAATTGTATCAATTTTTATATTTTTTGATCTAAAGTAATACAATTAGATATTATTTGATACAACCATTTTACGGATCAAATTAGATCTATTCAGTAAAATTAGCAAAATATTTTTACTAGGGTGTTAATATTTTGATTAATTTTTCAGCAAATGACAATCTATTTGAAGCTGATTTTTTTTTTTCGGCGATAGTATCGCTATCGGGTAAAAACTATCGATATCCATTTCAAATGAAACTATCGATAGTACCATCGATAGTTTTGCAGCTCTATTCAGTTGAGACATTTTCTCACAAATTTTACATGTGTTTTTATATAAAAGGTGTCATGTTTGTGATAGGTCATTCGAGTTCGTGTGACATGTGACGTGCCCTATATAGAACCCTTCACTTTTCTTGACATGTATTTTTATTTTTTTGAAAATTAATTTAATAAAAAAAAATCGTATTTTCTTTTTTGTATGTAATAAGAAATTTCGTCAAAGCGTAGTATTTTTTGTAAGCCCAGTGCTTTAACAGTACATTTGTTTTATACTATTCGCAAAGCGTAGTATTTTTTTTTGTAGCAAACTAAAGTATTTTTCTTTCACACTTTTCTCAATTCAAAAACCATATATAACAAATCAAAAAATTATAATACATAATTATAATTAGAGCCTGAGCTCGACTGTCTTTACAGAAACAATAATTTAAAGTACATTTGTTTTAATATAAATCGATAATTCTGCAAATCATAACATTTTTTTGTGTAAACAATGTTATGACAGCATAGTTTATTTTGTACCGTTGTCAATTTCTAGCTGGGTAATTAAGTTAATTTTAATACTACGATATTTTTTCCCCTGTATAATTTTAACTGGCAACACTGGACTAGTCCTAATGTTGCCGACTATTTATTTTATAAAAAAATATCGAATAATAACCGAATATTAATGACATCCCTATTTTTTGTTAAACAAACTATTTTCATTATTTGTGTATGATTAATATTCCAAAAATGCTTCCTAATCTCGATTCACCAGAGGTTAAACATTATACATTGAATAGTAGTGACCCAAAAAAGGTAATCAATAAATGAAAAATATCAGGTGTTAACAACACCTAACATGGCTAATATTTATTTATTCAACCATATATACATACACATTTATGTAAACATACATATGTATACATTTACATTTGTATGTATAATTTGACCCCATCCCTTGTCAAAAGTTGCTAAAGTAAATCTACCATATTATCAAAAGTTAGCACTTTAAACAAATTTTTTTTCAAATAGCAAAAAAAAAAAAAACTTTAGAGACTAAAAATCTTGATGATATGTCGTATGTAGTATTCTCAAGTTTCATAGATATTTTTTTTTTCTAAGGATTGTGTTTTTATCCAAAAAATTTGTTAAAAGTTTTTTGTTTGGTTTTTTTTTTAGTAAAAGTTTAAAACGACAATACAACATTCCGACCAAGTGGAAAAAGCAACAGTTTTCTATTTTTTATACAGCAAAAAGGCAGAGGCGTTACAAAGTTTTTTTTGTTGGTTTTGGGATGATACAGTTGAAAGTTTCCCCTTTCTAACTAGATTTAATTTGCTACATCACAGAATCTTCACTTTTCTTTAAATCTAAAAATGATCCAACTAAATTTTTATTTTATATATATCTGGATTATTTATTCCATTTTCAAATCTAAGATTTGTTTTTCTACTGCCACTGGTATTTCAGACACTTTATTTTATATAGTTGAGATGTATTTAAATCTTTTGGTAAAAAAATGTCTTTAAATATGCAAAGAATGTAACCAAAATAACTGTTTTTCTTTTGTACTTTAGTTTTCTGTTGAAAATGTGTTTATTTAGGACATGATACAAAACCAAACTGAACGCAACTAAACTATTTATTATATCCACAACGACTAGGTATGAACAACCATTTTCTTTTAAGTATTCTAAGGGAATTCACAAGGTTTACTATTTGTTGTGCTGTTGTTTGAATCAAAAAAAAAAAAACTTGAGTTGAAAAAATTTTGTATTTATAATAATTTAACACTTAAACGAAAGGACAATACAAAAATTGTAACCCATGGTTCGTTAAAAAGATGTTTAGATTAAAAATAAAATCTGATCTGCTTTGATTCTATAATATATGTTATATGTTTGCATCTGATTGTATATAACACAGTGCTACACATAAAATGAAGACCCCTTTTTGAGTGAAATTTTTCAAAGTACCTACTAAAGAAGAGGATCATTTTTCTACAGAAAAAAATTTTCAGAGTCTAAACATTTTTCTATTGGATAATTCTGATCATTTTTATTAAGGAAATGTGTTTCTGAATCTGCAATTTTTCTTTTCAAACAGAGTTTTAGATTATTTCTTAAGAAAAATGTCTAAAAACCTAAGTAGTTTTCTATATGAAAAATTTTTCAGAATCCAAAAAATTGCCTTAGAAAACATTAGACAGTATTGAAACCGTGAAATAACGATAAATCTTCCATTATTTCTTTTTAATTTTTTATACCCTCCACTCTAGTGATAGAGGGTATATATAAGTTTGTCATTCCGTTTGTAACTCATCGAAATATCGGTCTGGGACCCCAAAAAATATATATATATTTATAATCCCCGATCAATTTTAAGACATTCTAGCGATGTCCGTCAGTCCGTCTGTCTGTCTGTGGAAATGGTGACCACGGCCAAAATATTACACGGAGATGACTGAAACATATTTATTGGAAGTTCTCCCGAGAAGTTTGGTATTGCATTTGAGCGATATCGGTTCAGCGGTTCAAAAGTTATGAACGAAAATGTAAGGACACCTCAAAAAGTTTAGTACATTAAACATAACCTAAAAATACAAAATGCTTTTATTCGGCTGCTGGTTGACATATGTCAACATAATTGAACTCTAAATGGTATTTAAACAAGTACGAACATATTTTTGACAAAAAAGAAAAAAATCGCGGATTTTTTTTAACAATTTTTTTTCCCGGAATTTTTTTTTCAAAAAATTTTTTTTAAAGTAATTTTTAAAATGTTAAATAAAGTGTTTTGCAATAATGTTTTAGAAATTGTGGAGGGTATCACTACATTCTGCAAGGCCGAATTTAACATTTTTTACTTGTTTTGCACTATAGTTGTACAATTTAATCATTATTTTAGCTATTTTTTATCCAGTCCCACAAAACGGAGTGGACCAAAATAAATGACATTTTCTAGTCCCCTGGACCTAACGGCAGGACTTTAAACTCCTACCGACATAAAAAACGTTTCATTAGAAAAATTTAGCAAAAGTACAAAAAAACCTGTAAGAAATTCCGTTTTTCAGGGGCTGCACATTGGGTTGAATGAGAGGCAAAGTGGCGCTTTATTCAGGGAAGCAGTAATTTTAACATATAATATTTTTTGATTGATGAATGATGAATAATGCATTAGAAAGCACCCTTTTAAAAAGAAAACATGTGTTTTTTATTTTTTTTAACCTGCCAGAATTTTTTTAGGGTTTCTTGAAAATTGAACTTGATTCACTTTTTTAAGCTGTAACTTTTAAACCAAAAGCGATAATTTAATGAATACAGTTGCAAATTAAAGTCTTTTTAATGCGATAATAAAAATTTAAAACAATAAAAAATAAATATGTGTTAATACTATAAATTTGTTTATATATATATAATAATAAATTTGTTTAAAGTCGGATTTTTGTGTTTCACCAAATTTTAAATTTTTTTAAATTTTCCATAAAAAAGTCAGGAAAGTTGTAATTTGGAACTATTAATTTTTTTTATTGTCGTCTTATCATTAATAAGTAAAAGATCACCATTTTTGAGAAAAGTTAACATATTAGGCGTGTGGTTATGCTTTATTTTGGGAAAAAACTAAATTCACAATTTTCACTGTATCTGTGAAATTAAAAAACACAATATTTAGAAACAAATAGCAAATTAAAGTTTATGTAAAATGCTATTATAAACGTTAAACAAAAATTATATGCTCTCATATAAGTAATAAATTTATTAAGAAACCTAATTCTTTCATAAAAATTCTTGTATGTTTAAATTTACCTTTTTTAACTTAAGCCTTGAAAATTGAAAAAAAAAAATATATCAGCTGCGTTATTCATAATAAATAAAGTTAACATCATGCATGTTTTTTATCAGATATTATGTTACACCACCCAGAGACATCTGCTTACACCGCCCCTCCTTCCCACTCCCCACAAAAACCGTCCCTGTCATTTTTATTTTTTTGCTTGTTGGAGGGTATCAAAGATTTGGCACAGCCGAATTTTAAACTCTTACTTGTTTATATATAGGCTACAAAGACCCACAAAAAAAGGTCTAGACCCACTAATACTTATGTATTTTTACCTTCTAAATTCAATTCCGCGATCAGAATTAAATTCTACCGTTGGGTTTTTCTGCAATTTACAAGGAAAGACCGCAAAAGTGAACCGACCTGATTTCGTTGTAAATTTGACCAACAATAAATTAACATTTTTTAAAATTTTATTTTGGTATGTAATGTTCAAGTCTGACTTATTACGAAGAAAACAAGAGTTTTTTTCATAAAATCCATCAAAAATTGCAGAAGTTACTTCCATTTGAACAAAAATGCATTAATTCACAACATAAATACAAATGTTTTTGTACAAAATTGAAATAACGCGTTTTTGTTCAAATGCATGTAACTTCTGCAATTTTTTTCGGATTTTATTTAAAATACTCTTATTTTCTACGTAATAAATCAGACTTGAACCTTACATACAGAAATAAAATTGAAAAATTTTGTAACTTTGTCAAATTCTCAAGGAAATTAGGTGGGTTCACTTTGCGGACTTTCCTTGTAAATCACAGGAAACCCCAACTATAGAATTCAATTCTGATGGCAGAATCGATTTCAGAAGGACAAAATACATAAGAATAAGTGGGTCTAGTTTCTGGGTCAGAAACTTTTTTGTTTTTTTGTGATGAAGTGTTATTGAAGCCACCATATTTTTTTTTTCATAAAATCTTAAATAAAAAAAAAACGGCATTAAACGCGGACGTTTTTTTCTTTTAAATTAAAGCTTATACTATATGCTTTATTATCACAATGTATAAGCAATAACAACCTCTTACATTTTTTTTATATTCCATCAAGTATTAAAAATACTCCAATTTTGGAACATTTTACAAAAAAATTTCAAAAATATTTTTACAACAATTTTCAAAAAACTAAAAAGAGAAATGTATTTGAAAATGCCTGAAGTTGATGGTTCCATAATAAAAAAAATTACCTTTGAATGAATAAATACCAAGGTTGGCAATCGAAACGAATAGCGGTATCGATATCGGTATTGGTATCGATTTTTTATTTATTTCGGTATCGGTATCGGTTACGGTATTTGAGTTGAATCGGTTACGGTATTACCGATACCGAAACGTCAATACCGGTACGTACCGGTATTATCGAAAAATTGCTAAAAATATAAAAAAAAAAACGTATAAAAACTTAAAAAAAAAATTATAAAAACAAGTAGAAAAGTTAAATTTGACTTGCATGAATCCGTCAATACGTTCTAAAGTGATAGTTAATTTTCTAACGTAAATCAAATTAACAATTTTAATTAGAAATATTTTATTTTGAGTAAAAACTTTTTTTTAGTCATTTTTGAAAAAAAAAAAATTGAAAACATTTTTTTTTTGAGTGTAAATTTTTTTTCGAGTGCAAGTTTTTTTGTTTTAGTATAACAATTTTTGTGAGTGACAAGAATACTTTGTAAAATATTTTCCTGACTCATCAATTTTTTTAAAGCTGGTTTAACAGTTTTTTTCAACAAGTGAATTTAAGGTGAAACCAATCTGAAATTCACTGTTTTCTTAATAACATTTGAGCCACTTGAGCGATTTAGATGAAATTAAATACGAACCAGGCCAGGGGAACGGCAAATATATATGCCAGGCTTCAGCATACTCAGGATTGCCTTTCGAAAGTTAGCGTGTTTTTATATTGAAAATTCACGAAAACCCCTTGCCGAAATTCAGTCTTTTGCTCATAAATTTTGACGATCTGGACCGCTTTTGCTGGAAATTTTCCTATGTCTTTAGTACATAAATATAAGGCCGTATCGTATTACCTTTCTTTTTTGTTTGAGCTGAAAGTGGTCCAATAAGTTTCTATTGGGTGTCAAAATGACTCCATAAAATTTATTTCCCTCGCACATCGCGGTTAAAATAAAACCCCCAACAAATTACAAATTTCATCCTATTTCTAGACAACCAAGTTTTTTTTTGTTGGGGTTATCTATTTGGAAAAATAGGTCTTCCCTGTCTATACAAGATCACATTCAAAAATATTGCAAACAATTTTTTTTTCGAATTATGGGACTTTATGGACGATTTCTACGAGTTGAGCCACTTCAAAAAATTATACTATGATGGAAAACCACCTGCTAGTATTCCAAATGCCCCGAAGTCCTGTAAATATCAACAAAATCCTCGGACACCCACACCACGGATTAAATAAAAATCCCCAAAAAACTACACTTAAAATATTATGTAAGTAAATTCAACAGAAAATACGTTTGAAACAAATGAAACTTTATTTAAAAAACGGACTACTTACATTTCATTTAAAACAAAAACATTTCTCAGTTATTTTTAAATGTTAATTAATAACTGTTGAAATCCGTAAAAAAAACTTAAAAATCCGTAAAAAATGACTGACAAAATTTTACGGAAAAAACGGTTAAAATAACGGAAATTTACATTCATTTTTATTTATTTTTTTAGAAATAATTTTAAAAAACTTCGAACCTGAACAGAATCGAACTCATAATTTCTGGCTGATAGCCCAGCACGCTACCCTCTGTGCCACAAGCTACTTATATTTTCAGCAACTAAATTTCATTTTCAAATTCAAAAAAAAAAAATCTAATTTTAGAAATTTTTAAATAACTGACAAATAACAAACGACAAATAAAATAATGTGGTTTGTTTTTTAAATAACTTAAAAAAACAAACGTTACGGAAAATTTTATTTAAAAGACAGTTATGTATTTGAATAAACGTTCAAAAAGTTGTTTAGAATATTTGTATGTGAAACAAACGAATTTTCTTTTAATATTAACTAAAACGAAAACTATTTGTTTGACTGTGAAACAGTAACTGTAAAACTTTTATGAGTGTATACTATACGAAAGGGGTCCAGAAAGTTTCTATTGGGAGTCAAAATGAATCCATACAAATTTCGTGAAACTCAATCATTTTCTTTTGCTCTCGCATCGCGGTTGCAGTATGGCTTTTTGGAAATTTTTACTTAATTCACGATGTGGGTGCCAAAAGATTTTTTTGATTTTTATGAGACTTCGGTGAGGCATTTTGAGTACGATTTTTCATTTACAAAAACCAAAAAAATTACAAACTTTCTATTAATTTTTTTTTTGTAAACAATCATGGTTTTTAAGAAAAACCGTTTCAATACCGGTACGTACCGATACCGATGGAAAAGGTTTTTGGATACCGGTATCCGATACCAAAACTGAGTTTCGGTATTGGTATTGGTACCGGTATTCTATTTAAAGGGTTTTGAAACGGATAACGGTATTGAAAAGGTATCGATTGCCAACATTGATAAATACCAAAAAAAAATTCTAGAAATAAGTTGGTTTTTTAATTTTTAGCACCATATTCAAAAACACAAAAATTTATTTGATTTTGACGGCGGATTGCAAGAAAAGTAAACAACTCAGAATAATAGTTGTGACAGATTTTTTAGTGTAATTTTATATACTTTAACCCTAAATTAATAATTTTTGTAAAAAAAATTTTCAGTTTTGAATAAAGCGCCACTTTTGATCCATTTCGACCCAACGTGGGCTGCTTTAGTTATTCAAGGGCGAATTTTTTTCCACTGGTTCGATATTGTCCATCTCCGTACTTAACTAGCCGAAGATGATAAGTAGGGATGAGATTTTCATGCACTAAAAAATCGAAAATATGCGCTTAAAATATGCGCTAAAAAATTCAAAATATGCACTAAAAAAGCTAAAAATATGCACTAAAAAATAAAATGTGTGCAATAAAAATTTTGTTTTCATAGGAAAAACTTCTTAAAAAGCAAAAAATAACGCCTGTAGCAGCCTGAATTTATATTATTTTTATATATTTTAATAATTATTATTTGCATCAAATTACTATTTGTTTGTATAACGTAATAATTGTATTTGTCATTTTGAATTTGTTTCAATGTTTTACTTAGTAAGGGACACCCTAACCTTTTTTTAAAAGAATAACTGATAACCACATTTTTATATTTTCATTATCACTAAAAGAGATCTTTATTTGGATAACTCTCACTCTCTTTCGAGTTATCATAGTTTTGTTATTGTTTTTTTGTCTTCTTTATTTACTAGACTATTTTATTGATTCCACTAAAGGTTAGCTAGTTACAATCATTTATAATTTTTGTCATTCTGATGCAACATTTAACAAATAAAGACATATTAAATTAAAAGCGCATCGTCTCAGTATTATTTTTATAAATAAATAACTGCTAAGAAGCAAGAAGACCATTTGTGGACTATTGCGACTAGCACTTTATGAGGACAAATACTGGCGTTAATTCTGCCTTATTTGACCCATAAAAATAATAATATGGGCAATTCCATCATGTCGAACGTGACCGTTGCACACATTAAAGTTGGAAAAAAAGTCAAAATAAAAAGATTTGTTTTCTTGACAAAAGGGGAAACTTATAGCTCTTAACTAGCTCTGTAATTGTTGCTCAGGTTGATTTTGAAAATTGTTTCAAGCTTTCGAGATAATAGCAAAAAAGACAACCATTCGCACGGGACAAAAAACAGAAGTCGTTTTCGCGACTATCAATCAAAATTCTGATTTCAGCGAAACCTGAGGCAATATCACAATGCGACTAATTTTAAAATGTTGGCTTATAATGTCTCTTAAAAATTGTAAAATTTTTCCTCAAAATTATTTCAACTTTTTTTTTAATTTAACTTTAATCACTGTCGCACGGGACATGTCGCACGGGACCGTTTTTTCCATCATCATATTTATGTTTTTATTGTTGTTACTTTTTAACAAATTATAAATAAATAAGCTTAGAAAACTTGGCATATATATTTTTCGTTCCCCTAGTCTGGTTCGCATTGAGTTTCAACCAAATCGGTTCAGTGGTTCAAAAGTTATTAGCAAAACCGAGAATTTCCGATTAGTTTCACCTTAAATTCACGTGTTGAAAACCCGTTAAACATATTTTTAAAACATTAGTAAGTCACAAAACTATTTTACAACGTATTTTTGTCACTCAAAAATTTTGCCACAAAAAAGTACACTCAAAAAAGTTTTACACTAAAAAAAAATTTTACACTCAAAAAAAAATTTAGTAAATACTTTTTTTTTTTCAAAAATTACTTAAAAAAAATTTTACATAACATTAAATATTTCTAATCCTAATTATTTACTTTCACTTAAAAAGGGCATTGTGGAGGGTATTCATAGATTCGCCTAGTCGAAATTAACTTTTCAACTTGTTTAATTTATTGTCTTGTAATTTAATTTCATCTTCCTTAAACTTTTCTCTCCGCCGTTTGCATCTCTCTTTATTTTTTTCGCCGTTTATACTCATCTATATTTAAATTAGTTAAAAGAATGTATTAAAATAAGTAAATCATTTTTTTAAGAAAAAATATTTTTTCAAAATTTTAAAATCCACACTTACCATGTCGCACGTGACCAACTTTATATAAGAACCAAGATCACAGATTTTAATATTTTTCAATTATTTTTTTTTTATTTTAATTGTAATAAAAATCTGTGTTTGATTTCAATATTTGATGAACTTTCGTCATATCCACTTGACGCACTAATTACAAATGTTGTTTTTCAATGTCGCACGGGACATCGAAATATGTGATAAAGCATAGCAAAAACTAACCGTTATTTTTTGAATTGCATAGTCGGTTATGCATTTTTTTTAGCTCTTTGTATCTCCAGAAAGATTTTTTAAAAGCAAAAGTCAATATTAAGTGCTTCTCTTTAAGAACTTTTAACAAAACAAAAGGTGCAATAGAAATGTCCCAATGAGAAAAAATTGGCTTGCTCGACTTTACATTCGAATATCTCGAAATGGGGTATGAATAAATGTAAAATTTGTTCACGTTAGTTAAATTTGATTGTTTTCCTTGAAAATATGTTAAAACAAATTCGTTTCAAGAGCTTTTGGTTTTTTGGTCTTGGTAGACCTTTCGGTGGAAGTGCCCATATATAAAAATAATTAATAAAGGAAACCCCTTTATTACACGCCGGGTTTAAATAATAACATTTAAAACTTTATATAAGCAAGATTTTTTTTAAAAAATTAAGGCAATCTGAAAAACAAATTTTAAAGAAAAAAAAAATTTTCTTATTTCCAAAATAAATTTTTAAAACAAATAAATTTCAATTTGTGTTTTTGCTAATTTATGCCAAAATATGCAAAAATATGCACTTAAAAGTTGGAAATATGCACAAAATATGCATTTAAAACCAAAATATGCAAAAATATGCAAAAACAAATCGATGCCATTTTAAAGCAAATTTCTTGATTCGGAAAGATAATTGGTCGATATCGTTTTTAGACTATCGACAAAAAACATGCATTTGCATGGAAATCTCATCCCTAATGATAAGACATATTTGAGTCAAACTTTAGGAGGGTAGCAATTTTTTAGGCTGACTCGTGCTTTCCACATACGGACGGACATCGCTAGAATGTCTAAGAATCGATCACTGATCAATAATATGGGATAATTATGTGATCCTAGGCCGATATTTTGATGCCGTTACACACGGAATGACATACTTGAGTTGAAGTTAAAAATTCTAAGAATCGGAGACATTTTCTATAAAAAAAAAATTGAATGAAAAAGGTTTTAGAATCTCAGAATTTTTCTCAAGGCAAATGTAGCAGAAATGGGTTATTTTTTTGTGTGAAAAATATTTTAAAAAATATTTTAAAATCTAAAATTTAAAAATTTTGTAAAGAAAACATGTAAAAGACCTAATACTTTTTTTTGAATTTTTTTTCGGAAAATTGGACTTTTAGTATTTGATTTTTTTTTTATTTAAATTTGTCTAAAAGGGGTCAAATTAAATTAAAATTCACAAATGTTACCTTGTGAAAAAATTTGTTATTGTTAAAAATAACCACCGCCCCCCTCCTCATTTTTGATTAAAATTTGTATCGTTTTATGTTTTGATGTTTATAGCAATCCTAGTATGTTTATATCAATTATTTTCTATTTGCTGCAAATATATTTTGGTTGCTACCATCAAGTTATAATGTAATTATTAGGGATGAGATTTTCATGCACTAAAAAATCGAAAATATGCGCTTAAAATATGCGCTAAAAAATTTAAAATATGCACTAAAAAACCTAAAAATATGCACTAAAAAATAAAATGTGTGCAATGAAAATCTTGTTTTCATAGGAAAAACTTCTTAAAAAGCAAAAAATAACGCCGGGTTTAAATAGTAACATTTAAAACTTTATATAAGCAAGATTTTTTTAAAAATTCAGATAATCTGTAAAACAAATTTTAAAGAAAAAAAAATAATTTTTCTTATTTCCAAAATAAATTTTTAAAACTTAAAATAGTTTTTGAAACAAATAAATTTTAATTTGTGTTTTTGCTAATTTATGACAAAATATGCAAAAATATGCACTTAAAAGTTGGAAGTATGCACAAAATATGCATTTAAAACCAAAATATGCAAAAATATGCATTTTCACCAAAATATGCAAAAATATGCAAAAACAAATCGATGCCATTTTAACGCAAATTTCTTGATTCGGAAAGATAATTGAACGATATCGTTATTAGACTATAGACAAAAAACATGCATTTGCATGGAAATCTCATCCCTAGTAATTATCAATTATAATACAAATTTTAATTTAGTCACATATTTGCGTGGAGTGATGATTACATTTTGCCATTATTTTTTTCTTGATTAGAAAACACAAGACCTAGCATACCTAGTGAATTCCCTGACTATGTATGTTCTTACTGTTTTGTTTTTTTTTTTTTCTTAGCAAAAAAGGAAAATCTTTACACATTTATTTAAGCTTGTCTAAGGAAGTATTTAAAACTGTTGTCTTCTTTTATTTTTTGTGTTTTGCGATAGTTTTCATGTCATACTGGTTTTTTGAATAATGTTTATATTTGCCACTTAATATATTTTTGAAAATAAAAAAATAAAAAAAAAAATTTTTAATGGGGCTAATAATTCTTAAACGTTTGAAAAATTATTAATTATCTTCATATGAAAAATGTTTAGGTACAGAGCAAAAAAAGGAAACATCATTTCTACCATACTTAAGCCTAATTAAGTCGGTCAAAATAATGGATTTTAACCTTAAAAATATTTTTTTTTTCGCCAGAAAATGTATTATTTTTTGTTTATACGTATTGAGTGTATACGAATGTATATGAAAAACGACCATAATCTGTTATGTGTGATGAGCATGTTTTAAGGATTTTTCTTCAACACACATTCGGCAAACAATCTCACACACACACATACATGCATACATACACAATAAAATAAGTTCATTAGTCATCCTGGCGCCTGAAAAAAATATCATAATTTATAGAGTATATTTTTGGCATTTCTTTTAGTAAGATTTCTCGAGATTAGTTTATACACACAAAAAATTATTGGCTAAAAAATTTCAATTAAATCTATTGATCAACAAAATTTAAATGAGTCAATTATTGTTTTGATCAACATTTTTGTTATTTTCTTTAACTATCAAATTACAAACTTTCAACATACCAGATTTTTTTTCGCTTCAATTTATTTGAATACATTAATTCAAAAATATACTTTTTACTACGGTTTTACTTTTTTTATTGTCGGCAACATATTGGAAAGCAAAAAATATGAATTTCTTCATAATTTTTTCATAAGCGTGAAATTCATTTGTTAAATCAATAATTATTTTAATTAAATCAATCAAATTTTTGATCAAAATCGAAAAAATGATTAATTGAAATAAAAATCAATTAATCACCTACAATTTGATGATTGATATAACAATTTTCTTTATCGGAGGAGTTTCAATTAAAAAATTAATTGAATCCGCGTTTTTGTTGATTGACTTTCGTTTTCAATTCTTTCTGTGTACTCTTCTACTACTTTGTTTTAAATTGCCAAGTCATTTCCTAATTTAGACACCAACCAATCATTTTTCAAAATTTCTTGTTTATGAAATAATTTTGTTACTTATTTACTTTATATTTTTGTCTAAATGTAAGTGTGTGTGTAATTTATTTTCACTTCCGAAATAAAAATAGTTATATGATGCCATTTGCTGCAACCGTTCTAACTGCCATAAGAATTCTCCTAGAGGAATTTCTTATTCCTTTCTACTTTATGAAAGTCTTTACATAAATAGATGCTCTTTTGCAAAAGGTATAACAAATCCTTAATTAGCGAATATCTCAAAATACATATCTTCCATTCAGAAAATTATTGCAGTTTCATGGCAGTTGTTTGTGTAGTAATAAGTAGTTGTTGCTTTTAACTACAATTTCGGTCGTTTTTGTATGTAAAAATCTCAAACAACTTTTTTTGTTTCAAAAAAGTATGTCGGTAAAATCTACTACTAAAGACAGTTGTTTTGACTACATTTTGTTGTAGAAAAGGCGTCCATTACGGTAAAAACAATTGAACATGTTGTTGTTTTTAACTATTGATTATCAACTACAAAATGTAGTAAAAACCACTACAAAAGACGGTAAAAACAACCTATGCCAAAACTACTAATACAATGAAAACAACTGTTTATGTACAGTTTATATACAGTTGTTTTTATATACTTTTTGTATTTATTTTTTGAAACTACATCAAAAAAGTTGTTTGACATTTTTTCATACAAAAACGATCGAAATTGTAGTTAAAAACAACAACTACTACTTACTACACAAACGATTGTTATGTAGTAACTGCAATAGTTTTCTGAATGTAGTTTCTAAGAAAGAAATGGCTAAAAATCCAAAAAACCGTTTTTCGCCATTTTTGACGCATTTTTGATCCCCTAAATCCCCGATATGGCCGATAACCCGAGACACCTTAGAATTGTCCATTTTATATATATGGGGGTTTTCGTGTCAACTGACACAACTTTTGAAACCGATGTCTTCCGATCGGGATGAAATTTGCACCAAGGTTAGTCCTATTGGATAGTAGTTCAGACACAATTTTTCAGCGAGATCGGTAAAGGACTCTCTGAGTTAGAGGGGGTCGAAATTTGACATTTTGGCCAAAGAGGTGTTTATTCTCATCCATGTAACTTCTTACCTATTGTTTTTAGCAAAATGTGTCCCAAAGAGTTTAGATAGCTATTTCTTCAGTCTTTCGAAAAAAAATTATAAAAAAAATAAAAAAAAAGTTTTTGATTTTTTTTCTTAAAAATCTAAAACTTTTTTGACTTTTTCCTCAAATTGGGCCCTTTTTTTTTTTTTTTTTTTTGATTCAAAAGAAAGCTTAGGTCTTTTCCTTTAAGAGCTATGGGGTCGCTTAGTGGGATGCGAGTGGGATATGTATGAAAAAATTATTTTTTTAACTTTGGAACACAAAAAACGGTTCTTCAATTTGCACTATTAGGCGTGGGATAGCTAACCAGTTTTCGATTTCGATCCGCGATATCCTCTAATTTTTATAGGTTCGAAAAAGAAAGCACGAGCCAAAAAATAAGGGCGGTGGGGTGGGGCCATATGGCCCCTCATCGGGGTCAAAGTTGGGAGTAAAGAGGTAAAATCCTCAAAAAGCCCCAAAACTGCCCTAGAAACGCCCCTGGAGGGGTGCAATGTGAGACCTACCTCTATTAATTTTCTGCCCCCAACATTTTTCTTGAATATACCTAACCTCTATTTCCACTTCCTAAGGGGGCTCCCATACAAAATGACATTTTTATAAAATTTGCTCTTACCGCTCTAACTGTCCATAGGGTGCCCCTAGAGGAGTAAAATGTATGACCGACCCCCAATATTTTTTCATCTCCAACATTTTCTCAGAATATACCTACCCTTTATTTTCAACTCTTAAGGGGGTCCCCATACATTTTTTTTTATTTTTTTATTAGTTTTTAAAAATACATGTTTTTATAACGTATGGGAGCCCCTTAAGGAGTGGAGATAGGGTGTTATTATGTTCGGACAAAATGTTGGTAACTAAAAAATAATGGGGGTTGGTCATAATTTTTGCCTCTCTAGGAGGCACGGTAGGGGCGGTAGGAGCTGGTTTAATAAAACAAATTTATAAAAAATAAAAGAAATGTATGGGGACCACCTTAAGGGTTAAAGATACATTGTAGGTGTGTTCGCAAAAAATGTTGGAATTAATAAAATAATGGGGGTCGGTCATACATTTGGCTCCACTTGGGGCACTTTAGGGTAAGTTAGAATGGTAGGATCAAATTTTTTAAAAATGTTTTGTATGGGAGCCCCCATAGGAAGTGGAAATAGGGGTAAGGTATGTTCAAGAAAAATATTGGGGGCAGAAAATTATTGGAGGTTCGTCTCACATTGCACCCCTCCAGGGGCGTTTCTAGGGCAGTTTTGGGGCTTTTTGAGGATTTTACCTCTTTACTCCCAACTTTGACCCCGATGAGGGGCCATATGGCCCCACCCCACCGCCCTTATTTTTTGGCTCGTGCTTTCTTTTTCGAACCTATAAAAATTAGAGGATATCGCGGATCGAAATCGAAAACTGGTTAGCTATCCCACGCCTAATAGTGCAAATTGAAGAACCGTTTTTTGTGTTCCAAAGTTAAAAAAATAATTTTTTCATACATATCCCACTCGCATCCCACTAAGCGACCCCATAGCTCTTAAAGGAAAAGACCTAAGCTTTCTTTTGAATCAAAAAAAAAAAAAAAAAAAAGGGCCCAATTTGAGGAAAAAGTCAAAAAAGTTTTAGATTTTTAAGAAAAAAAATCAAAAACTTTTTTTTTATTTTTTTTATAATTTTTTTTCGAAAGACTGAAGAAATAGCTATCTAAACTCTTTGGGACACATTTTGCTAAAAACAATAGGTAAGAAGTTACATGGATGAGAATAAACACCTCTTTGGCCAAAATGTCAAATTTCGACCCCCTCTAACTCAGAGAGTCCTTTACCGATCTCGCTGAAAAATTGTGTCTGAACTACTATCCAATAGGACTAACCTTGGTGCAAATTTCATCCCGATCGGAAGACATCGGTTTCAAAAGTTGTGTCAGTTGACACGAAAACCCCCATATATGTAAATCAGTTCATTAGGGTGATGATGAACTGAGATGATTGAACGTGGATTTTTTTTTTTATTTCTGTTAACATTTGGCGTAAAAATATCACAATGTTTCGCTTAAAAACTGTTCATTCTGTAGATTAAATATTTTTTAAAAAATTAAATTTAAAGTATGCGTTATGCCATGTAGTATTTTTATATTGTTATATCAGCCTAAACTCCGGAAAAACTTTTTATCCTCATATGAAACAAATTCGCTTCTTAATTTTTCATTTCCACCGAAACTTGCCATCAAGTTTTCCTATTCATAGGAAGTGAAAAAAAAAATCTGTGAATTTACAAAACCTATAACATACTTACTATATGAGATTGCGACGGAAGTGTGTATATCCATGTTTAAATAAGAGAGAGAGGAAAAAAAAAACTAAAAACGTTGAAGGTCTGTCTGTCTGTCTATATTATTTCCATTACGTATATAAACAAAAAACTGTACGTTATATGTATGTTTGACTACAAATTTTTTGTAAGCCAGTAACATAATCTGGGGATTTTCATGTTATTTGATGTTGACTGAAGTATAACTTAAGACCATCATACACTTGGGATTAGTTTATTTTCTTTTGTGCTAAGATAATTTTTGTAATTTTTATTATTAAGTATTATTTTTATTTCTATGATTTTTATTTTTATGCAAAAGAAACGCGGTTAATCTATGTACAGTCAAAATCGGTTATAACGAACTCGGTTATAATGAATTCTCGGTTATAACGAACTAATTCCAATGTCCCGACGTTTTGGCAACAATTTTCACACAAAATACTTCTTTTGTAACGAACTCGGTTATAACGAATCCTCGGTTAAAACGAACTACTTATCATGGTTCCACTAACACAATTTCATGTATATTTACCTTTTTATAACGAACTCCTATAAATATTTTGAAATGTGCGGCAATTATGTTTACCAAATTCACAAAAAGTTTGAAATTTTTGGCCTATATAATAATTTTGATAAAATTTATTTATATTTTTAATATTTTCTTCTTAAAAAGTAGTTTACTTACAAAAAAACGTCACGTTTTTTTGGAAATTATTTAGGTTGACATAAAATATCCCAGTCGGCAAAAAAAATTACACCTGACATACTGCTGACTCTCCCTTTATAAAATTGCTGACATCTTCATACAATTTTTCAAAATGTCATCAATGACATGTCAGCAGTTGGTCAGCGGTTGTTTAAACGAATTGTTAGTGGCCACCGATACTGGTGGACTCTGCTGACCAACTGCTGACATGTCATTGATGACATTTTGAAAAATTGTATGAAGATGTCAGCGATTTCATAAAGGGAGAGTCAGCAGTATGTCAGGTGTGCTTTTATTTTGCCAACTGGGATACCCCGCTTATGGCGGGTCCCTCGGAGTTCGTTATAACCGGGTTTGACTGTATATAAAAATAAGTTGTATTTGCTTTGTAATGGGTTTTCTCTGGAATGCGTGGACCAATATTGTTTCTGCAAACTTCCCATGATAGGCTGCGTCAATAATATGGTTTTTATGTGTATACGGTCTTTAATGCGTAAACCGATTTTGTTTCTGTAAGTTTCCAACGAAAGGGTATGTCAGTAGCAAAATTTTTATGTACACTCAAAATAATTAAAGTAAAAGTTTTAGTGATTTTGTACCCAAATCTACTAATAAGTTTAAGTCAGATGATTGCCAAAATTACAGTAATTTTTTAGTTCTTCAAAGTACTAAAATTAGTAATTTTTACTGGTTTGTATTGGTGCATGAGTTACATGCATTTTAGTACATATACCTGTAAGTTTGCGTAAATGGTGTATATGGAGAAATATAGGGTTAATAATTGTACTTTAGTACTTTTCGGAGTTCGGTTTTCGAACTTAAAATTTTGATTTTAAAGGGGTAAAAAATGGCGTAAACAGGGAAAGTTGGTACTATTTTTATAATTATTGAACTAAGAACATCAGAACTAAAAAAAATAAATTGTAGGATCCTCCAGCATAATTAACATTCAAGAGAAAGACATATTTTGAAATTTAAAATCTTTAGGGTAAAAAGGGGTACCTAAGCATTTGCACTACAAAGTGTAGGGGGTTCGCTAGTTTTATATATTGTTTGGAATATGATTATGAAAATTGTTTTCGTTAAATACTTGAATTTACATATTTTAGTTTTTAAACAACCAAAATATATAAAGTTTAACAAAAAAATTCGCAAAAAAAAAAATTTGCAAAAATGTGGTTTTACTTGTTTAAATACCATTTCTATCAGCAGCCGAATATAATATAAAAGTTTTGATGACATGATCAATTATTTATATTTATTCATTCTATTTATTTACAACTCATTTTTAATAAATTCAACCTAACCGAGAACTGGTAACAATGGAAGCGAACCCACGACCCCCACGTTGAATGGATAGCACGCTACCAACTAGCCTACGGGGGTCCCCTCAAATAAAAGGCATTTTTCATTTTAAGAATCTCAAGGATTTAATAAAATACAGGGGGCTTATAACTATATTGACTAAAAATCTACTTGCCCGTGCAAAATTTTTATTATATTTTGTGAAGATTTTTGATAGATAAAAATTTCTTACGTTTGAGTATTTTTGAGCATCCCGTAATTAGCTCCAGGATACTTATCGTAAAAAACTGACAAATTTCTTACTTTCAAGTCAGATAAGATATCGGAATATGATTTGTGGTGATTCCGAAAATGAATTA